>NW_010576388.1:0-197701 GCF_000705375.1 Tinamus guttatus | reverse complement strand
TTTTTTTCTTCTTCTTTCTTTCTTTTTAAGGTTGATCTCCAAAATAGCCTGCTTAGGAAACCCTTCCTTTGCTCTCTCCGTGTCCCTGCTCCATGGCAGTTTTGGCAGCAACGTGCTGGAAGGTGCTGAAAGAGCCTCTTGGAGCAGACATGGCAGGTTGCATGGGGTACCTGTGCTGGGGGCTCTCTGTGAGATAACAGAGTTGATCTTTGGGTGAGGAACGAACCAGGGACTCGGGTTGGAGGACTGTTGATGTCCTCCAATATCAACATTGAGGGTCACAGTTAACACAGGGCCAGGAGGAAGATCTGCCTCAATCTGGAAGAAGCAAAGAGAGTTTGTAGGCAGGCTTTTGCTAACTGTTACTCTCTTCCTTGAAGGAAGGGACCTCCTGGCTGTGCAGATATTTCCCAACAGCATTGTTATTGCATGAAAGATGCAGCCAGGATGCTCCTTTCTGAGCCAGACAATAAGGCAGCTACAACAGGTCAGCCTTACTTAATGTATCACCATTTAAGTGGGGTTGAATAGATTCCCTCTGTATGCAAACACAGTTATGGGCCATGTTTTCAATAAGGTGCTACCTGTAACATATGACAGGGTCAACAGGTCACTGCTGTAGAGATCAGGAGAACAGATCAGCTTTCTGACAATTGAATATTAATTATTGAATATTTATGTTTGCCAGAGGGAATCAGTGATCAGAGTTTCTCTCCCAGGCTGTGTATCTTTGTATTTCAAGAACAATATAAATGAGGCTTTCTTATTTGTCAGTTGTATGCAGTGAAAATTAACTTCACAAGCATTATTAATAAGGCTTGAATGACAGAAAGAAGAGAGGAAGGGGATCTGCTCACTCCCTACAAGTTTCTCTCTCTGTATAATAAGCAGATTTATCGTGTACCAATTCCCTGCTCTACTCACATCTTCTTTTCCTCTCTGTCTAGCAAATGTGGGCTTCAACAGAGTTCACATGCTGCTGTTTAACACACCTTGCCCCTCAGCTCTCACATTATAGCCCCTTGCAAATACTAGCAAACTTATCCTCTCTAGAATCCTTGAGCACCAGGTATCAGATCCATTCCTCATGGAGGCACTAGGGGAGGCAGACCAAGGTCTTTGGGGTGGATGAAGGCACAGAGCAAAAATAAGTCAGGATTAAAACAGAAGTTAAAGGATCGGCACAAAAGAAGGTTGCATGCAGAAGACCTATTGATCATAACGGTCCTTTTGGCCTTAAGAATCTATTTAAGAGAAGTTAATTCTTTTGGGCATCAGGCCTTTCAGACATAAATCTTAGACTGTTTCATAAAGGGAATTATTGCCGTCAGCATTACATGTGAGGAAAAGCGCGGAACTGAGGATTGAAGGCCTCAGCCTAATGGATATTCAGGTGTTTGGATTTACCAGGATTTCACCTCATTCCTCAAGTTCCACAGGCGTCTTGGCTCACATTTACAGCTCTTCTGCTCAGATGGAGCCCAGAGGCGCTGGGGACGAGTGGTCTTCTCCTGCCCCTGTCCCTGGCCTGCACACACAAATCCTGCTGCTGGCTGGGTACCAGGCAAGCCCAAAGAGCTGAGACCTGGTGTTATGAGTGTTACATGGCCTGGTGTTACCTCTTGCCTCGCTGGGGAGCTGGATTGAAGTTTGGCACGGGCACACAGAGAGGGAAACCAAAGCCCTCTCCACTGCCACCAAATTCCCATAACGGGCAGGTAATAACCAGACATGGCTGGTAAAATCACCCGTCAGACTGGAGACATCCTTTTCAGCATCCAGCAGTGTAAAATGGCTATTAAAAAAAAAAAAAAAAAAAAAAAAAAAAACCATATCTTTACCAAAGCACTGGTGTTGGTGGGTTGTGAAGATTTGCAGTGATTTCCTTGAAATGGATTGGTGCAATTATGTTCATGTATGACAGCAAGTTTTCCAGTATTTAGGGTGTGGGCTTGTTTGTTTGTTTGTTTGTTTCCCCAAAAGACATTTCATTCTGCCTTTCCCCTGCAATACAAAAAAAAACCCCAACCAAAAAGCATTTTGTCTTCTGTCCCCCAGCACTTGGACCCTTCGGACTCCCCAGCTGGACCTGTGCCCACTGAGTGGATTTGTCTTCACAAGGGAAGATTAAATGCCAGTGGTCGCAGAGAAATTCTCTCCTGTGCTTTTCACACTATTTACGGTACAATATCAGTATGTCACAATATTGCACCTAATCATAATTAACAATGATACTTAGCAGCACCTATGTGGCTCTTCACACCTTTGAAGTGTTGTGCAAACACTCATTAATTAATCTTTGCTTCAGGGAGCTGATACAGCAGCCACTTCCACGGGGCAAGGAAAAGCAGTGCCGGGAAGCAGCCTGATTCCCAGTGCCATTCCCTGGGAGAGGAGCTAGATCATAGGACGAGTGCAAATGGAAAATACGTCCTTGAATGGGGTTATGCTCTCTGTGACTGAGCAATATAGGGTTCAGGGCTCATGGAAACCCCACAGGAAAAGGCAATATAGGAGGGATAAATGGTGGTGGAGGGATAAACGCTGCCTCTTCTCCATCCTCGGAATGAGGGTGCTTTTCCTGCAAACAGCCCAGTTCCCACATGCTCACATGAGAAAGGGGGTAGGAAAAATAGACCGTGGGTAGATGGCGGGTACTTTTCAGTACCAGTAGATCTGCTTGAACAGTATCTAGATGAAATGAATCTTTTCTCATCTTTGTGCTGTCTTGCTCTGAAATCTCTGCTCCCATCCCTCTGCAGTGCTCAGGAACAGCTTGCTTCATCTTTCTACTGTCAGCACTCTGCTTTGACCCTTTAATCAGGGGACTTGGCTTTTATCTGGAAGACATATGCCTTAGGTGTCTTGTATAAGGTGCCACACAAAGCAAATTCAGCCAGGCCTGCCAATAACACATCATCTAACCAGATGGGGATAAACAGACTTGAATTCATTTACTCCCTATTCTCCACTCAGTAGTCACAAGCACTAGAGGAAAGGCTGTTAGAAGCTCTGTATAATGTCTCTGGGTAGAGAGTTTCTGTGCTCTGCATTCAAAGAGAGCTCAAGCCAGCCACACATCTTCCTTACAGCAGAGATATTTGGTATTAATAAAGTGAGAAGCTTTTTGCCCTTTTGGCCCAATGACACTGTAGGTACCAAAAATGAATGGTGTTGTGAAGGTTTGTGGGTTTTTTTTAGCTCAGTGAAATCTCTGTTGTGCTTTTTTTTGTGCAGTGGGGATGGAACAAGGGGAAAATGTGAGGCCCTCCAGGCAAAGATAAATGGTTTGTGTTGAATTGTCAATGGAGAAGTGACCGAGCTCATTTTTTTCCTCTGGTGACCTCAGCAAGATTGATATCTATAGCTCATCAGCTGAAGTGAAAGCGTTATTATTACAGAGCCCAGAGCAGAGCTAACATCCTTGCAATGAATGAAGCTGCTTCTTGCTGAGGGAATTCAAATGGCCAGGTTAGGGACACGCTCTATCCAGTAAGAGCAGAGAGACAGCATTCAGACCACAAAGCAGGTCTCAAAGAGTTAAGAGATGAAAGATGCACTTCCAGGGAAAATAACTTTTCTTCTGAAACTGTTAGTTGGAATATATGATTGCAGAATCATTCTCTTTCTCTCTCTCTTTTTTTTTTAATACTAAGTCATTATTTTTTCCCATAAGTTTTCTCCAACAAGACCAACAGCAGAACATCCTTAAAACATCCTTTCAAAGCAAACAAGTTTCATCAAATTAAAAGCAGAAATGGAAGCAGTTGCCTTAGTAATAGTGGACATACTCCTCAGTCAACAAAGCCACTCTGTTCCTTGTATTAGGCTCCCTGCCTTGGATTCACTCAATGACACAAGTGTAAGATGTGGGCAGTGGCATGCTCAGGAAGTCCCCGATGGGAGCGTGGTCATGGGAGAACCTCCCTGATGGAAGTGCAGCGAAGTTCTTTATTTGCTATTCTTAGGGATAGACGACCCAGGAACAGACACACTGCCATTTACTCATCAAGTTTACAGGCAGACAAAGATTAAGACTGATCACATGCCCAAAGTTAGCAAGGGGTAAAAATATTGACCAGCTTTGATGAGCGTATGGCAAGTCATTGTCGGCATCAAGGCTTTGGAAACCAACATCGCTGCTGGTTTCCCATGCCCTAGGTGAAAGCACTAAGCCTAGCTGCAAGCAGTCAGGTTGCTCACATACTTCAAACTGAATTTAAGAGGAAGCAGGTTTGTGATCACGCTACCTGCCAGTTTCAGCAAAATTTGACAGAGTAAAAGAGGTCTCAAAGACTGTGAAACTTTAGGAGCTTAATTAAAAACAGCAGCTGAGAAAATTAAAGGAAAGAGAGATAAATTAGTGTCTTTGCTGACAGAAAGGCAGGTAGTACCTTGTTGCCACACGTCTATGAGCCATGGGATTCAAAAGGACCCAGGGAGACAACGAGCACAACTTTATTGACCTCTTTCATCACTGTTCACAAAACCACTCATTTCTAGATGAGACTCTGCCTGTATATCTGAAGATCTGGGATCCTATTTTGTGGATATTTTCAAATATCCAGCTGTTAGGAAAAGATTTTTTGATGCATAAATGATAAAAAGAAGGGGAGATATTTGAGGTAAATAACAGTCCTGTCCCTTTCAAATATCCTGGTGACTCAGAAGCCAATCTCTCTAGTAAGACACTCTTTACAGATTCTCTCTTTTTTTTTTTTTTTTTTTTTTTTTGGTTATTTTCAGTTAGGTCTCAGTTCAATCAGATCATCCACAATGGTCTTTTGAGATGTGCCACAGCATAGTTCGATCTTGGGCCTCGTTAATCTAATACAGCAGAGTGGTGAAAATAGGCAAGGCCAGATGTTCAAATACTTTGCTTTGGCAACAAGAGGAGCAAGCGTAGTGAAGAGGTCAAGGGCCAGAGGAAGAGAAACGGAAGAAAGGCCACAGTTTTCAGAAGAGAAATGTGCCACAGCTCAGAAACTGCATGGAAGCAAAATAATGAAGTCAAGGACCTCACATGCTTCTGCTACAGTTGGAAAATGCTTAGGCCTGAAAGCTGGATTTAGATCTGTCACAATAACGCTATGCATTTCAGACTGATTGAATTATAACTCACAGGTGCTCCTTCTTCCATGAATTTCATCTTTCTTCCCTCCACAACAGGCTTTAAAATCCAGCTCATAAGACAGATAAAAAAGATTGCTTCCTCACATTCTTCTTAACACCACTAGGTCTCTATGGCATTTATAAACAAGCATTTTAACATGTAACGCTCTACAGAGGAAATGCAACTGCTGTCAGTGCAAGCTGTTTTGATGGACCGAGTAAACATGATATTTTGGTGACAGGTAATTTTCATACTCAACTGATTAATTCCAGAACATAGGAACAATGGGCTTTTTCACTGCTGAATAATGCATGTATGGCATTGCAACTGGTAAGCAGCAGGGTTCCCGGTTACCGATAGAAATTCACATACCCATGCTATTTTAAATAAGCTATCACTGTTAAAGAAGTCTATTTACGTTATTCATCTCCAACATTTGCACAAACATGTCAACTGGGGAAGTGTGTGGGGGGAGGTAGGAGGGAAAAATGAGGTCATATTCATATACATTTTCTTAGCTGCTTAATTTATATAAGCCTTAAAATTAATAATAATAATAATAAACTTTCTTCCATGGGAAAGAAAGCACTATGACCACCACCTGCAACCTGGAGAATATGAACACAGTGAAAACAGACCTTAACAGAAGAGAAAAGCCAGGACAGTGATATATGCAGACAGCTGGGCACAGGGGGGCTGTGGAGCAGCCGGGTAGATGAAATCCTTCCTGGCTCCTATTAACCACCCCCAACCATTTGGAGCAAGCAGGTCTCAGGAGACAGCAGCAATGCCCCAGTCACTGTCTCATCAAGAACCATCTAGGAGCTCCTGGAGGAACTAGACCTGATGGATTTCCCAGTTTGTGCTTAATGTTTTATTCTCTGGTCAGTCCAGGACTGCTCTGCTTGAGTTATGAGTGGGTAAACAACTCTTAGGTGTGAGATCAAACATCAGACTGACTCCTACATTTATGTATATTGTGAGCTAGGTGCCTAATTTCTTTGATAACAGTCAATATATTCAGCTGATCTGTGAAAATCCAGGGCTTGTTTTTTTGGGTCTACATTGTATTTGTCAGCAGAACAACTCATCTGACTGAAAAGAAGCATATAGCATCATTTTAGATGCCATGGGGTCTCCCATTTCGTTTCTAGTGGCTGCTCCAGAAGAGTGCAGGTTTCACATAGATTTTATGCAGTGTCTGCCAGCCCCGAGGGTGTATCTCAGGTACCTGGGGGCACTTACAATGACACTAGATGCTTGTGTTTAGACAACTGCATCACACCCTCGACCTCCATTGACTATAATGAAACCCTAGACATCTGGTTATCTAAATTTATGTGCCTTAATTGAGCTAAATCCTACCCCAAATATCAGTCTCCTCATTTTACTAGATCAGGGCAGTTGAGGCTATGTTTTCAAGAAAGCAGCCCCTATTTTGGCACCCATTGAGCTGCCAAACTTTCAAACGTGATCAAAGGCTATGCTGAGTCTCTCTGAAAGAAATGAGAGCCAACCAAGTAATGCTAGCGATATCTATTCCACTGTCTCCAACTCTTCCATACAAAAGCAAAGGCAAAGAGGACTCTGAAAGCAGAGCCACTAACCTGGGGATGCCCAAACACAGGATTTTGGTGCATGCACGATGCCACTGTGCATACACAACACATGGGACACAACCACACACAATCCAATTTGTGACACTCAGAAATCTAGTGCATTGGTCAAGCAATAATGTTGACAAAGATGAGCTTTTTTTTTTTTTTTTTTTTTCCGGCATGCTCCCAGATTTATTTCCCTCAGAAATAAAGTGTTTTTGGAGCAAGACACAAACTGGTATATCCTAAGCAGTTAACCTAACACTTGGGTCCCACTTTCCTTTTTTTTTTTTAGTACAGATCGGGACCCCAGTGTAGTTGTATTTCCTATCTCCTCACGTCTAGAACTTTGTCTGTTTTGTAAGTATCACTATCATAAAATTCATTCTCTTATATCATCTTCCCAAATTTTGCTTCTCCTCAGCTTTCCTGGGAGAATTTCCTCTGCTTTTTGGTCCATGCATCTCTCGAACTTGCCGAGGGAAGATATCCTTCCCTCTTGGGCAGTGGGGCTGTTTTCTAAGACAGCACAAGATTGGTATATGCGTGTTTTTTAGGACAAGGCTTTTTTACTACATAATAGCCCTAAGATTTATATTCTTATACTGGAAGCTTTAGCCTTAATTTATTTTTTTATTTCATTTCTTTTGGCTTTGCAAATAGAAAAACAGCGAAAAAAATCCCTGAATCTTGGCTTTGGGACACCCTGGAGTGTATTAATATATATTGGGGCTGAGGAGCTATTGGAGCAAGGATTTGGAGCCCAGGGGCGGCCCCAGCATCACATTGTGCAAAGTGTTATTTCAGCCTCTCTAGAGACCTGTAATTGCATATGTTGTAGAAACTTTTAGGTAACCAATGTACAAAGTAATGGCTGCAGAAGGAGACTAACTGAACACACTGAACACAACACATTGAATCAATTTGTTTCCAGCTCCCCCCAAATTTTCTTTAAAACCTTCCCCTCTGTCTGGGAATAAGCATGAAAAACTTGCATGAGCGTTTTGGAGAACCAAGAGAGGAGGAAAAGAAGTTTCTCCCCCTTTTGGCTCTCCCTTCCCTCAGCCCAAATATCATTGAACTTGTTGTACCCACGATGCCAGGCACTAGCAGCCAATTTCATCAGACATCTTTGCTTGGCAGGGATAATATTCCAAAAAGATAAAACAAGGGAGTATTATTCTGATATTACTGCTGTGTTCATAGGCAACTTGGATTCTTAAAAAAAATTGTTTGCCAGCTTTGTAGAGTCTGCAGAACACAAGGCGTGTTATTTCTCTCAAGCAAAGTTTTAAAGGAGCTGATTTTATCTGCACTGATTTTGGTTGCTTGCTGTGAGACGCCTTGAAAGTCTGGCCTGGTTTTCAGTAATTTGCCTTCTAATACTCAAACCTAACTTAACCTTACTCACTTTTCAGAATATCTTATGAGCTCCCACACAGTCTATAATGGGATTTTCCCCACAACTCCCTGCAGAACACTACTCTGCAGTGATTTGGAGGAGCGAAGAAAGAGGGAGTTGAAGGAGAGAGGAAAAGGAAGCTATTTTGAGCACAAAGCCTCCAGGCAGATGTAGCTTGTGGAACTATCACATTCAGCCCTAGTTATTGGAGCAAATCAATACTAATTATTTTAAGGCTGAGGCCTTATGCTGCTGCTTCTCAGAGTATTCTTGGTGATCTTTTATAGCTTCTTTTGTGAATTTACAGCATGTGCCTTTATCACAGTGTACAGAGCAAGGCTGCTATAAGGCAAAAGAATTGCTCCTTAGTGTCACATTGCTCTCTAGTACCCATGTAGAGCCGCTGCCTGCAGGAGGTCCTGAGGATGCCAGGGGAGGACAGATTTCATGCTGTGAGCCCTCTGAGTCTAAGGAACTTCTATACTTCAAAGAAAGGATTATGTTTAAGCTCTTTTCTTTAGGACACAAGACGATATCCTCACGGCCCCTTTGAGCAACCTCAGATACACAGGAGGAAGTAAAGAAGCTGGAGATCCACTAACCTAACCTTGGTTCCATGTTGAAGCAAGCAAGAAGACTGTGCATTCCTCAATCGACCATGTTTCCACCCAAACCAGCACAGCAGATGGCTCTTTATTTCACATTCCATGGAGGAAGACACTACACCCTCCTCATAGAGGAAACATCACGCAGAGCCAAGCTCACCTAGACAAAGCAGCTCATGTAATTATTGACCATAGTACAAGAGACTCGGGTGCTCTCCAGTGTCTCCAATCAACTCAACTCTTTCCTGTGTCCCCACTGATATTTAATTTCAAGCTCATATCTGAAGATCAGAAATGTGAGTGCTCTGCAGTCCAATTCCTGCAAGGGCCCTGCTTTACACGAAGGGAGTACAGGCTGCATCCCCATGCCCTGCCTAAGAAATCGTGTACAACACAGGAGGCTTTGATGCATGACACAGGTCTAGAAAGGGCAGGGGTAACCAGGAGGTCAACAGTAAAAATCAGTGCAACAATATCCACTGCCATTTAGTTTCTCCATTTTGCAGGAAGGGTTATAATATTTTTCTCTCACAAAGGCTCTTGCCAGCATTGATTTTCTTTTTTTTTCTTTTTTTCCCTTTTTTTTTTTCTTTTTTTCTTTTTTTTTTTAAATTTATTTAGTGGTCGAACCAGAAAATATAAAGGATTGTTTCATTTTATCCAAAATGAAGTATCTCTTTCATTTTTGGAATTCTTTATTCTTGTGTTTTTCCATAAAAATTAGCTACATTTCCAAACAAAATGCTGGTCTGAGGTACAAAGTTTTGATTTTGCAAGCAGCAAAATGCAAGTTTGCCATCTTTTCAAGAATATTTCCTTTCATATTCAGAAGGTAAAAACAACTTGATACGTGCAACATGTTTTTGCCAAATTTTGGTCAGCCAAAAATATTTGTTTATGACAAACGAACTACTGAGAATGCCTGAGAACTTGCCTCATGTAGTTCCAATCTCCACTAGCCCTTTTTGTCTTTCTAGATTCAAAATTCTTTGGGGAAGAGACTGACTCTCCGTTTGCACAGGAGAGAGCACTTTGAAGATAAAAATTGTTATAGCAGTGCTAAGTACTGTGTAGCCTCAGAAGAATGTGTTATCAGCTTACAAAGCCACTTTGAAAAGTAGCATACACTCAAAGGCACTGACATCTGTCTGTAAAAAGAAAAAAAAAAGTGTAGGTGGGATTTACTGTCTGATATATAACTTTTTCCCAGACCTTGCTATATGAAACATACTGCAAGCGAGAAAGAATTTTTCACAGTAACAATTGCTCTTAACAAAATGTGTTTTTAAGGACTCTGTGGCTGTGCCATGCTGTTGATGCCGGCAGAGCCTGTTCTGGTTGCACGGGGATGCTGGAGTTTTCTACACTCAGGTCCGATGGACTTCCTCAGGTTGCCGCAGTGCAGTCTAGCCTCTAAAAACACATGATTCAACAGATCTAGTTTTATTAAACAACAAGAGTGATTTTGAGGTGAGTCCACTTCCTGCAATCAATTCTGAGTTTTCTATTGGTGGTGGCATGTTTTGGGGGGGTTTGTTTGTTTGTTTTGCTTTCCCAATGTGGCATCATTACAGCAAACTGAGCTGTATGAACAGAGTTTCAGAATTGGGCAAGAAGCTACATGAGACCCAACAGTTCTGTATCATCTTTATAAAGAAAAATAACTTTTGACTTCTCCCTTCCTGACTAGACTCTTTTTAAACTCTTTCAAGGATGTCTGGTATTTCTTTCATCACAGCTCCCACTTTGCTAGGCTGGCATGGGACCAGCACCGATGGAAGAGCTGAAAATATTTATCCATGTTTTGAAGAAGTTTCTCCATCCACCTCCACTGACCACATCTATGCCACGGCCGATTTTACAGCCCACTTCCCCAGCTTGCTCCACTTCCAGTCCAGTGAGCACTAGTTTTCAAGTTAGAGAAAAAGAAAAGAAAAGAAAAAAAAAACCTCTCACAAGGACAAGCTGAGTAGTCTGCACTAACAGTCTGTGCCCCTTGGCCCTGTCCATGTGCATACGTGTGACTGCAGCTGCGCACCCATCCGAACCTTGATAGCACAGCACCAGGGCTCCTCTTCTAAGGAGATGGTGTACACAAAAAGGCCAAGTCCAGCATAACTCCCAAACCATGACCAAGAGGATGAGGCATAATGAGACCCTGAGCCACCCAGGGCAGGGAGAGACTGAGTGGTTGGAAAGTCCCTTGGAGGTCTTGGAGATGCTCGTAGGACTGAAGACAGGGTGGTGGGTTGCCACAGGATCAAAGATCCGACTGTCCTGTCATGGTTTTTAGCCCTGTCAGGCAGTGAATGTGGTGCCCTAGGTTGTGGGAGAGGATAACTAAGGTCTGCTGCCCTAGGATGTGAGAGAGGATAAATGGAGGCCCTAGTTCTTGTCTGCTTGAGCTCAGAAGCAGCCCTCTGAGCTGGGACGCACAATCCCACTTGGGGAGCAGGAGCGACAGAGCAAAGACCTCACAGACCAGATGCCAGGAGGCAAATAGACTCCTCCATTCTTCCATAACATCCAAAACTTAATCCTACAAGTTCATCTGCACAGATAAATCACAGATAAATCTCCCTTCTCATACAGCTCAGGATCACATGACGTTCCAGGGCTCGGATCAGCCACAGGGCACAGTTTTAGATAGCTGAAAAATAGAAAGCTTCTGCCAGAGTAAAGAGAGAGAGGAAAAAAAAGCTTCACCATGACTCTGAACCACTGTCCCACATTTCAGGTGAGCAGATAAAGTTCTTCTGCTTAGTCTTGAGCCACTCATGCATTGGCTAAGGGGGTCTTCAGCCTCATTAGGCTGGAGGTGACTTATATAACCTTGGAGGACAGCATCCACGCTCAACGGTTCCCCTGACCCCAAGGGAAACCGGACTCCTAATTCAGGTATGTGAATGTCCTCCAAACACACACTGGTTTTTTTTTCTCCTCCTCATTCCTATCCAATGGTTGAGCACACCCATAAATAAACACGGTTTCTTTTCACAACAACACTAGCTAGAGAAGGACCCAGTATGTCAATCACTCTAAAGATGGTCTTTTTTTATCAAATCTCTCTGCTACAGATAAAATAAGCTGGGACAGCCTGGGAATCTGTGCTGAGGCTCTGTGGAAAGTGAGAACATGGACCATCACCTCAAAAATAGTAGCAGGCAACTAGGTAAGTTCTGAATTCACGGACTACCGTGGATACACAGGTTCGTCATGCACCAGCCACTGCTCTCCTTCTGCCACGTGGGCTGCTGATGGCATCCCTGCAGCTGCTGAAGTCTTCAGGTGTGGAGGAGGAGGACGATTTATGAAAGGAGACTGTAAGGCAGAGCCTCCTTTGATAGAACATGCTGCAGGCTTCCCAGCTTGCAGTAGCCCCAGCTGCCCCAGCTTCAGGAGGGCTCACTCACAGGGAATGGTGCAAACTGAGCTCGAGCCAGTGTTCTGGAGTTGGGCTCAGAAGAAAGGGCTGAGCTTTGCCCTCATCTGACATTTCTTACTTTCTAAGACTTCATATTTGTTTTCTGTACCTTTCATAGTCCGTATGTAGTCTGTACCTTTCTGTACCTTTCTTGGGAGGGATCCCAGCTCAATTTTAACTTCTCAGGTACCACAGACAACAGAGACTTCACAGCCTCTCAGGGTCGCTCCCTTCTTCCTTCTGTTTAACAGGAGCTTTCAGAGATGTCACAGCGTCTGTCTAATGACATTAGGTTTTTGGAGCATCACAGCTCACAGATGATGCCTGAACTACCAGCTGCTCTGTTAATCACTCTCTGAACGTAGCACTTCTTTTTATTCTTCCCATCAATGTGTAATTCATGGGCTGTTTCCCAGCTGCAGAGCCCAAAGCACCTTACAGAAGGTCAGTAGCCACACAACACCTTGCCAAAGGGATACTGTAACCCAGAGAAGGTGAAAAGGCCAACCCACTTTACCAGAATCCCAGCCAAACATATGTAACTATAGGCCATAATGCCTCCTTTTGTCTGAACATCTCATACTGCTACCCTACAAGGTGACCATATATTCAAAGTCACCCCAGGATGCACCCATGCCCCAGAAGATATTTTCAGGATGTCTTCAATATTCCAGTTTTCCAGAATATATAGACACAAATTAGATTTTTTTTCTTTTTGTTTCGTATCTTATTGCTGCACCACACTGACTCCATGTGGTTTTGGCTGAGGGAAAATTATCCAGGAGAATGACGGCTCATAGTGATGGACAGTACTTGGAGAGTGAACAGTGATGTTTACATCAAACTGATTTCCTTTACTCAAAGTATATGTTCATGGCACTTACTGAGCATTTCAAGCTAAATGTATTCAGATATTGAGTTAGCAGGAGGAAAAAAATTCACAGTTTTGTAAAGTGCACTCAAGCTCCTATTGGGATAGAAGCTGGGAGTTGTGACACTGAAATGTGATTTAAAGGATTACTTTTAGGTTGTTTGTCTGCAGAAATGCCATTTATGTAACCCCAATCTGTTTTTTTTTTTTTCCCTCCGAATAGCCTTTGAACCCATTGATCACTTTCCACCAAGCATGACAGAGATGTAGCACTCCCAAAGCTTAGTGGTTACTCCGAGTTTCATAAAAATATCCAGGAGAGTCCTGGGTGGAAAGATGGACATGTCCAGCCAATATTAGACATTTGAGAAGCTAAATACACACACACTATCACACACACACACACACACACCTTTCAATGCCCCAGTTGACGGGAAATCCTGAATCACCTCCCTCAATCTGCTGGAGACGGTCTTCTTAATGTACCCCCTGTCCAGGTCCCTCTGGATGGCAGCGCAGCCCTCTGGGGTATCGGCTACTCCTCCCAGTTTGGTATCATCAGCAAACTTGCTGAGGGAGCACTCTGTGCCTTCATCCAGGTCATTGATGAATAAATTGAACAGGACTGGACTGAGGACCGAGGACTGACAGGACTGAGGACAACTTTGCAGTTGTCCCGGTCATTTGCTTGCCGTGTCCGTACTTCAAACACTACTTCACCTAGCCTATGGCTGCTCTGAGTGGACTGCAATGCAGACAGCAGGGTAGAAACTCTAAGGATAGAGCCTTCCTGCTGTAACACCTCAAGACAAGCTAATAGCAGCCTTGGAGATGCTGATGAAATGCACCCTACTAAGACAGCAATGCCAAGGGCTGCAGGATTGCCAGAGCCCAGAAGTCCATCACCTGGTTGCAGAGGAGAAGCAGCTGAGGAGATGAGGTGTTACACCGTGGAAGAGGAGCTCCTCATCAGTTGAAGCCCTGAGCTTGAACTCGTGTACTTTCCCCTAAAGCATGCTCTGCCCCACAGCTTCAGGACGTGCAGACAAGCCAGCACAAGCCAGCAACAGAAGTGCTTCTAAAACTGCCGCACATTTACCACACTGGGAGCACTAAGGAGGCTTAAGACCTCTCCTCCTGCATATCACTGCATGCTCCCGTGTTGTGGCAACAGTCACACGGATGTGTTCTGTCCCCCAGTCACATTGGAGCTGCAGGAATTCAGGACCAAAGACATGAGATGCTTTTCTATTTACCCTTAGATCCACCAAGTGAGGTGCTCAAACTAGATCCATGTTCCACATACCTTCTTTGTCTGTTAAACAGCAGGGTTTGCAAAACTGCAAGCATAATAAATAAACCTGTTCTTAATACCATATTTTGTGGCATCGCTAGAAGCCCACCAGGTGAGGACCCATTCCTCTTGGAGCTGCGGAAATTCACCATCACTGGCAGTTTCTGCTGCAAAGCACTTGTAGCCAGCAGTTTGTGTGGCTCCATCTCCACCTCCCTGCAGGCCACCATCTCTCCAGCTCATGGGCACTGCTGCTCCACATTAAGTTTCTTAATTTAAAGAGTTTCTTTTGTCATTTTGACTACTCCAGCATGATGCTCGTGTGCTCATGGGAGCACACTGTGCTCAAAGAGGATGGAATTCATCTCTTCTAATCACACCCTGTTTCTCACTCTCTCTCGTGCTTTCCTTTCTGCTTTTCCTGATTCATTTAAATTGACTATGAAAAATGTCACTGTTTTCCAGGAAAAGCAGGGATCTGACCAAGGCAAAAGTCAACTCTTTAATTTAAAACAGTTGAGGGGAAGACAATTAGGTGAAGCCGCTCAGCTAATGCACAAACAGTTTGTAATTACAGGCGCAGGCTGGGAAAACAGGACCTACCTAGGGAATATTCTTATTAAATAAAGCAGAATTCTGTCACCTTCTTAATCATGAAATATTGATGAAACTGTAAGCAGCCCCTCTGAGGTTTTAGCCTTTGCCCTCTCCTTGTGTGTGTGTGTGTCCACATAAAGAGGAAGGGGGGAAAAAAGCCCTTCAAAGCCTAGCCATGTATTTGCAAAATACAAACCACACTGCTCTGTACTAGTGAATTTTGCTGAGGTTGCTAGAGCATATGGATTGAGGAAATAAAAATTCTACACTCACCACAACTAGGAATTTCTTTTGGAGTGATTGTGAGTAATGGGGAGATGATTAAATAGGGACAAGGAAGGGCCACATCAAAGGGCTTATGAATAAGCAGAAGAAGGGCCAGATTCTGGTGTTCTTGCTCACCTTGCTCAGTGCTTTGGAGGCAGCACAGGGCTATTGAATGCCAGAAATTCTGGAGTGTCAAATCATCCACTGGCATTATGAAGCTATGATTACAGCCTGGGTGCCTGCTCCTGGTCAAGAGCTCTCAGTGAAAAACAACCATGAGGACTAGCTGTCACAAGCTAAAGACCAACCCAAGCAGTGGGAGTCTGGAACATCTGGAGCTCTTAACATCTATGTCCTCCTTTGGGAAGTCTCAGGTCTCCGGAGAAAGCAATGTCCAAAGCACCACAGCTAGATGTACTCAATATTATCAGCATGCAGCTGTGCTTGGAAATCTGGGCCTAAGTTGCCTGGCCATACCTAGAAACGGTTGGAGCTGGGATGGATCCCAGAGGTCCATGTCTCACGCTGTGCATGAACCTTCACACGGTTTGTGAGCTGCCAAAGAGGCATCAGCAGCTCACTAGAAGGGCAGGTTAGCTTCAGGCAGCTGGTAACCACTATAACCTTAACACCATTTAGCTCATGTCTAGGGACCACTGATTTCAACCCTGAATTTGTCTGAGGGGCCTCAGCAACAGAAGCCCAGAAAAGCCCTGAGGCAGTAGAGCCAGGGACTATGAATAATGGGTGAAACTAAGATGCTCAGGGGAAAAAAATATGCAGAAAAGATTTCATCCCTTCACACTTCTCTTTGCAGTGGGAAGGGACAGAAACTTTTTTCAAACCAAAATAACCATGCTCAGTTCCACTTCTATGACTCAGCCCCACAGTCCTACCCAAGACAAATAAATGAAGAAAAATGGGAGCCTTCCAGAAGAAGAGAGATGTTTGGAACCACAGATAAGAGCTGGGAGACCAGTGCATCCCAATAATGAATCTCCAAAAGTAGACAATTGCTTGAGCCAGAGAGAGTTTTTTTCTCTTCAGAGGGATGCAAATCAATGGGGTTGGGGAGAGAGGAAATGGATGGAAATGCAGGACTGACTAGCAGGATTAGTCACTGGTCAAGAAAAAAAAAAAGAAAAAGAAAAAAAAAGAAAAAAATCACTATGTGAGGTTACAGAGACTTTCTTGACAAGAAAAGATTGCAGTTGGGAGGGGAAAGTGTCAGTGAGGGGACTGCAGAGAGGGGCTGAGGCCAGAGTGGCTGGAGGGCAGAGGAAGGAAGGATCAAAGCCCTGGAGGAGGAAGGAGGACAAAGACGGGAGGCTGCAATAGCTTGAGGAGGGAGAGATGCATCAAGCAGCAGGGGACCTTCTCTCTGCCCCGCTGGTAATGGGGCCTTTGTTCCGCTCCTTTCATGTTCCAGCACATCCAGGTCCATAAGGGCGGCCGACAGGAGCTGAATCAATCACTCGCTGGTCCCAGCGGAGGGCAGGGAGTGATTGATTTGCTCTCCCTGATGGCCGGCTCTGAAAGGACACACTCTCATTACAGTCAGCTTTTGGGTCCCAGTTTCTTACACCAGTTGAACTCAACGGTTGGTCTAAATGCTGTGAACCCTCCTGCCTTCCCCGTGAGCTCGGATGTGGGGGCCGCAATTGCATTTCGGCTGTCTGAGAAAGCTTTGAAAAAAATATCTAAATTAAAAAAAAAAAAAGTCCTCTCCATTAAAGGAAAAAAAAAAATTCCTAAAAATGCCTCATTTCCCACAAGACTGACCATCCCCCAGGGATAATTTCACCTGGGGACTTGTGCCAGGAGAGCCTGGAGGGCAGTGGAGAGGACAGAGAATGGATGCTGGTCACCAGAGTGAGAGATGGAGGCTCTGCTGGAGGATGAAAGCTGGGAGATGGGGGCAGGTGGCTCCTCGATGCTCATTCAGGAGCAGAGAGAGGACTAGGAAGAACAGCCCCACTTGGCCCAGCTACAGGCAGCAAAGGGTTGAGCCAGTCTCCCTCAGCTGCTCTGCAAATGATCATCCTGGAAAACAAGTAAATAAGGTCTAAAGTCAGGGATAAGAATCATGCTCTTCAAAAAGCTTTCCTCTGCTTCAGTGTGTGTTAAGCATCCCACCAATTCTAGCCACCAGTGCAAATGAGTAAGCTAACTACCAAGGCCATTACAATGATAGATAAAGAGTTTATCAGTAGGCTTTAATTATTCACTGTTTTAAATCCTTCTCACCTCCATGTACATGCATCCTCCAGACAGACTTTTAGCTTTAAGTAAATCAACCTGAGTAACGCTATACTCTCCTTTAAATGTTACTCATGTTGCTGTAATGAATTATGCTGCCCTCTGCTCTGTTGCTTTGCTCGCTAAAGCCCTCCTGATGGGACATAACTCAGCGTGACACAGGAGAACCACTTACAATGGACCAAATGCTGTGAAAAACGCAGCAGCTCACACAAGTCTACTTCAAAAAGTTATGAGCAAGCCCAGATCTGCTGTGTAACTTGGCTGGGGAAAGGAAGAATTCCAAAGAGAAAGTCGAAAGTCCTGGAGCGAAAAGGACTCTATAGTGTGAGGAGAGTGCAAGTTCTGGAAAAACAAAACAAAATAAAACAAACAAAGTGCATGTATAGCTAGGAAATACGGTATTTTCGGGGAGTTCAAACTGTGTTAGCACCACTGGAAACTGTAACAATTTACTTAAGTCCAGAAACAAAACAAAATAAAACAAACAAAGTATAGCTAGGAAATACAGTATTTTCAGTGAGTTCAAACTGTGTTAGCACTACCAGAAACTGTAACAATTTACTTAAGTCCAAACTCGGTTAGTGCCACCCTCTTGCTGAACAGGTCCTTACATCTATTTTGCTTCATTTTCTAATTGAAGTACTGGTTCTTTCACAAGGTATCAATGGGAATGACTCTGGTGACCAAGACAAAGGCATTCACTGGTTTTGGTAAAAAGTGGGTTAGATAAGGGCCAGCACATGCTTTGATAGACAACTATCATCTTAGAAGCTATTTTGGGACTATCCCAACTTCACCTCCAAGTCTTGATATTTTGCTATGCCTTTTCCCTAGCTGTATTTTCTCTACAGCATATATGTAGCACTGCTTCTTTACAACAAAGCCCAAAGGGTTTTATATTCTCCAGTGAATATTCCCATCTATTCCCTATTCTCTCTAGCAGGAATATCTTCTTCCCCTGGCTGCACACGCTACTCAGGTATGCCATAAATATACATTTTCCAGAGTCTTTCCACCTTCTACTCCTTTTTACTGCAGGTGTGGTCCCCCACAAGTCTGAATTAAGCTGAGGCAGAGGAAAGTCAGGTCAGCTCATGAAGTCTACAGCAGAAATCTTTTTTTCTGCTGTATTCCTAAAGACATCATGAAATCTGCACAAACACCAAAATAGCTTTTCAGTTTGCATAGCTTCCATCTTACTACTGACCAATGCAGCATTCAGCAAATACCATAATCCCCATGAAATGAAATCCCTAGTTTCACTAAAATGCAAATTATAATAGTATAGTATTAATTGGAATATGATTCTGATTCATCTGGTTCTGTCAGGACAAAGTGAGGGCCATCTGCTCCCTCAGGAATGGATACCAGAGGTGACCCCAGCATAGGCTGTGCCCTCCTCAGAGGACACTGTCCCACAGTGCTGAGCACAAGGGGCAGAGCCAGGTGCCAGTAACAGGGTCCTTCAACAGCTCCAGACATGGCAAGCCATGAATCTGGTCCACAGCTACCTGGAGAGTCCTGTCTCTTGGAGATAGGAGATAGAGCTAGAGACCAGCACTGACAAAATGAGGCAGGGACAGAAGTCCTGGGCTGAGCTGAAATGGGGTTATGAGCCTATGGGATATGGGTGGAGGTCTCAAGGGGGGTGTGTCAGGGCCACTAAACCCTCAGAGTCCTGACAATGTAGTCCCTACTAGATGTCCTGCAAAAGACAGACCCAGCACTACTGGTTTCTCCACGAGAACTGAGGAATCTCTACTTCCAGAAGGGATCTTTTGGTCTAAAGGAAATTTCTGTCTTGTAATTTGGGGTGTCGTGAACACACAACAAGACACAGAAAAAAAAATGCAAAGGTGCAGATGTGAGTTAAAGGGGAAGAGAACCAAGGAACAGAGCTCCAGTTCGAGAAAACAAATACTCTGGTGGCTCAATGGACTGTTCATCATGGTCAGCTGCCTGAGGTGCCATTCAAGAGCTCTTTCTCTCTCAGGAACTGAACATGGTTCCCAAAATCAGGTATTGAGGAATACATAAACAGCACCTGAGGAAGCAGCAAAGGCAGAGCCTTCCCTGCTTGACTGTCCCTGCTTCATCTTGGTTCTTCTGTTTTTTCTTTGGTTCGTTAGTTGAGCAGATTTGTTCAGAATAGCAGCACACACCACACTAAGCAGTGCTCTGAAGTATTCAGTTGCAGACATACATTTTAAACTGTCATAAACTGGCTTTTCTGCTCTGATTATCTGCCTGTTTAGTCCTGACTTCAGTAGAGCTCACCTGGTTTGCATCAGTTCAGAAGCAGGCTCTCCAAGCCCTACTGTTATGTATGTTAGCCCGGTACCCACAAATAGTCATTGGGAACAGATCCTGTTGCACCAAGCTCTTCAGAAACACGACAAGAGAGATAATATTTGCTCTATGGAGCTTGCAGGCACCATAAGTGAAATAGTGAAAGATGTGATGCAAAAGGAAGATGTCTGATTGAACATGGCATGATTTTGCGGGCTGGGTGTCTGAGCGCCACACAAAGATTACGCTATAAGGCACTGCTTGGATTTGTATTTCCACCCTAATGTACTAAACCCTTCCAAGGTTAAGATCAGCCAATTTAGGAATACAAATAATCTCAAAAAGTCCCATTTTGCAAGGTTCCGTTCCTTAGGAAGCGGGTGACAGCATGATGACGTTGCTCTAAATTCACCTCCAGGCAAAGTAGGCTTAATCATTGCTGTGAAACTGTTGCCTTCCTTCCTTCCTTCCTCTCTCCCACCTTTCCTGTCTGCTCCCCGTTTGACACTTTTCACTGTGACAGTCATCAGCCAAAGTGTAATATAATCAAAAAGCTCCTTCTGGCTTCAAGCAGTTCCAGAAAGAATTCTTTACTGCAAACTACATTAAAATGCAACCCCTGTCCTGCACCTTCCCCTGTGTAACTTTCTGTTCCTTTCCTCCATTACATGCTTTAAGTTTAGGGGGTAACATCTTGTTTGTTTGTTGTCGTTGTTGTTTTACTATCATATTATCCCATGTTGCAATTGTAAAACCACATTATAAAAGAAGGCAATATTGAACTAATTTTATCACAGGGCTAGTAATAAAGTTTAACACCAACTATAATATTGTTGTACACCAGAAATATTGCAACAGAACAGTAATATCCTGTTAAATTCATTTTCCATCCAACTCCACAAGATCTGTTGAAAGATGTTAAGGGTGAAGTGTTTGTGGATTTTTTCTTTTTTTCTTTTTTGCTTTATTTTTACAAAGCACTATAAATGTTTAAATTTCATAAAAAGAATACATCAGAAGTTTGGCAGTAATTATTCTGGTGACATGTCTAATGCCTTCATTGTCTGAAAGGTAATGGGTGGCCAGTAGCTACCCTGCAAAGCAATATACATCATTAGAAGAAGCTCGTAGAGAGGAAGAGGTGGTTTTAACGTGGCCCCATTACTGCAGAACTTTGGCCCCTCATAATGCTTAATATATTTATTCTGAGTCACCCCGGGGAATTAGATGCAATTATCCTTATTTCCTGGGTAGAGAAATGGGTAAAATGTTAAGCAGCTTGCCCCAGGTGACACAAAGAGTTTTATGGTTCTTCATGGATCTGAATCAGCATACTTGGTTCATCTCCCAGGCTATCTGCTCCTACTGTCAGAGCAGGACAGAGATGGCTAAACGTTTTTTGGTGCAATGGTCTCTGTTTGAAAATGTTCGCCACTTTTTGTTACCTCCAAGGAAGGTCTCATACACCTATAAGAATACACAGGATTAATTAAAAGCATTCTTTTGAACAAATTAACTTAAACTGGTACAGACCCTTGTGTAGACATTCTCAGTGGATTTAAACTTAATTTTTTTAAATTCATTTTAACTAGAGGCTGTACATTTGCCAACTGCGTCCCTAGTATCTTTCTCATGTTTTCAATAGCTTCTCTTTTTAAGCTAATTTTAATTAAATTCATGTGCTCTATGTGGCCATATCCCAAAGGATCTGTAGAAAGGCAGGCAGAGATACTAGGAAGGGGAACGCGAGTCAGTTCAACACATTACCAAGCACCACAGCACAGATTTTTAAGGGTGCCCAATGTTTTAGAGTCTCTATGTGTTGAGCACTAACCTTGTCCTGAAGCACTTATGGTCTCCACAGAAATTAGCCTAGGCATTAATGACTATATTATAGACAGGAAAAGCAAGACACTGAAAAGGATCTCACACATCAAGTGATGATGTGTGAGATTCTGCAGAAAAAGCAAACCAGGGAGAGACCCTGTGTCTCCTGACAGCTAGTGCTGCCAGTTCCTTGTGTCTCCCAGAGCAAGTCCCAGACATGAGGCTAAACACGGCCTGCGGACGCCGTTCAGTGCTGAGCTTTTCAAGGCAAATTGCCATGTAACACAATACAAAAGCACTTCTGGCATGGAACCAACCCAAAATGTACAGTGTTCATGGGAACTGTTCGTACCTTTGCACAAACAAAAAGTCCTTAGCACTGCAAAACTGTAGATATGAGAAGTCTTCACCAGATCTAACCACATACTCTGTATATGCTGTACATGACACCTCAGTAAATATTTTTAAATGTGTTCTCACCTCATTGAGAACAATTTGGAGGATAAGATGTCACTTATCCACAAAGCTATGCTGTTTTCAAAAGATCATGCAGTGTTCTCCTATTTGTTAGTACATGCGCCAAGCAAATTGAAGGTTGGAAGACTTGGTCCCTTCTGGTCTCTGCACTATTCTTCCCCTTACCACGACTAGCTCAAAGATGCTTTTGTTGCCAGAAATTTTCTTTTTTGGGGGTTACCTTTGCTCCTCCTAACTGAGCCTGTGCTTTGATTTGTTAAAGCCTTTTCTTTGCTGTAAAACATGCAAGACTGGTTGTCTGTCCCTATTGCAGATCTTCTCGCTGAGATCACTTCCCTGAGTGAGGAACTGTCTTGGTCAAACACTCATTGCACCAATCCCTTCATATATGGCCATCCTTGTTGACAAGGAAGAGCAGTGCTAGCACAGCCAGCTTCAGAAAAGATCCTTCCTCAATTCACAAGCATGGTCTTCAGATTGTATCCTCAAGAAGTCTTAAAAACACTGTTGTCCTGCAATCTGGGGACATTTGCGCAGTTTTGGAAGTGCACAAGAAACAGCGTCCATGAAAGGGAAGTGTGTGTATATGTATAAGCATGAAAGCCACAACCGATAGTCCAATATGCCTTGCTAATCAAAACATTTTCGTATTTCTAATAGGAACTGTAGCCTTCACAGGAGCTTCTCTTAAAATCACAGATTGAGACTGAAAGAAAAAAAAAATATCACCTGACACTCCATTGTGTGAAACTTTCTGTTATTAATTTATTTCTCTAGTAACTTGGCATCTTGTCATGGAGCAATATAAAAGAAGAAAAGAAAGGCCTGAAGGATCTGCAAAAAGCTAAGAGAGAATCAGAAAAAAAAGTCACAACAAGCAGGAGAAAAACAGATTTCAAGATATCAACATGTTAGGTGAAGGATTTCTCATGGCCATTCTCCAATAGCAGCTAGGGAATATGAGAGAACCTGCAAGGCAGGCAAGCAAATACGAGCCAAGCAGAAGCTTTGTTGTATGTGGAGAATAGGAAGCTGGAGGACAGCAGAGCTATTGAAATTTTCCAGATTGACTCCAGAAAGGTGGTGCAGAATAAACTGCCTTCAGCATCTGAGTCAAGATATAGTGACAGGGCTATCCCATGGAATAGCAGTCAGGTCCATTTCTCCAATAATCTACTTCTCCTTTCTTTGGTTACAGCAGAAAGCTTCTAAACTGCTTTCACAATCTCCTCTTTTCATCCTCCAGCTGCAAACCTATGCACTGTGCCTTTACTTCTTCATAGACTTCTTTTCCATTTGCTGTCTTGCTTTATTCTGACCACAGCTTTCACTAGATGGTACCTTAAGCCTTAGGCAGACTTAGAGGCTCACCGGTTGTTTTTTAAGTAGTGTTGGCTGCCTTGCCTCTAGCACATTGCATGTGCAACAAAAACAAACTTTAAAAAGGTAAAATGTTTTACAAATAAGAAAGAAAAAACCCTAATTCATCTAAGGTCCTGCCATTCTCACTGGCTCCAATACCAATTGCGGAAGAAATGTATCTGGCTCCCATACAGCTGCTGCACTGAGTTTTCTATGCTAAAATCCTGTCAGGAGAGTCTAGAACTTAATTTATTGTACGTGTTTACCAAACTGTCTTTGGGGACATCCATAATGATTCTGTTTTTATCTGGCAACAGAAGAGGACAAAGGTGCAGCGATGTGAGGAAAGATGCATTAGCTGTCAGAACACGGGTAACATATCTTGCTAACATACTCCATTCCATTTTCCCCCAGTAGCTTGGAGCTGTGTTTTCCTTTTTAGAAGTATCCTATCACCTCTGACAGATGGATTAAGGCTTAAAAGCATCAATATTTTGGGAAAGTGGTACCTGCTAGCAAGGTAGATAGAAGTTTGTCATTCAAGAGGTTTTATATTTCCTATTATGTCCTTTTCTTGGAAAGCAGCAACCATTTATTTTAAACGTTATCCACTGGTGGAGTTTTTTTTTTTATCTCCCCCTCCCTCCACTTTTTTTCTTTGCTCTTGTTTTGATTTCCTCAGTGGACATCTCAGCTGTCAGCAGTGAGTCCGGGGGAACGAGTACATTTTTCCCTGGCTGTCCTGACAACACTAGACCACTGCTCTTCCTCAAAGCAGGTGGCCAAAAGGTTACTGCAAGCTTTTACAGCACCCTTCATACTGTGACCAAGAGGGGTAGATGAAAAAAAAAAGGACCATCAGCATCCCAGAGGCATATTCCAACATTTCTGATAACTTCAGTTCTCTTGAATGAAAGACTGAATCCGTCGCGTTGCTCGTGTTCCCCATTTGCTGATGGGCTGTTTTGCTTATCTGGCATTTTGTCTCAGATGCATCCCACCTAATAGCAGGCAGCAAAGCTGAACGTTGTTATCTGGGCTCCAGCTACACATGCTGAAAAGAGACACCTCAGGAGGGGGATTCACATCTGAGGAGGGTGAATCATGCTCTCAAGATGCCAGTGTTTCTCCATTTCTCAAGATGCTGCTGGCACAAACAGCAGTAAGTCGGTAAAATGAGGCTTCTAATTTAGGAGCTTTGGTTAAATGCTTGAAGTTTGATGGATAAATCTAGACTGCAGTGAATCTGCCTTTCATCATATCATGATATCAGAGGTACCGAAGCCGCTTCACCTCTCTGCTGCACAGGACCCACACGGGGATGGAGGGTAGAAGCAGAATAAAGGGAACTAAGAGAAACATGAAGGTTTCCAAAGGGAAGCAGTGAAATCTCTCCAGCTATTGCCTTGCAGCTTTGTGAGATGAGTTGCACGGCCTCTGGTCTGTGCCACCTCCACTGCCAGAAGACTGGTGCCTTATTCGATTCTGTCCCAAGGCTCAGGCACAGAGGAGCATTGGCACACAGTTCCCATCTGCTTTCCAAAGTGGTGCAGCTGAGTGTCCACCTTCCTGGGAAGAACGGGGCCAAGGGGCTCAGAGACTTCTACCCAAAAATGCTGGAAGTCTCCATGTATTTGCCAGAAGGATATTTAAGAAAAAATATCAGGAACCCCAGTGCAGTTCTGAAAGATAAAGTCCCATCCTAGAGTCTCCCTGATGAGCAATGTTTTCTCATTTCCAAGCAATAAAAGAGTTAGTGAAGAAAAAGTCTTTATCAGAGGGTAGCTTTTGGGTTCCTGCTTTCTGAGGCCTTCCTGGGAGTCTGAGAGCTCTCAGAGTTGCCCCTGGGTCTCATCCTATGTGCTGTCCACCACAGAAAGATCAGGTCAAGGAGACCCTTGGCAGAAGCCCTCTTCTGATAGTGGTTGTCTGAGATGGTTTCTCATCTCAGCCACTGTGGGCTGGGGCTGTGCAAGTGTTGCTTTAGCAGTTCTCTTACCTTCCATTACCTTACAGGAATAAAGTCTTATAGTCCCTATCCACCTGCCATCCCCAACTCAGAAGTTCATTTTAGCAGATCCCAATTGCTCAGTTATTTCACCTATCTCAAAATGCAGGTCGAAACTGGGCCATTCAAGTTATTTTTTTCACTTTATCACTAACAAATACTGGCAGAGGGGTGCCAGGGAGCCTCAAGAGGACATATAAGGGCCTGTTTTCCATACTCCTGGCCCAACACTCAAGCATCAGTAAGGTCCCAGGTTTACGGCTTTAAAAAGAAAATCCAGAGCCCAGACTAAACACTGGGGGACAGCAGCCTGAAGACGAGGTTGAGAATAGCAACAACTGGAGCGCCAGGATTCTAGTTACTCCTTGAAGGTCTCTCTCATTTTGCATGTCTTAAACCTGCGGGTGACTATAATTATCAGTGTTGCTTGGCTGCAAGAAACCCAGGGAAACAAGCACTTGCAGGGAGATCGTACACCACCTCCTCCCACGTGTGAGCATTCCCATGAGTAATTCTAGTGAAGTCAAGGAGGCTCCATGCATGGAAAGTCGTGGATCTGTTGGAGAATGAGGTTCACCTGGCAATTACTGCCTGGTCCTGGCAATTACTTCAAGCCTCTGAAAGGTCCTCTTCAAATCAATGGTCACTTTTCTGTTTGTAGGTATGCAGAATTGAAGATTTTGCAATTGGCTTCCAAATCAATATTTCTTTGAATTAAAAATAACGCATGCACTGCACTGTCATTTCTGCATACATATATGTAATAGCAAGGTGCTATGGGCAGCATAGTGTGCTAGATGCACACACTGTAATAAGATCAGATAGTTTCAGTACCTCTCTAGGTGCCATTTTTCACCCAAGTGACATGCTTATCCGTTTTGGTATATAAACTTCTGCAAGGTCATCTAGGAGGTTGTGCTTTACCTTGATTGATAGCATAGTGCAAAAAGGTGTAACTGATCCATGCAATTCTGCCTCAAAACATTTTTCTCCAGACCTCCAAGGGTTAGAAACTCTCATTAAAATGAATCAAGCAAACAAAAAAACAAACAACAACAAAAAAAAGACCCGAGAGGCTAGAGCAGTCAACACTAAAGTAACCATTGTGGCTCGGAATAACTTGCAGAAATTTTTATTGCAAGATTTGGAACATGGTGGTAAAATTCTGCAGCATGCACTTGGCTTGGGAGGAATTGAAATTACATTCAAAGTTTGAGTCTGGAAATTTGTGTCTGAACGGGGAAAAGCAAGGGATGTGTTTAATCACCAGACTCAAGCATTCTCGTCTTATAAGAGAGAAAAAGCCAGAACTTAAACATGGTAACTCCTTAGAAATATGAAGCAGAGAACACAGATTGGATATCACTGAGGAGAAAAAAACACAAAATTGAGCTACAATTAACAGCTCCTTTACCCAGACATGCACTGCACCTTGCAAAGTGATTTGTTTAATGTTTTCCCCACAAGCTCTCCTGGCTGGGTTATCGGTGTCTTATATCTGTGTCCTGCAGTGTGTCCTGCTATAAATCCTATATTCTCCATGGAGGCTTGGGAGCTTCAGCTGACAGTTGGGTCCTCCAGCAGGAGGAATAAAGTGCTCCTCAAACTTATAGTAACCAAGCAGTTAGTAACCAAGAGGAAAGGGGAGGAAGGAAAGTGTATCACTGATGGGGAAAACCCATCTTTAAAAGCCATCAGCAAAGCCAGGAATAGCACCAAGGTGCTTGACTAGCATCTCTGTGCCCTCAAGTAGCAGATACTGGCCAGACAAGATGGATCTTGGATCCTGCCAGGCTGGGACAAGGAGATCTGCAATGGAGACCCTGACTGCAGTTCAGTTAAAATGCCAAAAGAAGGAACAGAATAACTTGGTATAATGAGGAATTAGAAGTTTTCCCCATGCCTACAGCTGGACACCATGGCCAGCCTGACCTTTTCCCCGAGATCAATCCACCCAACTGGCCAAGTGACAAGTCAACAGTCTACCTCCCTCTGGTCACTGCTGGGTCTTTCTAGCCCTACAACCCAGGCTTTTCCCCTCCTGCCCAGTTTCGATGTGCATTTCCTTGCAGAGGGAAGTCACACACTTGCCCAAGTTGATGACTTTTGATACCAGAGCTGTCACCAGCGTGTGGAGGAGGAACTGATCCTCCCCATGGGCTAGGGCTTCTGGGGGATGCATTAACATGTCAGTCACTTCAGCAATGCTATCCACAGCCACCAATGTTTTGGAAGACGTTTCCAGCTTAGACAGGGTGGTAAGATGCAGGGTCCAAAGGCCACAGGAATCAGTCGAATCATCCCACCAACCCTGATGCATCAGATGCAGGAATTCACCCCATACTCCCTGCTTCAATCACTCACAGCTCACAGCCGAGTTAGAACTCGTCATCTCAAAAGGCATCCAAATCTTGATTAATGTGGTTAATTAACTTCATTGTAAAAGTAATTGCTATTCTCTCTGACTGATTTTTATCTTAATCATGTTAGTTTTAGGCTAGGCATTGTGCAGGGCTGCCTGCTTTCACAAAGAGGGGCTTCCCAGGAAGGATGCCTTTCAAGTAGGATACCTCATTTTATCAAAGCAGAGATGAATTTCTCCTCTGTCTCTCAATAGAAAGAAATGAGGTTCTGACTACAGTAATGTCACTCACTGAAATGACAGGTTAAGAATAAATGTGTATGATTGCAGACTGCAAGATGGTAAAGTATATGCAAACCCCTTTCAAATGCCAGAGTGTATATTACTGTCTTTTCATTTGGAGGAAAAAAATCTTTTTTTGCTATGTGAAAGACAGAAATACTCACTTTTGGCACCATGTTCTGATCTCACACTGCTTTAAACTGACTTCAGTGCAGTTCTTATAGATTCAGGCTGGTGCTGGCAGAGCCTAGAACTAAAAAGCCCTGTATTTATTAAACCATGATTTTATTTTACTGCTCTCTCTTCCTGAAATTTTGCAAGGTCGTCATGCAAGCACCTGCATCTTCAAGTCAGTATGGTTGTCCCCTCCTTCTTAATCTTCTCCAAAGACAGAAGGTTAATTAAACCTGTGTTTGATTTATAAATGTTATCCCTTCTGGGGAGCAGAATGCAACCCCAGCTAAAAGGCAATATTATGTTTATTTTACTTCTCTACTGGATGCTTACTGGATGTAAATAATGTTTTAGGGTAGGGAGTGCCTCTGCTGAAAACTAAGCCCAATTTTAGAATAAAACATGAAGAAAGAATAACTTGAATCGTGTAATGATTTCTAGGAAAATGAAACAATTAATTCTTTCATGGGAGAAACTAAGCCAAAAAATAAAAATCCAATGTCCCATGGTGACAGCAAAATTTAAAAGTATGGTATTAAGGAGAGTGGAATTTCCCATTTTTATACAAAGTGTTTTCGGTTAAGCCTGTGGAAATCTGAGCTAATTCCATTTGGAGGATTGAATTTATTCTGGATTTACCCCAGGGTAAATGAGAAGAGACTACAATCCTTCCAGATTTTATTTTTCCCTCCTTTCCGTTGCTTTCTAAAGAAAAATTAGGGCCACACTCCAAGAAGCTAATATCAGCATAGGTCCAAGATATGACCTATTCATCATTGCTGGTATCTGTGTGGATGTAAATATTTATGTTCTCTACTATATTCCACTTTTTGTGAGGGCTCCTTTCTAAAAGCAACCATGCTCTAGCTCAGCTCCCATAATATTACCAACTTCTTGGCATAGCTCAAACCTAGTCCTGGATAATTGCAAACTTTGGCAATGGGAGAGTGAAAAATATGAATCCACATACACTAAATTTGCTTGTTGGAGATTTCAGTCCAGGCAGCCTCTGCATGGAGCAGATACAGGGATTTGAACCACCCGGCAAGATCTTGGGGTCAGGGACCATCTCTGCATGTTGCACCACATCAGGTACCGAAGGGCTGGGCTGTCGCAAAGATGCTGATGATCAAACTGGATTTGCTACATTTGGCCATAGCGCTATTAATGATACCCATCCAGACCTCCAGGAAACACAGTCAGATCGCAGAGCTCAGGGGCAGAAGGGTAAATCCTAATGACGATCATAATTTGGTGTTTGGATTAACAATAGGAAGGTTGCGAAGCTGCTTTCTGTCACCCTGGGATTATTCTTCCCGTTGAGATCATCCTCACTCCACTTACACCTATTCAGTAGGACACTCGCAAGCTGCAAATTCAATATGAGCCTATGTCCCTTCGATCTGCTCTGGCTGCTAAGGGAAGGCTGCCCAGAAAAACACCGCGTGCTCTAGGTTCATTTGCAGGTGTCAGCACAGCCGGCGTGCGTTTTCCAAAGGGTGCAGTATGGACACGGCTGTTGGCTTCAGCTGGACTGGAGGAAGCGCTTCCCTGCTGGCAGCGATAGGATCCTGCACAGAACTGTGCTTGAGACATGGCGACAGGAAAGTAAACTTAAACCCAGTTGACACGCTCTGCACTCATAAAAAGAACCTTGGTTAGACACATGCTGCAAAACCAACCCAGCTGCTGCTAAAAATTCAGCCTAATGTTTGTTCTATTTTCCTGCAGGTAATATCCCTGTAACGGTGGTTTATGCTACCGTAAGAAAAGTATTTTAAACACTTTAATGGCCTGCTTTATATCCATCCTCTCCTTCAGTGGGTGCAAATAATTGCAGGTACAATTTTGTACCCCCAGTTATTTGCAGTTATGGTGCGTGTCATTGACGTGTCTAACTAGCTGATAAGATACGTGGGTGCAATCAGATGCTGTAATTAGAAGTTTAAATGACACGAACTGCACCCACACATAACTGCAAGTGCAAAGCTGTATCCATAACATCTTGGAAGCAACAAAGAGAGGAAGGACTTAGAAATTTGTCCCTGCAAAAGTTAATTTGCATGGCAATAAGCTTGAACCTATTTGGCAAATATACTTTCATTACGCAAGATTTAAACCAATTGATTCTAAACAACCTGAGAGTGTTCAGACACTTAGCATTAGATACAGCATCTTGAAAAATTACACTAGTCTGCTCAACTAGGGCAAGGAACTTTTCCTTTCAGTTAAGTAATGTGTAATTCATGCCTTTGCTATTGCCTTTGCTGTGGTACGAGCAAGCAAGAATCCTTGCCTGTGAAGACAAATTTTTATAACAATTTATCAAGACTGCAGCACAGTGTAAGTGCATTTCGTATTTCATGATAAGCAAATCATGTTCAACAAATAAGAAGGCTTTTGCTCTGGAGTTTCTCCTGACACTATAATCATATAATATACAATTACATATTCCAGCCTAACACAAGGCAGAAATAATAATCTGACACCTTTTTGCAGACATTATCCAAAGCTTTAGAAATCACAGAGGAATGCTCCATGTTTTTATTAGGAAGACACTGATGCATTTTGAGCTTAAATCAGAATCAAAGGTGTTTCTCCTATTTCTTTCCCATTTTATAGCCCATAGCTTCATGCTTAACAAGCCCTGTGCATTGCAATGTGTGCAATAGGACCAGAAATATTTTCTCAAGATGTTTCTTTCCTCACACCTCTTCAGCACCACTTTAGCTCTTGAAGGGAGTCAAAATGCAGCAGTGTCTCCTCCAAACCCCCGGGTTCCTCAGGAGCCCTCCTGCCCTTTAGCTGACCCGTGACGGTTCCCGTTCTTTCTGTACACAGGATTTTCCCTGTGCACCCAAGTGTCTGAAGGGTTTCAAAGCTTTAGGAGATGCCCATCCTGGGTTCAGGAAGTTTTCTTTTCTTTGGCCCCCATTGAGTATCATCCACTGCAATGCAGGAGCTGACACCCGCGGTGTGTTTCTCAGCATCCTAGATGCTGTCTTGACTTCCTGCTGCTGTCCAGCTCCATTTCCCATCTCCTCTCTCTGCTTTAAACACGTTGCAACTGACCCTAAAAGAGACAAGCCAAAATCCCAGCTATCCCAAAAGTTATCCCTGGGGAGCCTGGCTTGTTAATGGCAAACAGCTGCAGTCATTAGTGTTATCTCGGGGGATCTGGGCTTTAAGAGGGAAGGTCCCAGGTTCAGATCCTGTTGACAGACTGTAAGATTAATACTAATAATCTTGCCGAGAAAATAATGTGGGACTCACCTTCTCTGAGCCCCAGGTGCTTAGGCGAGCAGGCAGCAGATGATGTATAAGATGCTGCACTATCCGGTTGGCTTGATAAACAGAACAATGTTCTAGGAGCTCTTAAACATATTTTCCCTACTTCTCCTTGGTTTTTGTTTATTTTTTTTTCTCCAAAGGACTTTTCCTCAAGTATCTTGCACTGTGGATGTCCATGGACAGACAGAATCACAGAGTATTTAGGGTAGCAGGAGTGTTAAATGCTGCTCTTGTCATTGGAGACAGCATCAACCAAACTGAACTCCCCACCTCCACTGGGAGCACGAGATTTCAGTGTGTCCTGCTGCTGTCTCGTTGTCCAACTCATAGAGTATTGACCATATCTTCCCAGCCATCCCGCTCTACCCATCATAAAAAGTATCTGCCAGGGCATAGGAGACACTGAACAACATTTGCAGATTGGTAGAACTGCAGCCTCAGTGACCTGGGACTGGACTGCGGAGAGCAGCAACCAGTTGTAACCTTCAAATTCCAAATTTTAGAGCAAGGCAGAGTCTGTACTGCTGATGGAGAATGCAAAAGTGAGGCAAGACAGTCTCACTAAGTCAATATTGGTGGCATGAAAACTCTCAGATAATGTCAAATGAGCTTGTCAATGAGCTGGAGTGAGCTCTGGGCTCCGTGTTGTTGTCTTGAAAGCACCAGCCTCTTCCTCCATCTAGTTACTCTACTGAGGATTTTTGGGATGTGGAAGAGGTCAGAGGAGCCATTATCAACATATAAGATTCGTCTGTAGTAATAAGGAGACCAAAGCAACCATGAATAACCTGTTTTTCACAGTTTCTGCAGCCCATGTGGTGTGAAAAGCCGGACAAGGATTTGTAAATGAATTGAGCCCAAAAGTAATTACATGTTCCTACAGATTACTTGGTGCTGTAATTGCACTTAGTATTTACCATGTGACCTAAGCCAGAAATAATCATGTATTTACTTTATATTTATATTGTAATGTGCCATGTACTGTAATTATACTGCCACTCCATGGTACTTAACACATCATCGAATGTTCCACAATTATCATGTTAGTAAATAGCACTTACTGAGATTTGTGGCCTGTAATTTCAAGAATTACCTGCTAAAGATTTGGTGTAGTGATGTCAAAAAATCTGTTTCCTGTCAGTTCCATTTTATATAAAAAACTCTGAGTCTCAGAACAAACAGAAATCATGTTGCAAAAATTCATGATTTGAAAATTGAAAAAGAAAAAAGCTGGATTCTAAATTGAAGGTTTGTCCAGTAAAGCAATAATTATTATTCTAAAGAATTCTCTGAATTCTTATGCTGGAAGTTGCAAAAGATTAAAAGTGAAACCTTTCAAATTTGGGTGATTAAGTGAGGGTATTAAATCCACCTCGAGACTCTTTTAAGAGAAATGTTTTGGAAGAAATTAATATCCACTTGACCTCTCATTTAATTCTGATTAAATCTTTGAGTGGCTAAAATCAAACCCTTTACACTGGATTTTCTGAATGGATTTGTGCTTACATATACATTTGCACTTAGAAGTATTCCCGTTGATTTCAATGGAGTTACTCATGTGATTAAAGTCAAGCATGTGCTTAAGTGCTTTGCTGGTCTAAAGCCAAGGTTTAAGTATGGAACTGTTAAATATTGGTCAAAGTAAGCTGATTTAAACAGAAAAGCTTTAGAACATTCTCAAATTTTCATGATTCCCACTTCAATAGTATTTTTCCATATGGTAATACAGATGGATGCCCTCATATCAATTAACTCTTGCAAAATTTCAGTCAGGACCCAAGATTTTCAGTTCAGGCAGACCCACATTAAATACACTCCTTCTTATCAGTTCTATTTAAGGAAATGTTAAAAGAATGACCCCAATTTCCTTCCTTGCTAGTGTTTTATTTCATAGATCATTGATGAAGGCCACTGAATGGCACCTACCATGGACACCAGACCTGGGGTCGGGGATGCCTTGTCTTCCTACTCTGCATACACATATACAAGCCATTATATTTAAGATGAAGGATGAAATTCTGGTTCCACAAAGAGTGAGTAGAAGTTCTGCTGTTGAACTTTATGGCTTCTCCCTCAAATCTGATTTCTTACTTTGGCTTTGATCTGCCCAATATATACAAATGATCTTAATTTTAAACACTGATAGTACCATTTACTTCATTAATGAGAGCCAAATGAATAATTCATAATGCATAATTTATCCAATGAATCTCACTTCTTTTTGTGTTTGTGGATTGTCTGCAAATAGATTCTTGATTGGACTCTTCATCTAAAATTATTTGTGGGTTTCTTCAGTGAATCATAATCAGTCTGCATATCATTTGAGCAGTACACTGCGAGCAGTCACAGTCTGCAGCTCGCAGTGTGTGGGTTCGGCACAGGAATGTCAAGGTAACGTTCCTGTTCCTTCACTGGAAAAATCTTATGTAAGTAATCAACAGCAATATGAATTTTGAACTGCACATATGAGCATAAACTTTGGAAATTCACACCCTTGCTGAGTGCTGTTGTCAAATTCAGAATTTCCACTCAGCGAATGGTCAAACAGAGCTGGAGAAAAGTAAATACCAAAGCTGCATATGTGCTCGTAGCAAATCTCAGGGCTCAGAAACATGAACAAAGCTCCCGGAGGGTAACAAATTTCAGGCTAACAGCTGATCCATGGTAACTGTCTCTGTGAACGATCTGGGTCTGAGGCAATGTGAATTAATTGAACCTCTCTTCAGTGGAGGTTAAACTAGCAGATTACCTTGTACTTGCTGTGGGCTACAAGTTCTCATATGGATGCAAATTGGCAAATACACGGTGGCTTGTTCCTATTTCTGAGGTTGGAAGTTTTTATTTTCCCACCTGGCTTTCCTATTTACTGGAGAGGAGAAATATCTCACCCGGACAAAGCATCTTCCAGAGGGGCAATACTTACATCCTGCTCAGATCTGCTGCATATGTTAAAGCCAGGAGGATGATTTATTGCTAGAAGAGGTCTTAGCAAACTCTCTTGACACATAGTACACAGGCATCCACAAGATGAGAGAGGAACCTGGTCTGCTTCCTAGCACCGTAGCTTCCACCAGTGCTTTCCCTGTATTTAACTGACCTAAATTTGGCAGGGGAAGTAGAAGAGATTTTCTCTTTCGGTCCCCAGTTCAGTAGAGAACTATAAGCGAATCCTTCAAATCCATTGACCCTTTCACAATTTAAGCACTTGCTTGCTGCAAACCATGTGCTTATGTGCTCTGCTGAGTGGATTTGGGTTTGCTAAATTAGGTCTTTGGTTCTAGGTCGGGAGATTTTGTCTGATTAAATCAGTCTTTGCTGTAAAGTAACATAATAATCCTTCAAAAACAGCCGCATGCAAGGCTGAAACCAGTGTGGTGTAGCCCAGGGCCGTACTCAGTATGTAAAGATTAATACAATCTGAACAAACGCTCCGATCATAAAAAAGCCCCCAAAGTGGTCAGACGCAGAACAGGCTTTTAAGTACATCATTTTGTAGCAAAAGAGGCAGCAATGAATATGCAGAAGAGTTTTGGAGCTGTCAGGAGAGTGCAGATGGATCCACGTGACCAGTCACCCCTTTGACCCGTGTATCAGATTTCGAAGGGAAAAGGCTAGTTCTAAGTGCCGGCTCAGAATACAAAGCAACCATGTCTACCACCACTCCACGTCCCACCGAACAAAGGCAGGTTTTGCAGGAGGACTAGAAGGGAAGATCATAGATGCAGAGAGGATCTCCTAGGCTCAGCGTTCGTTCAAACGCTAAGAAAAAGATAAGTCAAAGAAATTTTTAAACGAGTATCAGGCTACATGTTGCTCCAAAGAGACCACGGGGAACCAGAATTTTATACTTTTAAGAGGAATAGAGGCTGTGATTTTCATCAGCCAAGGTAATGGATTCAGTGTACCAGCTTTGCTGTGTCTGTCAGTTTTGGCACAATAGTTTTGACATGAAAAGTGCAAATGGGAACACATGGTAGTGAACAATTTCTATAACATGAGGTCAGGTACCCTCCAGTTGTGATGTGACATGTATTTTTTTAGAGCCTGAGGAAATATTTGATCTTGTCATTGACTCCCATCATTAATTCTATTATGCAAGTTCGTAGAAATGGGGAATTATAAGAGCAGCACAAGAACTGATTTCTGGCCTTGATCTGCCATCATTATTTTAAGGAAACTCATACAACTAGGCACTGTGGCTGCATTGAACTTCCTAAAAGAAAAGATTGCCCTGTGTGCTGTCTACAAGCACCTTTGGTCCAGGCTGGCACATACATTAACAGACAAATGATGTGGAGGTGCATCACTGATAGCTTTTAGAAAAAAAATACTGGTTCTGGACAAGAAAGCAATGTACGATGACCTAAAAAGTTAGACTCTGTGATCCAGAATGTGGTCATCAGCTGCATGCCCACAATTTCTGGTATCAGTAGGCAGTGCCTTCCTGCTCCAATGAAAAGCACAACATGAGTCCTCAACTTGCAGGGTATTTGAATGACTAGAAGAAATAGATCAATACATTTCCTGCAAATCTGGTGCGATCTTGAGCATGTACTTGTTCTCCCCACATGTAATTTGAGCAAGTCTCATGACTCCTTACCATTTTCTAAGCCTGCCTGAAAACATCACCATGTAGCAAGGCCCGAATCCAGGACCTGCAGTGCTACAGGAATGAGCCTCTGGCATTTAAACAGCTCCTCGTGCCAATATCAGCAGTAGCCTCATCTTCGCTGGACCAGCCACCGGAGGGGACAGCTCTCACATGCTAAACAGCAGGGCATGTGTCCTACCAACGCGTTTGGGTAATTCTCAGTCACTTGCTTTCATCCATAAATTCTTTCCCGCAGCACAACAGTCTGATGTAATGAACATTTTACACAAGCCGTGGGCTTAATGTTTTTGCTTCTATGCATGTGCCATTGATTAGAGTGGCTGCAGATGGTTTTATTTTAGATAATCAAGCTTGCTGGGGTTTGCCAGCCTCAGAACAAAGGCATAGTTCCCCTGCTTGCTAACCAAATTTGCAGCCAAGACACTTGAATTGAGCTCAGCTCTGATGGATGGTGAGAAAGAAAGGAGAGGGAAGAAAGGAGCTTTTCTATATACCTCAAGCCAGGTGTTTTGTACCTCTGCACCCCACTCTTCCCCTCCGTGTTAGTGGAACTGTATTCCCTCCTGGCTCCTGAAAGGCAATGGGGAATACTCTTTTTTTCAGTTGTTTCCATGCAGCCTTGCTGTATTATAACAATACACAGGGCTGCAGAAAACAAAGGAGAAAGCAGCTACAGTCACAACAACCCACACACGCACCAAAGCATCCAGAGCAGGAATTCCTCCTCTGACAAGTCCCCTCTGAAGTCTCCAACCCACAGAATGGCATGACCTGTTGCCTGCCATGTGTCCAGCTCTCCCATGGCATTTCCACACAGCAAGAAAAATCACTGCAAGCTTCTTCTGTGGGAAGCAGGTGGGTGAAAAGACCAGAGTTACATGGTCTAAAAGCCACAGAATCGTGCAGATTATATCACCACTGGGTGAAAACTTCAAAAGCACCTGGTTGATTAAATATTTCTGTTGGTTTTCAGAAATATTTCAGAGGAACCCAGCTTAGTGCCTACTAATTTCCAGTCACTCTACGACCTTTGTTTAACGCTACACATTGCACCTATAGAACAAGGGGGCTGAATGTAAAGGGAGAGGGAAGAAAAGAGAAACAGAGGAGAAAAAAAAAGCACAAGAGAGAAATCAATAGAAAGCATTTAGCGGCTGAGGTGACATAGACAAAGTGCATTTAGAACCACAGATACTTGACTTCGGGGGTGAGGGGGAGAAGGTTGCTTTATTTTGTGCTTTGCTTCTTAATATTTTTCAGATTAACAGTTTGCAATCCTCTGCTGAGCTATAAGGTCTTAGAGGCACTGCCTGCTGGAACGTTTTGATCAGTGTAAGCTGGGGCATTTCCAGCAGACAGGTTTATTGACTGATTTACTGACCACATGAATTTTGCGTAGCTGAAACTATTTAGCTGGTCTCTTTCTCTCCCCGTTCCCCACACCTCCTGCTTATTAACCATTAGGGAACTTTTTTTTTGTTTTTTGTTTTTTCTTTTGCATGAAAACAGCCCCCAGGCAGTGCTGTGTTGCCTCTAGTCACACACAACATGACAGTTCTACCTTTCCAAATTTTTTCTCCTGTAGCAAATCATGGTATAGGGCCAACATTGCTTGTCCTCTGCATGGGAGATGCTTCAAAAAGGTGATGTAGTGTTGTTAATCCTGCTTTCTGAACCCACTGAAGATAGATGCTTATAATTGCTACCATCTGACAAAATCTCTGCTTCAACTCAGGTGGCACAGAGCTGCTGAAGACCTTGCTATGGTCTCTACTTGAGTTGGAGCTTCAACTTTCTCTAGGGGATTTCTGCTAGAGCCAGTGGAGGATTCGCCTTCCAGTTCAACAGAAACATATGCAAGATATCACTCTAGATATTTAACCACTCCTATTTCTCTTGTGTTTAATGTGTGGCATGAAAAGAGCAGGCTGTGTAAAGATCACCTAACCAAAACTGTTCCTTATTTTATAGACTTAATTTGCCAGCTCAGGAGACAAATGTCTTCTATAAGGAGCACTCTCCATGTTTAATGATGAATTTACTCAGCTGAAGGACTACCTTCATATATTTTGCACCAAAGCTGCTTAAAAAAAGAAAACGAAAGAAGAGAAAGGAAAGTTGTGAAAGAAATATTTTGCAAGAAAAACTTTCAATGTTTGAGCAAGGCTTCAGAAGGCTTCAGAAACTCTCATCTGTTCTCTAGCAAGTCAAACCTTGGGTATTTATCCTCTGAGTTTTTTTTTTTTTTTGAACATTGACATTTTCGAGTTCTGAACATTATTTCTTCTATTAGGTTGTATTGCCTGTTGAAGTACAACGTTATCTTAGTACAAAATATCCACTCAAGGATTAGAAGGAATTTCACCTGAACTCTTATATATATTCATGAGCTCCTGGTAATCCTAGGAGGTATTGTGGCCACCAAAACTCAAGCAGAAATTAAGGCAAAGAAAAACAGAGAAATACCTAGAATGTCAAAGAGTGAGATTTTGTTGAAAGAGCATCATCAGTGTTACCTTAATCTCCTCTTTGCGTTTTAGCTCCAGAACTGGCCCATTCCAGGAACAGAAGTCCCGGATATCTGCTCCAGTTCCTGACCTTTCCCTCCACAAAGAAAAGGACTGGTGAAGCCAGTTCTGTTTCAAAATTGACTCTTAAGGTGGCTTTTCTGGAGGTGTTGTCTGGTGTCTCATAAGAGCCAAGCTCACACTGCAGCTTCTCTCTTGGGATGGCGCTATTAGGATGTGCTTCCTTTACTACCTAGCTTAATGATACTTGTAGGATGAAATATCTTTGAAATTTCTGTCAATTTGATTGAAACATCCCGTCAGGTAATGAGTGAGTATACATACAGACACCGAATGCACAAAGCTAAATTTCCCAGTAAAATTAGGCTAGAAATACATCCCCTATCTTTTTTTTTCTTTTATAGACACACACACAATACATTTAAAAAGTCCAGATAATTTATTTAATAATTTTGTTTCTATAAACAGAAACAAGTGTCCCTGCTGACATTCTGCATCCTGATGATCTGCCACAAGAATAGCTGTCCTCAAGGTATTTTTGGCAATCGGTAGAAGCAGAACAATGTAGCCTGCCTACTAAAGGTCTATTTTTGCAGCCTTGGCAGTCCAAGTTTGCAAACAGAGACAGCAACTGCAGGCCAAATGGTAAGGCATCCCTTAGTTTTCATGGTACAGACCACTACCTTTCTGTGGAATTATTTTTCCGAGATCAGTTTATACATGTTTAACTCTTGGCACAGATTTTTTTTTTTTGATTTTTTTTAAGTGGACCTTACTAAATCACAAGACAAAGGCTTCTTTCAAAGGCCTGTCAGAAGAATGAGTCCTGTATGTAAAGTGATATCCTCCTTGTGAGTATGTAATGGGATCTCCCTTGCAGTCAACGGAAACCATTTTCCTTTTAAAGGGTCTTTCTTAGAAGTAGGGAGAAGACTTTCAGCAATCACTGAGCAGTTCAGATCCAGCTCTGAAGACCAGCACATGCCAGGTCACGGAGGTAACTCAGTTACTTTCTTTGCAAATTGAACGGGAGGTTTTCAGCCATGCTCTCATTACAAAACCTATTGCCCCACACTTAAAGATAGGCTTCTCCATCCAAACAACACCACAACTCAGAAGGGTTGTAAGCAACAGCTTATTCCCTTCTCCCTGCATGTTGTTACGTCCAGAACGGAGCTCAGGCACATCATCAGCCCAGGTTTATGCTGCCTCTGTACAGGCTGTACCTGTTCTGTAGATAAAAAAGGAACTCAGTTTCCAATGCTGTCAATGCAGTGACTTTTAATCAGTAAATTCTCTTTCTAAGACAGACAGGGAAAAAAAAAGTCCTCGTCTGAAAAAAAAATCAAATGCATTTTCAGCCAGAAGACATAAATATAACCAAAAAGCCATTTGGAAATGCTTTCATCTGACAACTGACATGCTTAGATCATCTGCAGCCCACCCTGTGCTTTTCTCACTAGAGAAATTAAACACTGGGAGAACTGCTGCTGCTTTGAATACTCCCCTTAAATATTTTCTGGCAGACTCTCCCAAAGGCAGCAATGGAAGTCTCATTGCTCAGGACAGGCAAAGCTTGTTCTCCTTTTCATACGATTCTGCCAAGGGACATGGGCAGAAACAGCCTAAGATTGGAAAGGAGTGGTTTGCTCGTGAAGAACTGCAGACCCAAGAGGGCCTGGAGCTTGTCTCCTGGGCTGGGAGCTTTACTCCTGCCTCACTGGTGGACATTCACTGATCTGTTTGGGATCGTTTGCCTCGTTTTTGGATAACATCTGGTATGTTTGGGATCCCCAATTATGCCTGAAGTCCAAGTTTTCACCTATATCTTTAGAAAGTGCTTCCTTCCAGTGGCAACCTTGTTCACCTGCCCATACCACTCTGGACCCTAGGTTAGAGCTCTGGAGAACTCGGTAACTGTTCTGCACCTTCATATTGTGAGACCCTTTGCACAATCAACACCTCATTGGTTTCCAGTGTTTCACTTGCCTGGGAAAGCCCCCTTCAGAATGCTACAACCTGATCCCAAATATAACCACATTTGAAGTCTATGCAGAAGCTCCAGTCTCTGAAGGAATTGAAGTGACTGATGAAACATTCATTGCAAAGGCTCTAGACAATCTTCTGGTTTCTTGTCCCATGTGTAATTTAACATATTCAAATGTAGCATTATGCCTTTAATAAGGAGGTTCACCCAGTCACTTCAAGCCCCCATAGAACGCAAAATAAGTTGGCACACTGTTGTTGTCAGTGATTTCTAGAAAGATCATGAGCTGCCAATGGGGGGTTCCAGTCGAGAGGCCCTAAATCCAGAAATTGTCTTGTTTTCTTGGTTTAGCAGCGGACAACTTAAGAGCCAGGGCATGGTGCAATGTTGAGTCATGCTTAAACATCACAGATGACTGAACCATATATGCGACTTTATTCCACATCTCTGCAGATCTTTGTAAACATCCAAAGGTCTTGCCTTTAAGAGGTATTTGAAGCCTGGGCAATCTTATACAGCTAGCAATGCTGTACAGAGTCCTAGATTTTGCATGGCAGAGAGAGGCAGAGTATGCTGCTGGCTGGTGTTGCTCCAGGCCTCCCATAGTCCTTTCTGGAAATCAAACTTTCCCACCACAGAAGACCTCCTATATAAAGGGTCCTAGGCAGTAGAACTGCAAATTAGCAATACTCTGTGAATACATCTTTCAAGACTGAAATATTTGTAGAAAGCTGGAGCCAACCAGATACAAGCATTTGGTGAGTGCCTAAATTAACATTTGCACCCACGATAGACTTGGTCTAAAACACCAGGACACAGTCAGACATCCGAGCTATAGCATCTTAAACTGTCAAGGTAACTAATTGTTTTTTGTTGTGAGTTAAAGCACAATGCCTCAGTGAAAAAGGGAAACTGTCAAGGTAACTAATTGTTTTTTTGTTGTGAGTTAAAGCACAATAGTTTATGCCTCAGTGAAAAGGGGACAAGATAAATGGCATCTCTCACAACTGAAGCAGGCAAGGAATATGCAGAGACAGCTGCTGCATCTCTGCTGACAGGCAGAAACTAGTTAAGCCCATCACTACTCTTTATGTTCCTGGGTACCGTATCCCTGTACATATTATGCACATCAGTGTGATCCTTTCATTTAGGAGCAGTTACATTCTCACTGGCATATCACCTAGAGTGGGTGGAAATGGAAATAGAAATGGTCTGTCCTTAATGCCACCATAGCTTGGGTCATGGTTCTACCATGCAGTAATTCCGTCGTAGGATGGCGAAGCCTGAATCAAAAACATTGCAGCCAGAGAATGCAAATACAACCCTAATAAAAAAACAACCCTCAAAAATGCCCTCAAGCCAAAGTCAGATTGAAATGTCTCCAAATGCATCCAAGGAACTCATTTTAGCTAGTCCTGGAAGACTTTATGATAGACATAGATTATTTGTCTGTGCTATTCTATCCAGGTTAAGATCTCTGTCCTCTTGCGGTCAGCAGATGGGCAGCGTGAACACCAGATTGCATGTTCTGGCTAATTTGATGGAAATGTAATTGTGTGCCCAAGTCATATCCAAACACTTCATATCAACATAACAGTCTGTGTACTGCAAATGCAATACCGTGTATGCCAGTACAGAGAAAACAGCATTAGTAGAGTGTGAACATATAAGGTACAATTTAGAAGTCCAAATATAAGTACCCAAAATCATCTTAAGATGCCTTGGCAATGTTTTAGCCTATTCTTTCAGGATCCAGCTGTCATTGCAGAGGCACATGAGGGTTCTTATCTACCAGATAGGATGTGAGTCCTATCTACCAGACCCATGAGAAGGTGTTAATTACACAGGAACATCTCAAGCAGCACTAAAAGTTTCCTGAACACTGCATTTGGGGAACTGAATCGTGCCTATAGCGAAGAGGACAAGATTACTGGAAGAGTCAAAGAGGCTGCAGTCAGATGTGCACATCAGCAGAAGAGGCAGAGGAATAGCTTGCTGCCATTAACCGCATATACACCATGCTCAGTGAGGCTAGCATCATGGTATTTTTCAGAAAAGTATTGGTTTTGTTTTGTTTTTTTAAAGATGCTTCATTTCACAAATCTGTCATACAGTGCAGCCATACCAAGAGGTGACTAGCTGTGGCCACAGCAGCTGTAACCCCGCAAAGAGTGGGAAGAGAAGCTGACGGAGTCACAGGTAACTCCATCCACAGCCCTGGAACAAATATGTGTAATTGCATCCTTAAAGCCCACATCCAAGATTACTCAAAGAGAGGACAGGCTTCCGCTAAGTCAGGTAGCTTTATCTTGTTTCAGATTTTGTTTTCCTATGGTTGTGGTTGAGCAGGACTCATCCCGTAATCAGAACCTTCTGTTTTTTCTTTATTGAAAGCTGAGAGGCAGGTTTAATCTTGTAATTCTAGGAGCTGTGAATATAAGAAAAATAAGAAAAATATAAAAAAGTTGTACAGTGACTATGCTGAACTTAGTGTATCGGTCTTGGACTAGGTCTTCAGCCCTTCATACTATGGACAAATTTTCTGCTAAGGGAACAGATAAGAGCTGAACTAGACCCTATCACTTGCTGTGCTCCAGCCCCATGGGCTCCCAAAAATATCCTTGTCTCATGCCTGAGTCAATGCTTAAAGACACCATCACCTAAGTGGATGGTACCTCTGGTCTTGCAAGCCGAGATTTCAAAGCAGCTTGGGTCTAACCAGTGTCAGGCAAACGATAGGCCTTCCAGCGTCTCACCCCACCAATATATGCTCTCTTTCACCAAAGCACCATTTATGCACCATTACCATTCTTCTTGCTTTTAAGGAGTTTTCCCTTTCTTTCCTGGATTAGTCCCTCAAAGAGCTTATGTCACTAACCTACGACAGAGAGAGGAGCAAACACATCTTGGGGCCAAGAGCTTTAAAAATAGCTGTCCAAAGTTAGGTCACCAAATCCACCATAATCATCTGAGTAAGTCAGCCTGTAATGCAAAGCTCTGACCACTGCCTGGGATGACTGTGAGCCACGGTGCTCACAGGACAGGGACAGAGCCTAGGTAGTTGTAAGCCACAGCAGATGATGGAGTTATGTCAGAGTTGGCTTTACATATATGCGAGGATTAGGAAAGTCACAGACGCAGGGACAATCATGCAGTTAATTCTGTAATTCACACAAGAAGGTTTCACAGCTCACAGTGCCAGTTTGACTAGAAAACCTCCCAGTGCTTAAATGGTGACGTTCACACTCCATCTCCTGAGGGGAGAGAAGGTAATGGTACTCAGCTGCTACTATGACTATGCCAACTACCATTTGCTCATCTGAGATGAACACAGATGGTCATATTTCCCTCTGTTTATTTTTGCTGAATGGCCTTTTCAGTCTGCCTAGTCTATGACCTTCTCCTAAAAATGAGTAGATAGGGTTTTTGCTGGGACACAGGATTTCTCCTTTCTTCAAGAGACAAACTGAGACTCCACTGGTATCAGCTGCTAGGACATATGTAGACTAGCTAGTCTTCGTGCTTTCAGCTCCCTGCCGGCAGAAATGCAATAGCAGGAACAACAAAGGCACCCATGTACTCTTCACCATGTGAAGAGTGTCCAACTTGCTGCATTTCAAGTACAGGTTATACAGACTGTACAGGAACATGAATTATTGCACTATAATTTAATACATGGCACTTTTCATCTTCAAAGTAAAACGACAGTCTAATATAAAAAGATATTCTAATCACTACATTTAAATACAAAGGGGAGTAAATCACTAAACAATATTTTAACATGTCAAAGGTAATAAAAAAAGCAATCAGTAATAATCAAACCTGCCGTCTTGGCTACCGATGAAAAGGAAGCCCTGGGAGTTGTGGTGGTCTCTGAGAAACTTTCAAACCATAGAGCAAACAGCTGATGGAGCCTAAGTGCCATGAAAGCTCAGTGCAGCCAACCTGAGCATTATTTCTATGGGTCTCATACTATTTGCTGGCTTGTTTTTAAAACCTCAGCTCTGTAAGCACAGAATCCCAGAAGCTGCTTAGAAAGGAGAACAGCCACTTTGCTCCAAATCTTCAGAAAAGCAGAAGTTGCCTTTAGAGCAATGACCATGCCTCAAAGATGATTAAGGAATGGGAGTACCTCTCATGTGAGGAGAGACTGGAGGGGATTTTATCAATCTTTATAAATATCTGATGGGTGGGTGTAAGAAGACTGGGGCAGGCTATCATAGTGGCTCCTTGTGACTGGAAAAAAGACAGACAACAGACACAAAGTGAAACGCAGGATATTTCATCTGAGCATTAGGAAATGTTTGGTTTGTTTTTCCTTTTTTTTTTTTTTTTTTTCTATAGAAGTGATTGAACACCGGAAGAGTGGAAGCTGTGACTTCTCTGTCCTTGAAGACACAGAAAACCCAACTGGACATGCTCTTGAGCATCTCCCTAGTGCAAGGAGTTGGACCAGATGATCTTCAGAGGTCTCTCCCAACCCCAGCTATTCTGTGAGTCTTAGATACCCTCACAGGAGCCACAGTCATCAGATAGAGATCTAAGCTCACAGGACACAGGTGCCCCAAGACAGGGCAAAGAAGGCCTCAATGCAGATGAGAGGCAAGTTCTTTTTTCCTTTTAATTTTCAGCTAATATAATAAACTTCTGACTTCGCTGTGGCAAAGACAATCACGAAAAACATGTGTGCTGCCTGCATTTTGGAAAAGATGGAGGTCCTTTGTACTGCAACATGCTTATACACATAAAAAGACACAGAAGACCAGTTATTATGCACTGAACAAAATCATAAAAATATACAGAGTGAATGACATCACTTATCTCATAAATCAACAATCTAAACAGAGAGGAGAAAATCAATATCGCCTCCATTCTTTAGAAAGACGAAGGAGGCACAGAGGGTAGGTCTGTGTGGTCTTTGTGCAGCAGGAGTGACTATCTTCACTGTTCTCCCTATCCTTACAGGCAGCAACTCAACAGGATTGCTTCTGCAATGTCAGACATTGCTCTCTCGAGTTGCTTCAGTCCTCTGCAGCACACCAGACAAGCCTGGATAAACTGTTTGTGCAGAAAGCACAGGAATGGCAGGGTAGAACCATTAAAAGTGGAATAGAAATGCCCAACAAGTTGCTCTGGATAATCACCAGAAAGTTTGTGGGAAAGTCAGACAACATGAAATTAATCTCCTAGAGTGCTAACATTCTCCAAACTCTCTCATTTCAGTAGAGCTTCAGGGAGCTTAGCATTACCACACAACACAACATCCAGTTATATTTTATACCTTTTTACATACTCTGGTTCCTTTTTGATCCCTCAGCCGTTCCATGTGTGCATTTCACCTATTTCCCTCTAGATTCCTGGTGCTGTTTTGGTCTGTTGATCCGTTAATGCAGAAATAAATTGTTCTGTCTAAGTTATTCTCCTTGGGACAAAAAAGGACATTCCTCTTGCTCCTACCATGAAAGCCAAAGCTCAGCAGGGGCAAAAGTCCTCTTGGGTATCTAAACCTCTTGGCAGAAATGGGATGTTGGCTCCAGGCAAAACCTGTCTTCTGTGAAAATGCTGGCTCTCTGAAGAGATGGAAATGAAGCAATTGACTGCTAGACAAAAGTGTGTAACAATGGTGGCATCAATGCATGTCATGATGCGGACCAAGCACCACAGCTCTCTATACAAGGTGATATATGCCACATTGAAGCCTCTTCAGCTAAGACCTGGAGGAAATGCCAAAGGAAACCCATAACTGGCAGGATTTGCTGAAGCAAGCAGCAACCAAAACACACGCTTTCTTTTTTTTCTCCTCCTCTTCTTGAACCAGCAATACCACAGTCCACATGTTTTGGATAAAAACCTTCAGGATGCACTGCGACCACACTGCCTCACTCATTTCATTACGCATTTTTTTTATCTGATAGGCAATCTCAGGTCATTTTACCTGGGGGCATGTTGGTTAGATACAGTCCCATTGGCTCTGAAGCAGTCTGTGAACCTCGGAGGCACAACCTTTAGCACATTGTTGTTTAGGACAGAGGTGCTTAAATAACACCCTGATGTGGACTATTAAAGAGTAATATGTCTCCCTGTTTGGGTGGACACCGAGGCATTGCAAGGGGTCTCTGATATCTTGTTTGGACAGTATGGGGCTTCACTGTCCCTCTCTTACAGGCTTGAAAAAGTGCTTCAGAGGTGCCTGGATCTCCAGTTTCCCAAATAGTCCCTCAGGGTTAGTAGTCAATAAAGCAAAAACACTCTGGCAAGCCACAGGAATTTCCTAACCCCAAACACTTTTACTCCTAATGTAGTGCAGAAAGCAACAAATTATGAAAAACAAACAGCCTCGGAGAGCATTTCCCCTCCATGCAACCTCAGCATTTGCAAGACGACCTGGCCTGGGCCTCCATCCTGCCGGGCTCTCTTCAAGTGGCTCTCAGGCATCTGGCTGTGAAGTGGCTGTCCTCACATCAGAGAAGCTGATGCCCTCAAGGATACCTCCCTCCTATTGTCAAAAGATCAAGCCATGACGTTGTAAATCCTGTATACTCCTCTGTGGATTTCCAGTTCCTTCTCGGACACGTTTCTGTGCAAACTAATTCAAAGCCAATGGTCTTGCCAAGAGCAAACCTAACATTTAGCAGGGGGAGAGCCCTCAATAGATCTATCTCTCTATTAGTTTTCCAAAAGGATTCCACTTGCTTAGTGCAAATGTTATTCATCCAGGGTGGCTTTGACAAAATCTGGCTTCTCTCAAATTCCTCTGTGTGTTCAAGTCATAGAGCGAACATAGAGAGCAAAGTGGTGTAACAAAAGTGTGGGGTTCACAGCATGACCCAGATGTAGGTTTATCACATTGAAATGAAAAAAAAAAAAAAAAAGAGTGACAATATCTATCTGATGGATGTAGTTTTGGAGAGGGTTTCAAAAAGCCAGGGTTAGAAATCATCTTTAAAATCCTTTGCAGATATTGAATGAGGTGACATCCAGCAGCTCTCTCAGCTGGTTCAGATCAGCACCAATTGGGACTCTAGATCAGTTGTTTCATAGATAGAACTCATACAAATAAACTCTGTGCCTATGCTGTGATAAACAGAATGGAGTTAACCAACTAACAGTAGCTTTCCATCACTACTGCAAAACCTGTGAAACTTTCTGTTTAGAGCCAAAAATGTTTAATTTTTTAGTAATATCAAGTCTGGTGCTAATTAGGATTGTTTTAGCAAAGACCCTGCTAGGCCAAAAACCATGCTGCTTGCTTTCAGAATGTTTCAGATTGCGCTACCAATGGCCATCATGCAACATTCAACTGTTTTGATATTCTAATCACCACATCTCCCAGCCATGCAGCCCACAACTATCCAAAGCACTCTTGCAGGGATTTTTTTTTTATGTAAACTTTACTTTGATTGGGAACACTCCAAGTACACCACGGCCAGCTCTAGGGTTTCTATGGGTAACAACATAGGATTCAGAGTAGACAGACAGGAATTCCCAGCAAATTCGATAACCATAATGTCATTCTGCTAGCTAACATGGCTTATACTCTTACTTGCTGATATTTAGCAACCAAGTTGCTGTTGTTCCACGGTTGTGAAGTGTGCTCCTCCCTTGGTGTGGACTTAGTCACTACTGGTTAACTATTCGAGATGGTTCTGCTTGGTGACTATGAGCAATATAGGCAGCTTTCTCGCATGCAGGCAAATGATTTTATTTTGCTGAACGAGAAACTGTGATTTTATTGATGAAGCACTGAAATGATTAACATGGAAAAAAAACAAAAAACACTGTCAACTTCACCAGTTATCTTCCTTCAAAACAGCCCTCTCGGATGGCAGGACTAGACAGAAAACTATCAGCTACTTCACCGATGAAACTATCAGCTACTTCACCGATGAGCCTCGCAAATGTTAACCCTATATAAATAAATAAGGGTTTGACTTCACAGAGACAGATCATTGGAAATAGAGACAAAATTGCTCATTCTACAAGTCCCCACTTAAAAAAAAAAAAAAGTGGGTAAGAGAATAATTTTTAAAAGATTAATGGATGTTCTCACAACCTTCTCTAATGACAAACAAGGCTGTCACACCAGGTCTCTGGCCTAGATCATTCATGACATAAGTTGGGGCTCAGAAAGCAAATGCTCCCCTGTCGTTGTGCTGCAGTACTTTCATCTGACTCTCTGTAAGCGCCGCTGATTTGGGCATGGGAAAATATTCTGAGCAGTTCTGTGATCAATAGTCAAGTTACTGCACTTCTGCTCACCTTCCAGAATACTGTGCAATCAGCCCCTTGCTATAACTTATTACCTCTGTGCCTCTTCCCTGCCAGAAGAGAAAATGCACCAAAGGGAACACTTCCCTTTCAACCAGACCTTCCGAAAATGAAGCAACAGGAGGGAGGAACCCTGTCTCACATGGTTGGAAATGGAATTGGTTCTATGCCAGAAGCCCATTAGATTAGTAGATATTCCCTTGTGCTTGCTGTGTTGGCTCAGCATGCAGAGAGTTAGCAGGCATCTACTTTCACAGCATGTTTCCAGTTTGGGGTAAAAAAAAAAAAAAAAAAAGTCCCCACGTCCCAAGTGATTACATCAAATCTAAACGACATGAGAATTTCTGCCATCTTGTCAAGCTCCTTGCCAACTCTCACAATAGTCAGAGGGAAGAAAGGTTAAGTAGGGATAATGAACAGTAAAAGTGTTGAAAGAAAGAAAAAAGTCTATGATTACCCAGAGGAAAAATAAATGGTGATATTTTCCCAACTTCTCCAAGCTAATGTTGACTACTTCTCCAAACTGATGTGCAGAGTGTGCGCAACTTATTCACAATTCTAAAAAACATTGAAAATAGGACTGGAAAGGACCTTGACTAATCAATTTGCACCCATCTTTTTGTAGACATTTTGGTCAGAAGGAACATTGCCCTCAATATCAAGACCAACATGAGCATCATGGGGCTGCAGCACTACCACAAGGTTGAGGAGTGACCCAAGGTTTCTGTTTCCCCGGAGCTATCAGTAGGTGGTCTTCAGACTCAGTAGTCATTACTGTAAAATTCATGTCTGACTAAGTTCACCAGTGATATGGACATTTTTGACATTTTTTTTCCAAATGTAAAATTGGATTCTAGTATTTCAGAGAACACCCCATGAGAAATCCAGTTTCATCTAAATGCACCTATGTAGGGATAAAATGCATAAACAGGTTGATATCTTTCCACTTTAAGCACAGTTGAAATCCCTTCATTCAGGAACTTCTCCCAGCAGACCTTCAGGTCTTTGAAGAGGATGACTTGGAAGTCACCTGCCCATCTTTTCCCTGACAATGTCCAGCAGAGACGTCTGGGCACAGAAAGAAGCAGAGCTGGTGCCTTGAGTGCCTTGAAGAGACAATTTTATATCATTCTGTGCACTCCAGTAGGGACAGAGTTAGATCTGTGTGAGATGGAAATCCATAGCTATATATACAAGGAGGACGAGGTTTTGCTCCCCACCTCCAGATACAGAAAAACACATGATTTATGTACCTGCTTTTGGGAACTAGGCCCCCAGCATAGGGAGGCACAGTTGAGGTACCAGGTTCAGAGTCCCCATTGTGCCTAAATTCCACAGGACAATTCCTATGTATGTGATTTGTTTGGCAGATACTGCCTAATTTCCCTACTCTGAGATAAGGATCCAGAGCAGACCTATTACTATAACACTTACAACAAGGTACATTTTTTAATTGTTAGTTTCTGTGCTGCTATTGTGTCTGAATGGATGATATTAAGGGCTTGCAATATATACAAGCACAAATGGTTTGGTTTAAAGAGAGCAATACTAATTAAATAATAATACATCAATTTGAGTTTCATTTTGTGACATGTCTGGTTGTGTTAAGTATTCTTTTGCATACATAATTGCCCTCCTTTATTCCAAAAAGCTTCAGTAATTAGCTTTTATCTGTGCAGGGGTAAGATATGTGGCTGGACCTTCATCACATCCCCCTCCACTCATGCCATGGAGTTTGTCTCACCTGAGATACGATGCATTGCCTGCACTGTCTAATGATGATCCCCAGTGGAAAAATCTCCTTCCCAAATATGTTCATTGACCTGTGGGGGTAGCAGTGGGGGTAGGAAAAAAGAATTATCTATTGCTTGAAGCAACTGAGAATATTTGCATTTAATTTTTGCCTTTGCTACAAACAAATTTCTCTTTTACTTGCTGTTTTATTTCTCTAGCTGTAAAGCAGCAATAATGTATATATTTCCCTTCCAGCTCTCTCTCATGATCAGCTATGTTAAGCAGTAAGTGTTTCCAGAAAGAGGCTTTTTGCAGCCTGCTAAAACCAGGAGATCATAATACTGGTTGTGGCCTCCAGGTGCAAGTTTAATGTTAGTGCACACTGTAGGGACACTAAGTAATAACAGCAGTGTCTTCTGGCATTACCTGAAATACAAAATAAGAGCTACTAAATAAATGCATAACTTGCTAAGGAAATCTCCAGACTTCTTCCACGATGGTCTAACCACAGTCAGACTTCATATGAGGGTAAGTTCATCAAGATTTTTTTTTTAAACAGTAATAACAAAAAATCTACAATACAGCTCATTTTACTGTGAATAATTTTGTTTATAAGCAGGCAGAGCTGATCACTTCATATACACAAACACAATTTCATTGACGCTTCTTAATCCAGAATCTTTTGTACCTTGTGGGGTAACCTGACCCAACTGGGCCTCAATTTCAGATCAGACACCTGGAGAACATCATGGTAGGTCATTAGGCTATTCAGTTTCAACTTAGGATATTCAACTGCCCCATGGCCTTTGGGAGTTGATGCATATTGCTGATCAGTTATATTAAACTGGTCAGGGCGGAATTCATCTCAGCACCTTCAGGCAGCTAAAAAGTAAGTGTCTAAAGTCAGCAAGTAGTCGAGGCTCCTCTACCGCCTGCCTAGGCATCTCCAGAGGAAGAAGAACATAAAACCAACACTGCAGTCAGATAAATTGTCTTCATAGCTTTCTACTTCGCCTTTGATCTTGGAGGGCCAGTGTAGCAGAGATTTGGCTGCTTTTGTCTTCTCTCAGTCAGAAAGGTGAAAGATCGGGGCTGTCTTCTTTTCTGCATCTTTGAACGGCGAAGTCCCTTGCAAAGGCTGCTAGGTCTACACTGCATAAACTGGGTATATCAAGGTGACTTCTCTGGGGCAGGCTTCCCAAGCTGTGATATGTGCAGCATGTCTCATGGAAGTGTGTGGAGCCAAAAGCTACTCATGGCTGGAAGAAGCCAGAACACAAAGTTGGAGAATCCCCAATCTCATGATTTCCGAGATCGCTATGTTTGCATCCTGGGAGTCCTTTACCACTGTCAGAAATTATGTCAGAGCAGATTGGCCTTCTGAGATGCTGAGACTGAAGAGACTCCTGCATGGGTCATCCTCTCCGGTAGCACCTCCTGGGACTTGTCCCTGCTGGAATCCAGATACACAACGCTCGTCCCAAAGGTGAAAAAAACCCACACATTATCTCCTACAAAAAAGTCCCAAAGATTTGCTCCAAAATACGGGTTTGTAAGCCTCAATGAGCAGCTGACACTCACCTTCAGATAGAGCCAAGGTCAACAAAGTCCATCCTTAGAGGCAGAGGCCTGGACTTTGGAAGGGTTGAGGACCTCCATCTCCCTTTGGGAATGTAGCTGCTCAGTGCTTCCAGAAAACAAGCTCCCAGATGCTGGCACAACAAAACACACGTGAAAAAAGACAGTCACCGCATCAAAGAGCTCTCCCTTGGGTCTGCCTTGATGTCTATTACCCTTACAGCTCAAGGCTTTGCTTCAGCATTTATGTGACTGAGAGAGCCCATTACCCTGAGAAAACAGTTTCCTCACCTATTGACGTTATCACTTTATTGAGTTTTATATTAGACATTTTGATATGTTTACTGGAAAAGTGAGATATTACTGCATCTTTTAACTAAACCATGTTGAAGGTACAGAGGGCAAAGACACTTTTACAACCCTGGTGCCCAGCAGCAGCTCAGGAGAATGTGCTCTGCCCTGCTGCAGCCCTCCTGGTCATCCCTTGGGCATGTTGTTTAGCCTCTCTGGACTTGCTGCACCATTTTAAGGATGAGGTGGAAAGGGAGGGTTATTTCCTGCCGTGTCTTGGTATCTGTTGGTTATCTGTGCCATCTCACCACCACCATCATATGGATAAGACAGAGGAGCAAGAACAAGTGTTAGGGGCATTTCAGATTAGGTTTCCCAGCTGAGAATATCTGTATAATAATAAAATAATGCTCGTTCATGAAGCTTGTCCTGCCCCCTAGAACTTACAGGATAAACCATACAGCTAATGGAAAGGATATACTGGGAATAATATAATGATGGAAACATACGGAGAAGAGAAGTTGTCCAACTGAGGCCATACAGCCATGCAGAGGGAAATATTGATCCCAGTCTGGGAATTTCCCATCCCTGTCCTTCGTCCTGTAGTAAATCCTGCCTCACCAACGGTCTTTTCCCAGGAACAGTTATCTGCCTATTGACTGTAATGCTTCCGGATCTAATAAAGGCTTTCATCTAGCAGCCGGCCACTATCAGACGGAAAAAACTTACTTTCTCCAGGATATCCAAGGCCTATATCCATAGCAATTTCAGTCAGCTGAGGGTAGACAATAGCCACACTTACCTGAAATGCTGCAACACTGGCAGCTAATGCACACTAAGTTAATCACTGGCATATTTGTAGACTGCCAAGTATATAATAGCGCGATAATGAATTTGTATGGCTGGGCCTATAAAAACTTTGCTTTTTATACTCAGGCATTTTAATTGACACAGAAATACATTTTAAAAGAGAAAGCAGGCTTGATGAGGTCAGCTTAAATTCCTTGGTATAATTACCAAGTCCATTGAACACAAATATGAAATCATTTATGTTAAGTTAATAACTTATTCCTTTGGTTTATAAGCACCATATTACATTTCAGGCAGCTCAGATCTCAGCTTGGCTAAAGTGGATTGGCCTTTAATAAATTCCTCCCCATGCTTTTTATGTTATAATTCTTTTACAATCACAGTTTTCAAATGGTAGTGCAGGTACGGTATATTTAAATCACTATAAATTAGATTTTTTTTTTCTGGCAGTAGCACCTTTATTATAAGTCATCTACTTTTCTTTCAGCCACAAAAATTATTACTGGCACAAATCAGAAATCTAAAATACTCCCTGGTCTGTCTGTGAACGTCCCATGTCAGACCTCTCCTAGAGCAAAACCTGTTCCAAAGGGTTTCAGTTCAAGTGTTTTTATCAGCTTGATTAGAATGACCTTCACCTATACCATCTTTGTAGATGGACAGACGTCTATTTTATATAGCCCCGTGGTACAGCATCAGCTGATTACCCATGATTTACTCCTCACTGAGCACTCTCATGATGCTGGGGGAGTACCGGGAGGTCCAACCCGACCTCAAGTGCTGGTCAGCCGAAAGGGACAACACTGCTCCTGAGACCCGAGTCAGACCAGGGATAAAAATGCACCCATGTCCCGAGCTGACCCTAACCACGAGGTTACATATTTTGTTATGAGGTTGGAGAAGAGATGTTTTTCCTCCTATTTTTCACACAAGAGGTAAATCGCTCTCCCACTGCCTCCTGCTTGTGCTGCCCTTCTGTTAGGCTGCAGTGAAGCACCAGATTCAGAGTGGTCAGGTAATTTTGATATTAGCATGAAGGAGCTTGTCTGAAATCCTGCAAGGGGAGAAACGGCTCCACTTCTGCTAAGCAATCTTTGGGACCCAGTTTTGGAGACGCAGAGCAGGGGACATGCAGGACAGGCCTCTCCAGGACCCTCAGAAAGAGGTGCAAATGGCAAGAAGGTCCCTTTGGCGCTAGGAGGCAGCCGCCTTCCCGCATCTCCACTCCCGCCGCCCTTGTCCGCCTTTCCCAAGGATGTCAGCGGATCCCTGTGCATGGTATTAAGATAAGCAGCAAATAATGCAGGGAGGAATTTGCTGAGCCAGCTGATCCTTTGCACCCTGTAGGATGCACAGACCAAAGAGGCGTCTGCCACACATGTCACACAGATGAAGCCAACTTTGCATTCAACAACTGCACCAAACAAAAGATAAAAGCACTTTCAGCATAATAGATCATTCAAAGGGGACTCCAAATCCACACTCCCTCCCCTCCCTTTATACCCTCTCTCTAGGTTGCCTAGCAAAAGCTGATTTTTATTTCCAATTAAAGGATTACAGAGCAGCTTTTATTTATTATTTATTATTATTGTTGTTTTATGACCACTTTGAATCACACTGCTTCATCTAGTCCTTTAATCTAATCAAAAACTGCACTGCACACGGTTCTTTCCTGCAAAATGTTCCTATTTCTTGTTTAATGTTTTGCATAGTTACACTCAGGTTTTTGGCGTGTTTTTTACTGAGCCCAGATTCACGCCTGAATCACCATCACCCCTTCCAGCAAAAATGAGTGGCGCAGGAGAAATAAAAAGATTTCTAGCCATGTTCCTGGAATCTGCTTTTGTCAGAGGTGTCCTGGTATATCACGGAGGAATCTGCAGAGCTTTGTCATGTTTAATGTGCCCAGGCTGACACTCAGCAGCTTCAAAAGCAAAGAAACACAAGTACAGTAATTGCAAGAGCTCGCAGTGGTGCTCGAAACGCCGCCGTTCTCCTGACTGCCAGCCAAGAGGAATTTCCCAGGAGGACGTACAGCGAAACTCGCTTCTAGTGGGGTCAGAGAAAGTGACATTTTGTTACCGAGCAGTAACGAAGAAAATTCTTTTAATTCCGTGCAACGCGAACATACAAATTCCAGCTCGCTGTTTACAGAAGGTATGAAGAGAACACCAGCCACCGGAGCACTTGTCAAGTGCTGTGGAGATGCTGTGTGCAGACCAGGGCATTTTTTCAGAAGATACTGATAGCAGAGAAACACCTAAGTCCTTTGGAGTGACTAATATGAGTTTGGTTCTTAAATCTAATCAGAGCATTTGAAATTCCAACGGTGCCTCCGCACAGGGCTATATATGCACACACATGGCTTGCTGTGCTTGAGTGGCTTCTCGTTTGCATCTCAGAAAGGAAGGAGTCTGCAAAATAATTAAAAAAAAGTAGTTAACAGACATGCAGGTAGGTAAAAAACTGTGCAAATCCCCACCCAGCCCTGCAGAGAGCAGGTCGTCTTCCCTCCCTGTCTCATCTTCTACCCCTTGGGCAAAGTAAGGCCAAACCCAGAGCTATCCTCAGCTGACATGGTCATAAACAAGATCTTACCTATTTCCTACCCCTGCGATTAGATTAGGAAAAGCTTTTTGTGCTCCTATGTGGAAATTCTGTAATTAATGCTTTATCAGAGCTCACGGAGGATGGGGGATGCTTTGCCAGAAGCATCAAAGGTGCAGTTCCATGGACACGGTTTTTGGGTGCAAGTCTTAGAGAATATAGTGGGCTACATCTCATTTTACTGGAAGGGCTTCAGATTTTAATGGAAATTAGGCAGATACATTTCAAACATGACAAGTTGCATATTTGTACCCCTAAAACTCAGATTCCTGTCAGTATAAGACAGACTGCCATTGAATTAGGCTCTTGCATGACTAAATCATGGAATAAAGTGGAAGGTGAGGATCACAAAGAGGAACACGTGGCAACCGTGTCATGGCTGATGGGTCCTGTGTGAGCGTGTTCATGTCTCACAGCTAATGCAATGCAATTGGGGCTGGCTCAATTCTTGGTCAAAAAAAAGAGTTGGGTCCAGCACCTACTCTACCTGGGGGGAACTTCTCCACAACTTTCAGTAAGGAATGGAAACCCTCTGAGATTGAAGAGAGAAAATATATTTTCCACAGCTGGAGATGCTCTTTAAAGGGAAAAAAAAAAAAGACATTTTCTATTTCCACACTTTTCTTCCGCAATCCCTCTGAGATCAGAAGAGAGTGGGCTGAATACGTCTCAACAGATTATGCCGCCGTTATTTTAGGCCTCATCAGAAATACTGTAATTTTCCTGAAGAATCTTCTTATCACAGAATTGCAGCCTAATTTGGCATACTCAGATTTCTGTGGGTCAGATAAAATTTGAGCAAATATCTGAATCTCTGGCTACATATCTGAATTTTATTTGTCAACCACAGTTAAATGAGAGTTGACGTTACAAAAAAGGGTCTCCATTTGCCTTTTGAAACTCCCATTTCAGGTAACTGAAGAGTCCTACCAAACTGAGTTAATTCATTACTTGGGCAGTTTTCAGCTAGCATTGTGACAAGGTGAAATCCATTATTCCAAAACTTCATTTAGGTTGTGATTTTCCATTTCTTTTAAAGTTCTTAGTATAAGCGAATTTTGTGAGAAATCTTCAAGGACCTCCAAATCCACATGGTCTTGCAGGGTTGTTTAAGGCCATGGGACATCATTACAATGGTCTTTTCCTTCAACCTCTTCCATAATATAGGCTAGATGGACACTTTTTCCTCCAACACCTAAAAGTATCTGTTTGAGAAACTGCTCAGTTGTTCTGAGTCTTATAGAGCTGCTTTTCCACCAGCTGCCCAAAAACAAGCTAAGACAGGGGGTAGGGAGCAGTGGAGGGCTGGGAAGGCCAACTATGAGGCAAACGGGCCAGGATCTCACCAAAGGTTTAAACTCAGCACTAGTGCATATGAAATTACAACAGTTTAAAGACAGTAGACTAAAATAGGCTTTTTTAATGTTAGTTTTACAATTCTGTTTATAACTTATATGACACAATCAAGTGGAAAACTCAGTGGAGTAGGAGCTAACATTTCCTTTAATGCTGGTTTTCAAGGTGATGCTGTCAGAAAAAGGAGGACATACAGATATCTCTTTTCCCTGTTTAGTGCTTTTCTCGAGGCAGGCTTCAGGCACTTGACCAATACTGTTTAATGAAGGACAATAGGAAATATTCCCTATTGCATCTTGCTATTATGATTCAAAATACTGCTCCCTCAAGTCTCCACTCCACTGTTCCACTGGAAATGACCACTCCACCACCCCTATCCGTGCACTGCATGTTCTTCGCTCAGCTGCTTTGGTTCCTGGTCCAGCATTTTAACATAGAGCCACTTTAACCTGATGGGAGAGACACCCAAGCATGGTGACAGTTGCTGCTGCAAGGTCAGCAGTCAGCGATCTGCATCGCACAAGGTCCCTTTGCTATACCTAAATTTTGATGTTTCCATTTTACAGGAAGGAGAAGCAAAGGTGACAACTCCACACAGCTCTTCCAGCCACCGCTATCTTGATCCATTTATCATCTCCTGCCTGCAAGTATGAAAGAGCCAGTCTCCACCAACTGCTGTGGATCTTAATGCACTTAGCTCACTTTGAAACCCATTGAGGAACAGATAAAGAGCTACAGGAGAATGAAGGCAGTCTAGCATTACTACTCACCCAGGGCAGAGTCCAAGTCAATAATTTACATAAGAAGAATTGTAAAGGAAAACCCCAAATCACATTTGTTGCACTTGTGTTAAGGTAAACTCAGAAAAAATGTCAGCTCCACTTCAATATTCATTATGTCATTTCTACCATCATAGTTACATGTCTGAGTGAGAATTGGTCAAATACCTAATGACCTAAGGCTTGATCCAAAGTACGATGAAGGCATGCAAATATATTCCAGTATATTTCACAACTCGTGATGAGCCGGATATCCAGCAGAAAGTGTATTAACTTTCTGTCTTACAGGTATCTTTTCTCATGAAACTCCATGCACATTCAGGAGCAGGAAAAGTTTATGTTTGTTGTAGATTAGGATTTTGTCAGGGAAACTGGCCTCTTTGGATATTTTGAAGTTGCCAGAAAAAGCTCAAAACTAAAACAACAAGAAAATTATCCAGAGGACATTCTGGTCACTTTTACAATTCTTTAAATAACTGATCAGCAAGATCAGATTGCATTGCCATGGATTAGGAGTAAATCCACCAAAAACAGCATATTCCCACCCCCCCAGCATTTGGATGTTGCTCAGGGCAAAGGAGTCATGGCTCCTCCTTTCCTATATTCCATTTCCAGGGATTGGTATGAATTGTGCTAGTCAGAAACATGCTAACAATAAAGAGGGTGAAGCACAGTGACATTTTCTCAGTAAGTCAGCATAAGCAAACAAACAAAAATACAAAGGGAGGAAAACAGTCTTGGCACAGATGGGCTCTTTTGCATGTTGCTTTCCACACAGAGCAATTTAATCTTGAGTCAGCACGAGTTAGCAAAGGAATGACAGGTTGTTACAATTACAAGCTGCTTTGGAAGTATTACTATCAGTGCTGCTGCTATTTATGTTTAGTATTGTTATTGATGCTATTAATACTGCTTGTACAAGCGTTTAATGTTACTGTACCGATGTAAATAACATCTGGATTAACAGTTGAGAGAACAACATGATGCGAAACAGATTGATGGCTGAAGCAGTGGCATTTCTTGGGTCACATTTCTGGGTTGCATTCCTGCGGATGTGTACGCATACTCCAACAGGATGCTTTTCTAAATAAGCACCCCAGGATCTGGCTTGCGAAAGAGGACACCAAGCTGCGACTTTCCTTGTGCCTGGGCAAGGACAGATTTGTTGCAAGATCACAGTGACAGGACTGGCCACAGAGATGCTAAGTTTCAGTCCGACTGATTTAGCCACGAGGCAGCATTACCCACGAATTCAAACCAGACCTCGCTTGGCATCTTGTTTGCATTATTTGTGGTCTCTGACTTAACACCACAAGCCAGCCTGTGTCCCAGATTGCTTTAATCACAGCCATACCTAGGGGCTCAGCAGAGACCTGGGCTGTCAAGTGCCAAATACCGCCTGTCCGCATGGGAATAGCCAGCACATGCTCCAAAAAACATATGCCCTAAATGACAGGAAAAAGGGGACTGCAATCCAGCTTCTTTATATCATGCCCCCCCAGGGGACTTGGCTAAATGTTCTTTTTAACAGGGTTTTCGTGGTAATAAACTTTTTACATGTCGCTGTTTTGGGCACGTGAAGAAACATCCCTTTTGAATTAGATATCACCACAGGGAACTGTTACAACCTCCAAAGCTCTGGGGCTCTCCCCACAAGCCTCCTGATGGCAACAAGCTGATGGGCCACAAGGAGAAGCAGAAATGCAGCCTGTTCCCCTCCCTGTGTGTGGCCAGGAGATGTGCTGAGACTCTGGCCACAGGGGATAGGATTCACTTGCCTAAATAGAGGCACCTAATGCCATTTTAGGTGCTGCTGTCTGTTCTCCAGCTCCTAGCCCAGAAGGGTGCCGGTTTTCCAAAAGTCCTGTGTCATAGCTGCATGTCTTGGAGACCTGTACAGTGGCTCAGAGAACAGCTGGTGCCTATATCTAAGCAGTTGCTTTTCATCTTAAGGGAATTACCCTGTACTCTGGGTTTAAGGATTACTATATCCTTCGTCAAGGTGCCTGGGGCTGACATCTGTATCAGCGTTTTAGGAGATTCCTTCTGCATGAAATGAAAGATGCTCTTTGGGAGCACACCTAATAAGGTCTAATTGTTAATGAACATTTAGGAGCTAGTCTGAGGCAAAACCACAAAAAAGAGTGAGGATACAAGGCCTGCAGCAGCAAATGTCTTGCTTCATGACCTGCTCCTAGGTGGATTTGTTCAGAGACGAAGGGCTATCTCTGTCCTGCTCTCCAGCCAGCCTCTGGGCTGGAGATCATAGAATCATGGAATCATTATGGTTGGAAAATGCTTTTAAGATCACCAAGTCCAAAATGATGCTTTCCTGATGTATACTCAAATGCCCTGGATGACCACCCTGTCCCCTATTCCCACTTATTCTCCTTTTTTTTTTTTTTTTGAGATCAGGTGTCTGCAGGAGAGCATGTTCCCAATTCCATGCAACATCACTCCAGGCCTGTCTCCCTTGCCCTAAGACATAGAACATCCACTGCCCTTAACGGGTTATGAAACAGCCCTACTGCCCTAGGAGCCCATCAGAAGCTGATCCTGCTCTTCACAAAGCAGTGGGTGCTTTTTAAGGACAAAGCCCTCCTTCCAGCCTGGGAATCGTGTACTTCAGAGCAAAGCCTTTCCACATGCTGAACCCCACATGAGTATGCTTTATATTAACATGACCAGGCGTGATGGTAGCCAGCTGCTTTGGAGCCATGGTGTCTCTCCACACATGGAGACACACATGTCTCTCCACCCCTCATAGGCTGCTGGGCTCCCATGGAGCCTATGAGGCCCCAGTCCAGATGGGAACGGCCTCAATGAATCCATATTAAAAACTACATTTGTAAAAGGAATGAACAAAATGTTAAAAAAAAAAAAAAAGAAAATGTCTTACATGTTAAATGCAGCACACATTGAGAAAAGGCAGATAAAATATGGGTACAATACCTGTGTCACCCTTAAAGCAGATTTGCTCTCATAGCAGTAGACAAAAGCAGGTTTTTGCTGCTAATACTGTAAGACACAGGAGCTCAAAATAGTGAGTTAAACTGCTTTGTTCCTTCAGTTTATAAATGGGAAGTGCAGCCCAGGTAACTTCTCTGTGGTTGCAGGAAGCCTGTTAGAGCTTTCAAGCAGCTCCAGTTATTTGGAGTTGAAATGCAGGATCTGAAACCCAGAGCTACCTTCCATACCTCTTCCAATCACTTCAGGTTCTGCTAAGTGTCCCCTCCTTTATTTATAACACATTCAGCCTGGCCATATTTCTAGGAAATGGAAATCTCCTCTAGAGAGACCTTTTTGGGGAATCAATATTAAAAATTAAGCGCCTTACCTTCATACAACAGAGTTGTCCCCAGGATCTGAATGTCCATGCTAAACTCTTTTATTTTCTATTGCACATTGATTATATTCTCTTCAGTGGCAGAAGGTAAAAAAAAAAGTAATTTCAAACTGCAGTTGCCCAACCTTTATGATATTTTATGTCTATCACTGAAGTACGCAGAATGACCCATTTAATTTTACATTACAGGCATTTCAGTAGCCATCATCACCAGATTGCATCATCCCTTCATCAGAATTAGCCATTAGAGACAGAAAGTTGCTCCATAAAATGTGAAACCTGCAGGCATCACAGAAAGTTGCCTTAGATATTTGAAAAAGGCCAATTTTAAAACTCTTCTTTTTTTAAACCCATAATATCAATAGGCAGATTTTCCTGGCATCAGGGAACAACATATTCTTGGCCTATAAAGCAATCGGGGTGAATTGTGTGATTTTAAATAGGAACACAGCAAGTCCTGAAGCAGCCTGATACAGTATCTAGTCCAGTGTATGGTTTCCCATGACAGCTCTGATCAGGTGCTTCAGAGAAAAGCAACTGGTATCTAGTGATCCAGCCTTGCTTCACTAGTGTGTTCCCACACAAATTCCCCTGCATGAACATCCCCATCCAGAGACTATGTTTCTTTTAAAAATATTATTTTTTCTACTTATATCCAGTAAGCCTCTTCATTCTCTATGGTTTCACTGTGATTTTCCTGCTTTCGAAGCATTTCTTCCTACCCTTTGGGATCTAGTAAAGTACTCTGACCTTAGTGAGAGCTGAGTGCATGCCGTAAGTTATCCCACAGAGCTGCTGGCATTGGCGTCAATGTGAGGAAAATGGAGAGAAGACACAGAAGAAATTTGGAAAGGGTTGTGTGCTCAACCTATAACGCTAAGATGAAGATCTTGGCCATTGAATTTCATAAGGAGAGACCTGGAGAAGAGGACTCAGTCCTACACCACAGTCCACCCATGAAACAATATATATATTTTTTTAAACCAGATTCTCTGGATTGGATTTCCTTTATGATACCCAAAGAAGGAGCTCCTGATTTCAGCAATGTCATGATGTGTGCCTGGTTTCCTGGTATAACCCCACTGGTTGTACTGGAGGTGCAAGTGCTTTGCCCAGGCCTATGCAAAATCTGCATGAATCCCTTAATATGCCAACATTGTTTCCCACTCGTGGAATTTGTTCTTAGAGTAATTTGTGCTCATTTACGCATCATAGCTTGCATTATTCCCCAAGCAAATTGGTTAATCTTGAAAATATTATATGTGCAGCAGCAGAGTACTCTGAAATCTCTGTGGGGTGGATCACAATTTTCTTTTTGGAATATGAATAGCTCATGTTCCAGGTGACGTACACAGGGCTCCTGAAAAGACTGCTTCAATAGATATCAGTTATTCTCACTTCTTAATCTATGTGGGTTTTGTTTGTGTTTTTTTTTTTTTTTTTTTTTTAACACCCATGGGCAAGGACAAAGAAGGAAGTGGAAGGGCTATTCCAAATCCTCTATTCCACTGATCTGTAGAAACAAAGCTCTTCTGACATAGCATATTTCAATGTCCTTTGTTTAACCTTCCCCCCTGAAAGATTAGAACATAGAGCCTTTGTTTTCTGGTGCTTTGTAGGCTAACCTCCAGGTTATGCTTTGATAAATATACAACAAGCTAAGGAAAAAAAATCACGGCTTTTTCTTAAGATGGTAGTTGCTATTTTGTTTGACATCTACTATAGTTGTTAGGCATTATCATAAGTATTTAGGAGGCTTTTCTGCCTCTGAAGCTCCCTTTTACTGTTAGTACAGCATGCTAAAATAGCCAGTGCTGATATTTTATCCATTTTAACCACTAAAGACTTTATCAAGTCCTTTAGAATTCACACTTCTAACTCTGGCTCAGCAGAGGAGTCGGCAAGTTTCATCTTTACAAAACAATCACATCCCTGGAGCTTGACATACACTTTAAAGCAAAAACAGAAAACTGAAAGGAGTGATGTTGCAGAGTCCTGGAAGTAGAAAACTGACAGCAAACGGCTATCCTGGCATCACACGAATAAGCTTGTGGTGAGGTTCCTAGCATAGCCATGTCCATGCATATTATTTCTGGTATACTGCAGACTGCATATATTACTCTAGTCTTGGGCTCAGAAATTCCACTTTGATGAGCTCATTGGGAGCTGAAGGCTGCATCCTCCAAAGTTAAGAAAACACCAAGATGGGTTTCCATTAGGGCTACCTCTCAGGAAGGGTATGCAGACATGAAATACGAAGGGCTCAGGGGGAGCAGTTGGTGTAGGTTTCAAAAGCAAAACCTGTAATAGCATCACAAGTGACATACGAAAGGCTCTGGAATGGAAATTAGTGGGATAAACCTGTACGGTAACAGTGGAGGAAAGGAAGTGGTTAGACGGGATTGCTCACTGTGTAAGATGGGCTTTGTTCCAGATCCTTCCTGCTTGGAGAGATCACCAGGTAGACGTCTCCCTTGGATTACAAAGCGGCTGAAGTGCTTCTCCTCAGGAAAGGTTTCCATGGATAATCTTTCCCTTATGAATCTAGGCTCACTAGAGCATGAGGTAAACTGGCTTGACCAACTATGGATTTTTTCCATGCGTTTCCAAGTGACATTCAAGACAATCCCTGTCAATCCCCATGTGACAGGACTAAGACATCTACCAACAGCCATTATCTAGGCTAGGTATTAGAAGATCATGCCTACCTCTCTCAGGGGAGAGGTGGGAGAACTGCTTTTCAGTGGGACAAGAGTGGCAAATAACTTGCACACATGTAGCGCCAATGAGCCCAGCATGTCCTTAGTGCCCTGTGATGATCTGTCTGTGTGGGTTTGCCATCCTCTCCTTGGGTACCCATTAAAGTTGGTCATCTTCAGCACCAAAGGCATCATCTTAGGCATCAAAGGCACCTTGAGTGGATGCCATTCAGACATCCCATGATGCGTAGAAATGGATTTGTCTGTTACTTGAGCAGAGCAAGGGCAGAGGACAGGGCAGTTCTGGTTTCACAGGCAGCACAAGCCTGTCAAGGACTGCAGAAAAAACTGCAAAGAAACCTCTGAGCTCACAGGAGGGCTTCAGTCAGCCCCAGAAGGGAACCTGACCCTCCACATGGCTTCACAGACTCCAATGCCAGCATAGAGGAGGAGGCACCAAGCCCAGGATGCAGAATGACTGCAGGGTCTCCCTCCGCCACTTAAATGATCTTTGACTTCATCTGCTCAGGAAACTCTACCATTGAAGATGCTGCACTGTGATAGGGTTTTTCTTTCACAGGAAATGTAAAAAAAGAAGCTCTGACCTCTTGTGGTCATTAGAGACTGGAAAAACCCATAGAAATGTTTTTCCTGATTCCATGATCTTCTGCCCTAGGTTCTTTTCTTTTCTTTTCTTTTCTTTTCTTTTCTTTTCTTTTCTTTTCTTTTCTTTTCTTTTCTTTTCTTTTCTTTTCTTTTCTTTTCTTTTCTTTTCTTGTCATTAATGGTCCTTCTTTAATGATGGGGAACACGGGATTCCTATCAATCACATCTTGTAGGGATGGCACAAACCTTAGTGTTTTGTCTAGTCCTCTGAAAACCTGAAAGGCAGGAAGAAAGATAAGACATTCATTCCAACCCACGGCCCAAGCAAACTTCACACCACAAATGTTAGAGTGATCTGCAGGGGCCACATCACCATTTCAAACCTCAGGATTGTTTTTTGGACACTTAACAAACCACGTAAGTAATTCATGGTACGTTTGGGAAAAGTTAAAGATGAACTTGCATTTAAAAGATTCATACCTGCTTAAGATGCCCAGGGCTGGAACTGAATAAAATGCAAAGTCTCCTGCTTTATTGTATCATCTGGTGAATGATGAATGGCTGTTTTAATGCTATGGGACTCATGGGGAGAGAAACACAACACAGCGATGCCAGGGTGTGAGCCTAATGCACATCGAGGAGCAGCCTTCCTCTTTGGGAGAAGGTAAAAGCTTAAGCTGGAAAGCTATTCCACCTGGGCAGGTGCACAGAGCAATGCCAGAAGGCAAAGGGAAGGCTCCAAGCAGATGCACCCGATGATTTTCAGGTTGAAAAATGTATTTGTTTCTGCCCACCTTCTCCATGCAGATTCCCTTAGTGAGAGAAGTGCAACTAAAACAGCGTCGTTTGGAGCATCTCACTGAGCCCATTGCAGCTGCAGGAGGGGCCTTGGGGTGTGCTGCCATCTCTGTGATAATTATTATTTGTGACAAAGTGGAAAACTGTAGTCGTTGCTTTCAGAGGTGGGCTAAGCTGTAACGGTGGGAGCACCACATGCAGCACACGCGGGAGTGCTTTGCACCGGTGCAGTGAGCACGTTGCCTCCTCTTCTCGTGCACAGGGCACCTGAAGGGATAGAGCCCCCAAAAAGGACTTAGGGAGGCCACCTGGATCAAGACCCAGCAGCTGCCACCTCAGCAAATGCATCACCTGCAATGACACCCTGCTCATGTGCATCATGTTGGCAGGTCACAGAATCACAGAACTTCACAAAAACTAAGGCAGCCAAAACCAGAATTGACTAGGAGTTCTGTTAGCTTCTACTCTTTTGCTTTCATCCATCTTCTCCTTTCATTTGAGTGTTTGTACATCCAGAGCAAAGGGCCCCATGCCAGGATGGGGCTCCTGTAGGCTCCAAGAACAGCAGAAATAATAGCAAAAACTCCAAACCCAATGACACTAATTCTGGAAACACTGGGAACAGACCACAAAAGTACATTTCACCCTAGAGCTATTAGATAGCACATACGCATTTTGGAAAGACCTAATTAGATATCTTCTTAGTTAAGTGCATTTCTTCCTGAGTATTTTCCTCCTTTCATTAGAACACATCTGTAGCTAGGTCTCATTTCAGCTCTTTCCCCCCAAGAATAAGCCAAGTCTGTCATTACTCAGGACATCCCTCCACAGCAGGCATGCAGGGAAGCGCAGCGGGATGTGGGCACGGCATCTCCATCCTCTCCATCTCCACAGCAGGCATGCAGGGAAGCGCAACGGGACGTGGGCACGGCCTCCAGCCCTCTCCATCCCCCAGCTCATCCAAATTTTTTTTTTCAGCATAAGCACGCTCTGCATTTGTCCCCTTCATGACAGGAATCCCACCAGGTGAATGCTGTGCGTGCACTTGCAGACAGGCCCACGTGCGTTGTCTCATCCCAGCACTTGGGTTCTTCTGCACAAAGTCCTCGTTCTTCCCCAAAAGAAAAGATGTGCAAAAGAAAGAGCCTCCAGAAGCAGAACAATGACCTTACTTATATCAGTGCGTCATTCCCATCAGAGCTATATCGTTATACCTATGGGGAAACTGAGCCTGGAGGCAGAAAGGCAAAGTGACAGTCACTCAGGCAAGGTTATTATATACTATTCCACTGACATAAACACAGGCCAACGACCTCCAGTGTAGATGCAGGGGACTCTACTGAAGATTTGCCCTTTGAAAACAATGTTTTTACAAGATGCACCAAGCATGCACCATAATACAGCATAATCAGCAAAGTGGCTCCCTTCCTGCAAAAAATAGCAGCAAATCATCTGAAAGCTCTGCTTTCAAAAAGAAGTGCAGTCCTGTAGAGTTTGTTTTTCAAGAACCCTGATAATATTTGGCCAACACAGATCAACCATTAATTTCCCAAGCATCTTTCCCATTGCGGGATTTGATTGTATTAAAAAATAGTTCCTTGGGACCATTTTTGACATGCGCAGAAGCCAAGAAGGAGTTTTGCACCTTTGTGAAGGCTGTGTGGCTGCCTCTGAGGAATATTCTTCCTTATGGGAGTGCTGCTGATGTTCTGGTCATGCGGCATTGGCTCCGAAGATCCCATTGCCAGGCCAGGGAAATGCTCTGCTATGGGAGGCCACGGCACCCTGGGAAGAGGTTTCCCAGCACCATCCTGTTCCAGCAGCTCTTGCAGAACATCCCAGCTCCTCCAGGCATGCAAGAGGAAGTCGTTGTGGCATTTGCACGGTGACAGAAGGGCAGAGCATCAGCACTCCAGGGCGGCTGCTCTGCAATGCGCAGCTCTCACTGGGCTCTCTCTTTCTGAAACATATGATGCACTAATGACACCGCCAGGGATGACAAGTAGCTTAAGAGCTGGCTCTACCCTCTGGACACCTGGCACATTAAACACTACAGCAAGCAGCATGTGCTGGCTTGGGAAAAAGCCATTACCACTTTCGACAGCCACTAGGCCCAACTGCTAATCCAGTGCCTTCATCTTCCCTATTGCTATTAATATGAGAGGGGAAAGGAAAAAAATCCAATGAGGAATTGACTTGGCCATTGAAGCATGTTATTAGATTGCTTCTTCAAACCTCAAATGATGACCCAGGATAAGATAATGTAAAATGTCAATGAATTAAACCTGGGGAAGCTCATACAATATCCAGTTCTTGTGGAATAAGGAGAGACATCCTTAAAACAACCCATGATTTCTTTTCTAAGATTTAAACACTGAACCTCTCCTAATAAGTGGCAGAAGTCTGACAGCCTGCACCAAACTGGACACCTTTGCTCTGGCTCTCCTGTCAGGCTCAGGGCCGGGTCTGCCAGGGGGAGCTCCCCTCAGATAGAGAAGAGGTTCCTCATGGCAGATGGATCCAGCTGCATGACAGTTTGTCCCCAAAGAGCATTTCCACTTAGCTCCCAAAGCTGGAAACATCTTTCCTTCTTACTCATGATGGTTTATGTCGCTTCCTTTGCCCTTATATTCCCAATCTTCATTTGGTGTTTAAGCAGGACATCACAAAAAACTTCTGGAAGGATGCGAGGATCAAAACCTAGACTAGTGTCAACAGATTGACAGTGAAGAGAGAAGAGGGTCACAAGTTTAAATTAGCCTAGACTTTAACCTCTAATGTTCAGGTGCCTTCATATGAGCAAATAAATCAATCATTAATTCCAGTAGTTGTCCAGCACCCCAACATTACATTGCATTACCTGCAGAGAAAATTGTGTCCTGCAGAATTTCAGGGCTGCAGAAAAGGCAATGAGGGAAAAGACCCCCAAGCCCAGAGAGGCAGAGAAAGGAGGAGAAGGAGGAGAATTAAATTCCTCACCCTATCAGCTGTACTCTCTGTGCCCTGAGAGAAAAAGCCGCCCTGGGTAGATCCTTTTGTCAACTACAGAGAAAACCTACTTCTGTCACCAAAGCCACTTGTGCCTCTGCTGCAGTCCACAGAAGAGGTAGCAAGATCCGACCTGCTCTGTAGTTCTACCCGAGGACAGAGCATGGGATGAACACGTGTTGCAGTCTCCAGCAAACATACAGCCATGAGCTGTAAGGAGTCTAAAATAAAATTATACCACATAGCACTTAAAAATAAATAAAACAAAGCCCTTTTCTAATTAAATAGGTGATGAAAGGGAAAGCTAAGAAACGGTGCAGCTGGGAACTCTTTGAAATAATTAGATCTACGCACTTGGCTCTAAAGATTTTTTACTATCGGGAACATCAAGAAGGGTGTCAGCAAGAGACCTTCTCACTTCTTAGGTGAACAGCACTGAAGGATTTAAAATCTATTGAGAGGAGCCTGGGATTCTTTAAGTTCACTGAAGCCAAAGTAATTCTCCCTGAATGCGGGCCCTGAAGGTGACTGTACAGCTTAGAATAAGGATGTCAACACGGAGCTTTCATCATTTGCTAGTGGAGCCGGTGCTGCACATGGAGCTTGTCTTGACCATTTAATGAATAAAGAGACCCATGCAGCTGGAATTAACATGAGTTTTCAAAGCATCAAAAGTCCAGTAAAGGATCAAGCTGATATTTTCATTTATATATATTAGCTTATTCTGGGCCATTGTTGTGTTTCTTATTCACAGGATATAGCGGCCTCTTACTCATGCACCCCCTCTTACATATTTCCTTTTATTTTACCCCTCCAGTGCTTCTGTGTAACAGGGGCTATCACCAATTAACACTGACAATGGGAGCTGGAAGAGAATTTTAGCAAGCCCAGCAGGGCTTTTTCTCCCCCAAAATCTTTGAGGGAAGGGATTATCCAAAAGAAAAAAAAAAAAAAAAGCGAGCTCCATGTTAATGTTTTGTTTTTCTGACATTTTTATTTTCTCTTCTGGTCTTTACTCTCTCTTCCCTGTTTGCTTCAGTTTAACACCAAACAATAACAATGAGAATCCTTCAAAAATATTTTCCTTGGGTATTGAAGGTATTGAGGTATTGAACAGAAATGGCTTCAACCCTGCCAGGTCAAAAAGTTCACTTCATTGCTCAGCACTCCACAGGGTCCTATAAATTACCCCATGAGAATCCAGCATTTATTACTACCTTCAGTCCATGTAAACACTGTCTTTCCCCTTCTTCTTATGCCAAGGGACAAAGTACTCAATAAATATGATAACAAAATAATATTTGATATTCTATTGGTCTATTTATAGGCTCAACAGTTATAGCTTCACTCCTGTAATTCTCGACCAAGCAGTGACTTCTAGTTAAAACACTCTGCAAATAAGACAGATAGGGACTTGGAATCAATGCTGTTGGTCTAATGAAACATAAGATCCTGGGCTCAATGCAGACATCACTGGACAATATTTTCTACCTTGTATGCTCATGAGAACAAAACAGATAATCTAACTGTCTTTCTAGCCTTGAATCCTACTGATCTTTGGTACCACGAATTTGTTAACTATCCTGACTTTTGTAGTTAAACTCTGCAGATAATGACCATTGGAGTCACAGTAAATCACAATTCCAGATGCTGAGAAGGCATGCACCTTAATGATTCACACATTTTTTAGGTCAGGTGACAAGCAAGTAGAAATTACTTTGCATGAGGTCCCTCATCTTAGGCGATGTCACCTCTTTAAAATTTGTTTCTTCTCTTATTCTCAATTAAACACCCACTGAGTCTATTGCAAAAATTCCTTGTGATGGCCTCAGTGGGTATTTAATACAACTTTAAAGAATAAGAAACTTGTTCCCAAACAATGCCTTATCGAGCAGCTTCCTTTTGGATGAGAAATAAAGCTGAGACTGCAAGCAGCTATGACCCCAGCAGAACACACAAATTTTCCTAAGAACAGGAGAGTTGTCTTTAGCATCCTCGCCAATCTGTTTGTGTTGAGTTTCTCTTGGCATATCAGATGGAGTTTCATTTTTACTCCTCCAAAAATATTAGCCAAATTTCTACCTCAAGGACACATCACCTAGGTGCCATAGTCTGTGTTTTCACCAGAACTGCCATGTTCCAGCACAGCAGCTATAGGTAGTTCCTTTTGTTATTTAGCTTCATTTGGGTAGTCTTCCTAAACATTAGAATAGTAGGGGATTAAAGAAGAATGAGTTTATTTCATGAATAATTGTCACTAAGAGCTCTAGCACAAGTTCTTGGGGAAGCTGAGGAAAAAAATGTGGATGTCTGTGCTATGTGAATGTCGGAGAATCTATTCGTGAGTAAATTAAACAGCTTCAGTATTTAGCACCACTATAATGACAGGAATCAAGATGATCACAGACCAAAACTAATGAGCTGTGAGCTTTGGTTTCTCTCTAACGGGGACTCAGGCCCAAAAGGGGAGATAACCAGCTTTGTCCAGACCCAATGAGGTGGCCAAGGCTCCAAAGATTTGGGAGAAGCAGAGCAAATCAGAGTAGGATCCAGAGCCTGCTGAGCGCCCAGGAAGTGATGGGAATGGACACCAAACTTCTTTAAGTGGCTTACACAGCATCACAGAAATACACTATCCCCTGATGCTTTGCCCACAGCCTATGGAAAGTCAAGGTGGAGTCACTCCTCTTTCGCAACACAGCCTTGGTAGGAGAGTGACCCTTACTAGAACATAATGACTACCAACCCTCCTCATTAGGAGACGTCAGATGGACCCCAAGGACATCTGAATACAGCTGCTTTTCTCTCAGAAGACTGCCCTAAGAACCAGACTTCAGTCTCTTTCGGAAGTCTCAATCTTGCCTGAACAACCTCTTCCACTTCACAGAAAGGAGCAAAATTCACTTGCCAAAAGAAAAGAATATGAAGGATCTTGACTTTGTAGGTGACTGGTTATTGCACTTCATTCAGAGGAGGTGGCAGGAGTCTCTGCTCTCAGGGCTGTCTGTATTTGATATTAAAAATGCACTAAAGAAATTGCATGATTCATTTCTTGGAGTAAGGGCTGGACATCCATGGGAAATGTGATGCTGGAAGTGTCCTACTTTTAAGCAATTACTACTGATGAGAACCCTCAGGATGGAGGAGGGGAGTCACAGGTTTAATGACTTTCTCTGCCTCAGGGAGCTCAGATCCATGTCTCCCACCTCCCAGGGAAAGCGCCAACTAGCATCTATCAGGGGCTGAGGGGCTATGATGCACTCATAGCAGCTGGGACATCTCACAGAAAAACAAATAACAATTCTTTGAAGGTGAGTGGAAATGAAAAAGAACAAGAAAAAAAAAACACAAAAAGAGAACACAACATTTTAACCTACTGAATGAAAGGAGTAGCCGTGCTCCAAAAGCTTCCCTAATACGGCTAAGCTTTCCTAATACGGCTATCTGATGAGAGAATCATTCAAGCATCAGTTTGAGGCAGCGCTCAGCAATGCCAAGGCTGGGAAGTAGCAGAATGCCAGGTACTTTGGGAGCAGTTTTAACCCCTTGCTTCAGGTATTAGGCTGTCCCCAGCAGCTCATTCCTGTCACGTCTCATGCACCTTTGAAGATGCTTCATGCATAGCATGATGTCAGGTCAGAGCCACCATCTAACTGGAGACTAATTTGTGTCCTTAATCCCTTGACCTTCCTCAGGAGGTTGGTGAAGAGCATGGTGATAGGCTGTTTCTTGCTCTGGGTGATGCTTTCAAGACAAAAACTGAGAGGGGCCTGGAGGTTAGTATACCAGGGGCAGGCAGAAGATGGCTGCAGGTGACTGCAAATCACAGCACTGGAACCGAATGCCCCAAAACCTGGCCAGAGTTTTTCAGACCTGATCTCTAATCTCTAAAAGTAGCTCCTTTGTGACATTTTGGAAGTTTCTCAACTAGAATGGTATTCAGTGTCTGCTGTGTCTTTTACTAGAAACCCAATGTCTCTCTGAGAGTCTAAGTTAAATGTTTTGGTAGCTCCACTAGCTGCCCCACAGTGCAGCTTGACAAACATTGCACACTGGTTGCGTGGCTTTTGGTTGGAAGGCATCCCAGCTTTGTTGACATTGACTTCAGTTAACTTCAGAGGGCCTCTTAACTCTGCTTTTGGGCTTCTCAACATGCAGAGGATTGAGACACCCTGTCAGCAGGCAGCTCCTTCTAGAAAACATTGTTCAAATCTTAATTGTCTCCTAGCCATTTTTAAAAAACTTCATATTGCACGAGTTACATGCTTGTCAGAACGGAAAATCTGGGTTAGTTCTTCATTGTTCCCATCTACAGAAGCTCATTCCGTTATTCCTGCCATCCCCAAGCCCAACAATATCACATCCTGATCATTCAAATGGCTTCCACACAGCAGCAGGCAACAAAACCAAACTTGGTGCCCCTAAGTAATAACCATATGCAAAGACAGATGTCCAAAATAGCTGTTTCAGATTATTTATACTTAGAAAAATAACTTCTTGCAGTAACTACTAAAATCTTTTACCCTGAATGATCAAATGTCATTATTTGTCCTTTGAGTGTAGAAAGCTTAAGTCCCCCTTTCACCTGTGTCTGCAGTAGCACAACACTACCTCTACTTTTACACGGATATCAATATTTAGCTCTGTTTAATCAATGCACTCCTGGGGTTCTCAACTTAGATCTCTTTAAAAATACTCTGCCACTTGCAAAACAACAAAACCCCACAGGAAGCAGCCCTAGTACATACTTTGGCTATTTTCCACTTTATTCAAAGGAAAAAGTAGGAAAATAGCATCAAAGAGAGAACTTTTGTCATCGCTCAGTAAGCATAAGACCAAAGACTAGGCTTAATGTAAGTCCTGTTTTACCAGAAGACATTTATGAAGACCTAATTGAAGATGCTGTAGTTGTGTAGAAATAATTGCTAATTTGCATTAAAGAACAGCCTAGAGACCTCAGGAAAGATTAAAGCTCTATGGTTTTGTGCTAACAGTGAAGACATCTGGGTTTTTGAAGAGGTTCTACTCCAGCCAATTCAGATAAAACCCAGGTGAGAAGAGAGGACAACCAATGAAATAAACATTTTATTCCAGGATTAGAGAAGACAGGGATTAAAAAAAAACACTCCTCCTGCAACAGGGTATGTTGTATCGTTAGAGCCTGGAGTCAATATATGGCAGGAAAGTCCTTTGTCTTCATTCATTGGTTTAGATTTACCTAATGATGCAGGTAATTTGTCCTCTATTTTTTATGAACAGCATCAGAACACAGCCGAGCTGGGAAAAGGCATTCTGGTAAAGGCAAAGCAAACTCTTACACATCCACAGTCTATTTCCTTTCTAAAGCTGGAGGTGGAAGGTGGAGGAAAACAAAGTGTAGGAAACACTGTATGCGCTAGTTTGCCCCCCAGCTTCTGCAGTCAGCAGCTGACAGCTGATTATGAACCACAATATCTACTGAGCACCAGTAATGCTATTCAGAGCTCTAGCCCTTTTTAAATGCACTTATACATTTGGCTGCCAAAGCACTCAGTGACAATGAGTTCCACAGTTTTATTAGGAGCAAAATATTTCCTTTTGTTTGTTTTAAATATGTTGCCTGATAATTACATTGGGTCAAGTTAGGTCTTGCATTTTGATAAAAGTTGAGTAATTGCTTCCTCTTTACTTTTTCTTTTCCCATTCCTGATTTTAGTGTCTTCTATTTTATTCCTTCAGGGTCATCTGTTTTGCAAGCTTAAAACAGCTGATCTGTCCTGTTCCAACAGGCATCCCTTGTCTGGAGAAAGGGGCTGGATTGCAAGTTCTCTTCTTCTGTCAAGCCTGTCCCACCTCAGCAGTAGCTTCATGAACGGCTTTTGCTTTCTTTTTTTTTTTTCACCTAGAAAGGATGGAGATGGTTGAGATAAATATCTAGGGAGCAGGAAAAGAGAAGTTAGATATTTTGTCTATCATCTCAGATAAAAAAAATCTAAAAAATAATAATTAAAGAAGTAATCTTTCTTCAGTTGTAAACAAACATAGAGCTTCAAGTTTCTTCCCATCATGAACAAACAGAAAACAGGAGTCTATCTTGCAGAGTATTTTGAAATTTCTTTTTTTTTTCATTTAACAAGGTCTGAAATAAACTTTCTCCATGTTTCACTTCCCTTATGTCTGCTTCATTTTTCTGTCCATTTCAAAAAGCTCAAGTGGCTGAAACTGAAAATGAAAAAGACCAGATGAAAGAGAGAAGCAACAAAAGAAAGAAGAGAAGAAAAATGGTTGAAAATAATTTCTCCAGAACCCAGAAGAGGATATGTGGTTTTGGTGCTCCCTGGAAAGGTTTCCACCAGGTTGTTATCTCACATTACATAACCACACTCAGGGAACACTCTCCTTTCTTGCTTTTTTCAGCAGTCAGCTGGATTCAGAAGTGCCTCATGTTGTTCTGACTGCTGATTTGGGCCATGACCACACTTCTTCTTAAACCTTACCTGAGGCCAGGAAGAAACTTCTTTCTGAGGGCACCAGCAATCAGATGATAAACATCAGATGATAAAACATCAGATGATAAGTAAACATCAGATGATAAAATGATGGGCACACTTGCAAATAGGTACGATAATCCCAATTCAAATAAGTTTTCTTATGAAAAGATGGAAATTGTTATAAAAGAAATACTTAAGCAGGTGAGTATACACTGAGTGTACACTGCTATACAGCCCTAAGTGCAGAAGTACAGTAAAAATGTCTGATCAATTGTAGAAAGGGTAAATCACAATCTGCAAGTCTTACCTCACACTGCCAGAGCTGATCAAAACAGGATCAGTCACTTCAGAAAATTCTGGCTTCTCCCTATTTCCCTGGGTCTATAAAAGCGTTGTCTTCACCCCAAAGAGGCCACAAATGGCTAACATTCAAAAGTCCAGTTGGTTTCTCTGGGAATATGCGGCCTTGGGTCCGGGCTGTTCAAGCACAGACTCTACCTGGTTCTCTGCAGATGGGCAACAGGATCAGTCACTTCAGAAAATTCTGACTTCTCCCTATTTCCCTGCGTCCATAAAAGCATTGTATCAGGGAGCTGTCTTCACCCAAAAGAGGTCACAAATGGCTAACGTTCAAAAGTCCAGCTGGTTTCTCTGGGAATATGTGGCCTTGGGTCCGGGCTGTTCAAGCACGGACTCTACCTGGTTCTCTGCAGCTGCAGGGCAGACCATGGGCCTCTACAGCTAAAAAGAAAGTCATTAAAAATGTGCAGATTGTTCATATGTCACAGACGACAACACTCTCAGCAATCCAAGATCTGTGCTGAAAGAGATTGGTTGCTTTAGTGGACTCTAGAATTTTTTTTCTGTGATTTTCTTTACCTCTGCCAAGGGACACAGTTGTTTACCATAACGATCCAGTATTCAGGGAGTACACATTGACGTTCTCTATTCCAGGACATATCCCTCCTAGCCCGATCCAGACAAAGACCTAAAGAAGTCAGAAGACAGAAACTAAGAGCTAGACTGAGTGCAAATTAAAATTTATGGGATATTTGGATTTGTAGGATATGTGTGTATTTGTGTACTGCAAGAAGAGCAAAAATCAAGACTTTCAATTTCTCCTTCTATTTACCTTTAAATAAATCCCTACTGATCCTGCTTTTCACCAATGTCAAATACCTACATCTGCTCCTGACTTTAATTCAAAGTGCACGTGTTCAGCATCTCCACCATACAAACTATTAGTCTCTCTGGACATTAAATTAACCAATACCAAAATAGGGTTAATACTTCCAACTTTCTTCAGTAGATTTTGCATCTTGGCTTGCCTAGCACTTTTAGATTCTCAAATTGGATGCTACAAATGTGCAAAAATAGTGCTGTGATCTCCCTAAACTAACCCTGTGACAGTCATTACGCAGTGAGCGCTGTCAGTTCCCAAGCTGGAAGAGCAAACACGTCCGCAGGCATGGTGTCAGGCATCCTGGAGGGCAATCAGACCCTTAACACAATCAGAAACGCTTTTTTAGCACTTTTCCATCCCCAGATCAACAAAGGAAACTCTTCAAAATTACAGTTGAAGAAACATAATCCTTTGCTCTGCCTCTGTGTGCCTCCACTCTGGTGGAGGTGAAGCAGGTACTCTCTCCAGAAGATGGCAAAAACAAGCTGAAGAACACAGATTTAATTTGGGTCACAAAATGTCTACTCTAATTTATTCCAAAGCTAACAGTAAAATGATTCTGGTTTCTTCTGTTGGGCACAAAGAGTGGAACAATATCAGCAAGTCAAATGCAAGGACACAGGGCTCAAAGACAGGGAGAGGAGCTGTGAGTCGCCTAGAGAAAAAGGCAATGGACAGAGATGGGAAGGGGGATAGACAGCAAGAAGTTTTAGATGATTGCTTTTCATTGGCCTAACTAGCAATAAAAACAAATTGGGCAAGCGCCTGAGAATTGCTCTTGGATAATCAATCACGGAAAACAGAATTAGGCAGAAGCACTAAGCAAGTGGCAGGATGTTAATTCCAGCTACGTTTTTAACAGTGCTGGGTGAATAACTCCTAACAAAGTATTTCCTTGCTGGGGTTTATACTTTTTTTTTTAACTCTTCTTTGCCACTTACTCAAAGAGAGAAGAGTCATCTTCAAGATTACTCCTTACCCGAGAGCCTGCACTGGGTTTATTCTGCTGTATATTCAAGGCTGGTATCCTATCAGGAAGCAGTTTTGGTTGGCCTGGAGCCCCAGAAAGGTGAAAGCCACCACTGCTGAGGGGAAGGAGAGCACGTGTAGGGGGATAGCAGCTATTTCATGGGAGCCAGTGACCCTTGCAAACATCCCTCCATTCCGCCCTGCACAGCCGTGCGAATGGTCCCCGATGTGAATTTAATCCCTTCCCTCCTATAAACTCCCTTAGATCTTAAACTAGGTTTCTGCTGGGAATAAAAATAGTCACTCTGAATATTCAGTGTTTGTTTATATCTCACTGCTTCCACTCACATTCCTGCCATTTAATTTGTTTGATAGACTATTCAGAGGAAGCCAAAACAAAGCATGAAGACAGGAAGAGCTAAAAAAATGCCAAAATCTGAGCCCATATTCAGTGACTATTTGTTGGGCTCTACTGTTTAAAGTTGAAGTGGAAGGGGAAGTTTTGCTTCTAAAACCAAAGGCTCGCATGCATATGAGCAGCACCACCTTTCCTCAGTGACCTTGCTTGGATTAGATGGCTTCAGCAATGAACATGAGGAGGAAGAGCAGCAGTATCACTTGCAAATAGGCAGCTTTAGCACCAAGGTAAGCCAACACATTTGACCAACTTCAATGGGAGCTGCTCTCCCATATAATAGACCTGTAGCCTGTTCTGTCCATGTTATCAAAATGAAAATTTACTAGTTGCTTTTGAAAACACTGACTTGCAAATAAGTTTTCCAAGATCAGAATTGTTAGAGACAGCATTTTCAAATATAGCTGTGATAGTCTGAAACAGGACAGATTAAAATGAAGGTTTGGCTCGTGTCAAATGTATAAAATGAAGTGCAAATCCTATGAAGGAAAATCTATCAGACACATCTGTATATGATACAGAACATTTGTGTTAAATTTACTACTATGAGGAGAATACAGTAGTTTCTGTGGATCGCTGGCGACATTAAAAGACATAACATTAATATTCCATGACCTTTCTTTGGAGAAAATAAACAAACAGAACATCCAAGCTTCACATATCTGTTATTCCTGATTGGCTTGTTATAAAAATTCCCTTTTAAAACTGAAATAGACAAATCAAAGCAATTTTGCTGTGAAGAAAGTCAGTGCGTGCCGACAACAAGTAGATCCTCTGTGCAATGTGTACATAAAAACAAGAGATTTAGCCTAACCTTCTGGTCTTGACTTTTGTATATCTACAGTAGTTGCTCAGAAGGGGTGCCTTATTGTGATTATTAACTGGAGTGGCTAAGCAAGCCTGGGGCTGATAATTATAATTTGGTCCCCCGGATGATTGAAAAGCCCTGCATAGAAGAGCACACAACTTTAACAGCCCTTCCTGATGCCTAACTAGAATATCTTTTTCAAAGGGTCTCCATGAATTGTAGGGTACAGTCAATTAACTTGAATATTAATTATCTATAATGAATGTACCCTTCTTCAGGGCTTGAAAAGAAGCAAATTACTTGGAGAGGGACTAATTAAGATGATGTAATCTTGACCATGAAGAATAATTCCTTCCTAGTGACAGAAATGATCTAATTGAAGTATCTCATTAATTAATGTCTCATGAAATTGACTGATAAAATGCCTCTATGAATGCCTTCTGAACCCGGGGCCAGCAGAGCATTGTAGCACATACACTCCCGCTCCAGACCCTATCACTGACAATATAATTAGGCCTTGGAAGCACGCTGTGCTCAGAAGGATTTATAACTCTGCAGTGTGGATAATCTACAAATGCAAAGTTCAGACAATGCCGCTTGCTGCCGCAAGATTTCTGAAGTCAATGAGCAAAAACGTAAATCAAGTATAATCCAATGGATGACAAGCAAATTCCCCTGCCTGCCATCTTCATCAGCCTCCACTAAGAGACCAATCCTGCAAAGTGCCAATAACCTGGTACCAGATGCTGGCAACTCCAAATGTTTTCCTCACCATACCATGTCCAGCCATGCTTTTCTTTAGTTCCCAGCTAAACAGATCACAGCAAGGTAATTTGCCCTTTTCCATTAGATTAGCGCATGCCTATGGATTTCAGCTAATGATGCCGTAAATCCTGAGAGTGAGGCTGAGGGGAAAGACATTTCCCCAGCTGTGCAGAAGGTCTTGCTGTAGAGGTAGGTGCATGTGACAAGGATAATCTTATGAGGGAAGTTTTCATGGAGAGGCCAAGTGTCAGGGAGCTGGCTTAGTGTCCTTTTGGAAAGGGAGTCTGTTCTTGAAGAACAGGATCCCCAAGCCCTTACTGCAGGACCTTACGCAGCCCCACATGGCACATCCCTGCAGACAGGAGAGGATCGTCCTGTTGCAGTGATCTGCTGCCCACCACACATCAGAGAGCACTTAGAGACACCAGGAATACGAGTCAGGGGCAATATCTGAAGTCTTGGTAGCTCTTGGACATGCAAAGTGCTACGACATCTTGTGATGGGCACTGTGTTAAAGCTCAGGATGAATAGGCAAGTTTTAAGAGACATGCTCTGCACCTCTCCAGTGTGTCTGGACTTCTAACCTCAGTTGTCTCACACTAATTTACCATAAAGTGGAAATAATAACCAAGAGCTTCAAGACAGCTTTCTTGACAACCAGTAAAAATTGCATTCTGCTCAGCCTGGAGTTATCTGCAAATTCGGCTCTCCATGTAAATTGGATCCACAGTTTCTGCCTCACAGGCAGGCATCAATGAGCACCTCGGGTTGCAGTTGGTCTGCTTTGAGCTGAACCTCTCTGTACTCACTCAGGAGATGGCACCAGACCTGCTGCTTCTCCTATCCATGCTTCACTGGATAGAGTGAAGAGAGTCAAAGAGAAATGGCAAGTACATCTCACCCAAAATAATGAGATGTTTCTCTCCTGATAGCTAAAGTCTTCTCCTGGGTGGTATAGGAGTGGATTCAGGTTGTCTCAGGCTGAAACAATAGATTTTGGGTCTCTTACATCTCTGACAAGCTTCTAAAATAAGCACTGATTCAGAAAGTTGCTGATCTTTGAATCTTTTCCTCTCCAGAAAAATGACCAAACAAAATACCTTTCTCCAGGTTGATTGGAACATTTTGGGTCACATGAAATGTTATTTGGGGGTTATTTTGGGCAGAAAATCTGAAGAAAACCGTAACTGGGTTTAATATAAGTTGTATACATTTTGATTTGGTTGCAAAACTGAAAAATGTGTTATTTGAAAGCCTTAGTAATAGCATTTTTCCAATTTAATTTGTTCTCCATTCTGAGAGTCCCGAGTTGGGGTCTGTAAATCTGACTGAGACTTCTACGTTGTAGTGAAATATGATAAGCAGTAATAAATGGTCTGTGTATAGTATAAAGGGAAATTTGAATCTCAGAGCTAACAATGATCAATTTAATTCAAGCTTGCAGGAGCTAAAAATCACATAAGGAAACTGTAGAAACACAGCAGCCATGCAGGCAAACAAGATGAAACTAGGCCAGTCCAAGGATGCAATATTGTTATTTGTTTATGTCTTTCCAGTTAAAGTGAATTAAATGCCTACAGCTGATAAAAGGTTCATCCACCAGTGCTAGAGCTCCTGAGTATCTCATACAATTCCTGCACTAATTACATTTCATAAAGCTACCAAATATACCATAACTAACATTTATTGGCCAGTGAAATGTTGCTGTAAGTTAATAATTACAGATACATGTAGACAATAAAAAGTGGAGCATCTGCCTGGATGCATGATGGGAGATTAAATGCTTCTGTCCTTGTTAAGTACTGCTCAGAGGCTAAATTTAAGACCAGAGGCAACATTGCCCTAGGAAAGTCTGCAGGACTAGGGAAAAAAAATCATGACTTGGAGGAGTTACCCAGCATAGAAATATTTTTTTGCACTCACCTGGAATACGCCTAATGCTCGGAATCCTTCAGTCTCTGAAGGAATTGTTCATTTCTGGCTTACATGGGTAGAAAATCCCATATCTCCAGTGACTGGAGAATTTTCCCTTTAACTCTGTGCACTTGCCCCGAACTCATCGGTGCATCCAGGTCTCCCAGGCTCTGTGCACAAGGCACAGAACAAGCATCTCTTCTCCTGGTCCCTAGGGTGAACTAATCACTTCTTCTGGTTACACGGGGATGGTCCTCGGGCAGGCAGGGAGCAGGAGGCTGGCCAAGGCAGAGCAATTCCTCCCATAAACACGAAGCAAGCGTGTTCTGCTGCAAATTTTGCCTTGCCCAAACATGTTTTCAGCAGTCCCCTAGAGAAACAGAAACCTGGAGGTCACCTCTGCTGCAGTGCAGTGTCATCAGGACAAGGATGAATCTGCTTCTCAGACCTTTTTCATACAAATTTCCAGGAAAGACTGTGGCTGATTATCATTATTATTACGTTTCCTTACCCACATATCTAGGAAAATGAGCAGTTAAATCAAAAGAGAAGCAGAGGGAGGAATGAGCCTTCTTCTAAGTCTTTTTGTCACTTGGCTGCCAGGTCACATCTTCACTCCCGCTGATTCCCGTGTAGCCAATAACCAGATACTGGGTTTTTTTCACTCGACAGTGCTTAGAGCTTTATTTGAGCTGGCCTGCTTGGGTACAGATTCTCCCTCTAAGGCTCTTACTTCCTTATGTAATGAGATTAAAGCAGACTTAAAAGAGCAGTAAGGAGATGAGGAAGGTCAAAAATGCCATTAACTATAAATAAATGCTCTGTCACTCTACATGCACAGCGCCATCGCGGTTCAGGCAAACCTTCACCTGTCTGAAGGGGCAGTGTAGGCCCTTGATGAAACTTTCTATGGGTGTGAGGGCAGCCGGGAGGGATCTATGAGGCACTGACATTTCCCTGGTCTAGCAGCATGGGGACAGGATTTCTTAATGGGAGGTCAGGCTGGATTATCATGATGGCGCCTGTGGTCCTAAAATTTTTGAATAGATGCATGTTTTTCACAGCTGCTATCGCTGCTGTGCTAACAAACTAAAGACAGCCTGCATTGGCAATCGAGGGGAGCACAGAGCAGTGCAGAGTGCTGTGAAAATCTCCAACAGCCTCACCGGGAGGCTTGCTCCTGTTGGACTTCCTCAGTGAGCAAGGCAAAGCACAGGGATGTTTTAAGAAAAGATCAAACCTGTGCCACAGATTCTGAGCCTAGCGGTTCATTTAAGTGCCTTGCAGAGAAAAACAAACTCAAGGGGGAGCAAAGGAAATTAGAGTTAAAAATGTGAAGAAATAGCAGAACCAAGGAATTGCAAATAATCTCTATTTTACACATTGCCTTAAACGAACTCAATAAAACCATTACACAGCTATACTTAGAGCTAGGAGTGTGTTTGCAAGGGAATATCTATCATGTCAACCTGTCTGAGCATGGGCTCCAGCTTGCTGTGCCACGTGCCTTGTGGGACACACTTTGTGTCCATGCTGTCCCTTGGGCAATGAGCAAATCTCCACCCTGGATCTGAGGTTTGCCAGCTAAGAGCACAGATAACCTGCTCCAGACTGAAGCAAAAGAAAATGGAAACTACATATAGGCCCTCTGGTTGCAGGTAAGCCCCAGGCAGGAGTTCATGTACTGCAGAGCCATGATCCTTCTCCTCTAGTGCTGAGACAGGTGAACTCTCTTGACAGGATTCCAGCTCCATATGCAGAGATTTGAATTCCCAAAGCAACAGGATTTCCTTCCCTTCTTAGAGACTGCTCCATGGCGTGAGAAATACAACACTGTGAAGCTTGATCTAATATCCAAACCAAACTCTCCACTCCCTCAATTTTATCCCATTACTCCTAATTAATCCCCTTTGCAGCAAGTGGTCCTCTTCCCTGGCATGTATAATTGCTGATATTTGCTGTAGGGCTAATTCCCTTTCACATAGAGTTGGCATAAATCAGTTCTATGAAGGTGTAGGAGCATTTGGGAGGTTAAGTTTTGTCTTACTTCAGTTCCATGGGAGAAAGTTTTGTAACAACATCTAAAAGTTGTCCCATCAGAAGCCTGATAATGAAGATGCTCCAGGCTAGACCCCACCGGGGTGCAAGGAAACTCCCAGCTGCAGGCAACCATGGCTCCCACTCCAATATATTGGTGCTGGCTCCTTTCAGATATGCAAGAGTACATCAACATCAGGTCATTTCGGTACCATAAATGATGAAACAAGACGTCAGGCATTGGGGAATAGCCTCTTGTGGCTGTGAGCACATACCTCCCATTAATGCAGACGGGAGTTATGCACAAGCAGCGAGGCTGAGGATGCAGCCTCTGGGCTGCAGGGCACACTCGGCAAGTCTGAGTAATCTGTGGTTTATTTTAGTTTTCTCCCCAGAGCTCCAGATGAAGGGGGAGATGCATGAGAAAGCCAGAGTACAAGGCATTAGCATCAAGGCACAAGTGAAAGGGCGCTCAGTGGGATTATTAGTGCTTACGGAGCACAAGTAATGGATGGTGTCCTACAGGAATACTTTAAGTTCAGGAGTTGTGAGCCCAGCACCATTTTTCAGTGTAAATCAGGAGTGGAACAAAGCTAAAAGCAGAGGAAGAGTTATTCTTTCTTTCCCCTTTTATGGTCGGGGATGCTGTTTCTTTCTCCCTTCTTCATCTAACTGTTGGAAGAGAGCTGCTTGCATTGCTTGCATGCTCTTCATACTGACACGCTCTTCTGTTAACAAATTTCCCCCTGTTCTCTTGCTGCCAATGTGGCCCCCTCAGAGCTCTGGCAGGATCTGGTCATCACCTGCACAAAGGGAAAAAAGAGGCTCATGTAGAAGAGAATCATGGAAGATGAATCCTCACCTGTGTGGCAAGGGCAGTTGCAGCAAAGAATGATGGATATAATGAGCCTACACTGGGACACTTGGGAAAAATAATTCATTTTCTGTTCATATTTTAAGTTAATTTGGATTATTTAATCCACATTAAGATCTTTTATGTACACCCTCATTCAGAATTAAAGTGTCCCTGATTCAGTTTACAAAGTAAATTAAGCTCAGCCAAATTAATGCTGTGTTAAACTTGAATGAGGGTCTATGAAGAGATTTAATGTGGTTTAATTATCCACTTTACATATGAAAAAATGCATAAAATATCACTTGTTACATTAAAAAGATAGTCCCTGGAGCAGGAGGAAGAGGAACCCAAAGCTCTTCCTCCCAGAAAAGGGCCCTTGCTGACAGTCAGCTCTCCCTTCCTTAGCTCAGGGGACCTCTGAACTGAAGGGGGAAGTGGAAGCCATTCAGATGTTTCGTAAACTCCACAAATGCAGGAAGGTTGCACAGCATTGAGACACTGGGATGAAGATATCTCGGAGCTTTTGACAGAGGTCAGGCTCTCCTGAAGGACACTGGTGACTACAGGAGACTGGGAAACAGCCCATCTATTGCTGTTATTCTTAAAAGGGAGGGAGAGGGAGAAAGATTAGGAAATCAATATAACTTAAATTATTATAAAAATGTTGGCAGAAGGAATTACGCTGTTTGTAAACACCCAGGAGATACCCAGGAGCTGAGCCGAGGAACAGGCAATGTGGATTTGGGGGAATCAGATCATTTCTAAATCAGTTCAATGCCTTTTTCCTTTCTCCAGGGAGAATAGAGAATGGAGCAGGAGTAGTAAAGATCATACCTTGACCTCAGCATGATTTGTAAAACTCACATCTTTACACAGTGAATATGGCCTATTCTATTTCATAGAAATATGGCCTAGGTGAAACTACTATTGCAGTGTGCAAAACTAGCTGGGAAAAATAAATATTTGTAGCATAGTTATCAGTGGTTCACTTGCAAGAAGGAGGTATGAATGGAGAAAAACTCCTCAGAGTTCTGACTGGGATGCCACACTCTGCAATATTTTAACAATTTGGATGACAGACTAACCTTTACACTTACATATTCACACACACCACCAGAGAGCGAGGGGCAAGCAGCACATCAGAAAACACAGGGTTACAGTTCAAAATCATCCTAGCAAATGAGAGAAGTGGTCTGAAAAAATAGGATGCAAATGAGCAAGGACAAATAGCAAGATCAGAGAGGAACAACAACTGCACAACTATAAGACAGGAGCAACAGTCTGGGTGGCAGCTTTGCAGATAAGGACTTGAGGGTTAGCGCGGATCTGCAGTTAAACAGGAATCAGCAAGGTTATGCTGAAAGCAGGGAACACCATGCTGAGATATACAGAGAGCACCATCATGTTCCACAAGTGTGAAGAAAGCCTTCTGCTCCGTTTGCTGCTGGTTTAGTCATTAACTGGAGCACTTTTTCCACTTTGGGCCAGTATCTGTCAGAAAAATTTATATTTATTGGAAAGTGACCAGAGGAAAATAAAAAGAAAATTTTCAGACCACCACCAGCTATCTAGAAAACGTGTCTTAGGTAGAGCAAGAACAGGGAAGACCAGACTAGAGAAGATGGAAAAGGGGTCTCAGAGTATTTTCAAACACTTAAAAAGCAGCTGCAAAGACGAAGAGAATGAATTATTTCCTGTGATCACAGTAGGTAGGAGAGAGAATCATAGACCAGGCCAAATTAAGGGCTATTTGGGTAGAACAACAGGAAAACCTTATTCATCAAAAGTTGGGATAGTCTATTGAGTCATCATTACTGGGGGATTTTAAGAACAAGACAGAAGAGATTTTGTTTGGGTTGATGGGACATAGCCAACAAGGGACAGCCTAGATCAGTTGTAGGGGTCCCTCACAGTCTTTTGTTACACCAAGGAGCATTGAAGTTTGCTTCCACTTCTGGTGGGATAATGTGATTTTGGCAGGTCAAAAAATTTCTTCACTTAAACAATTTTCCCATTTGTAAAAATACAGAAAGAAAATACTCAGCCATTTTTAGGGAGGAAAAAAAAAGTGTACCTAGGAAATCTATCTGATTATGATCTTCTGGGGTGGTGCTTGCTTCTGAAAAGAAGAGCAGATCTACCCTATTTTAGGCAGAGAGAATATAGCTCAGGGTAGTTCAGCTCATTTTGTATTTCTGCACTAATCACAAAAGGAAAGGTTTGCAGCCTAAATTACAGCCTAGCTTTAGGCTTAAACAAATTTAAACGATAGCATATTGAATGAGCATAGTTCCTAAAAGAATTTCTTCCTTCACAGAAGAGCAGGAAGAGTTTCAGGACCGTAAGCCTGTAAAGAAGCAACCCAGCCTAGGCACGAGTGTAACACCAGACCAGCACCCAACTGCTTCTTGCTCAAAGGACAAAAGCAAAATGTGTGTAAACACAATGAAAAGAGGATTGTTTATGTGCTACCCCCATACTAGCAGCCATGAACTCTGGCTGATTTTGCTTATCATCCATTAAGGAAAACTGCTATAGGTCATCTCTGTGATTACCTAACGCGCAGGAGAGGCAATAAAGCTCAGCTGGAGGTGCCACACTGCAGCAAAAAGTAAAGCAAGCCCAACTCTCATTTTTGTTTTTCACTACATTGCTTCAGTTAACATAGTGCACTGTTAACATTAACTCCTGGCCATATATTGCTTTATAGAAAGACAATCAATACTGCGACTGAAATATGATTTTGTTAAAACGTCTAGGGGGCTGTATGCATTTAGCTTTCACACTATCTTCAGAAAATGAACATCAATATAAAAATAATGAGCCTCATAAAATAAAGCCTAGTTCATGTGGCTGAGTTGGCTTTTAAGAAAAGGGCAGAGATTTATACTAAAGGCATCACAAAGGAAACAGCTTAGAACAACATTCAGCATCTCTTTCAAGACCAAACGAAGGACGTTCAAGGCCAGCACTGAAACTTGGTCGCTTTTGTTCACTAGGGCATCCATTGGGAGGAGCACTTGGATACAGCAGCAAGAAACAAACACAGCAGGGCCTTGAATAAAAATCATCTCTCATTCAGAGCTCATCATAGCAGCTCATATGCCTCATTTTGGTCATCAAGCTCATTCTCCTTGCAAAAGAAAGGCACAGAAGTCAATCAGCCCTGGCTGCTGGAGGGCTAGCGAAGCCCAAAGTGAAGTCCATAGGACTATAACAACATCAGGGATGATGATGCTGGGAAAGTCCTGCTTCCCCCTAGGTGAGCCAGGGCTCTGAACACCAGTAGGCATGGTCGTCTTACCACCTGCTATTCTTGCTTGGGAGATTTTTGCTTTATTGCTGCTATTTTCTTCCTTACTTAGAAAATACTGGGGCTGGTGGTGGTGGGGTTGAAATCCAGGGGAAAAAAAAGAAGCATTTTATGTCTTTGATAGCCAAGTGATGCAAAATGAACCTATAAATACTGAACCTCAAATAGCGATTCTAATGGTAAAAATGTAAGTTTTACATGCACAATACACAGTCTGCTCTAAATAGCATACGACAGGAGCAGTGTTAGGATTATACATCAATGCCAAGAAGAATCAAGGCACGTATATTTAAACCGGTGGTCTCCCCTCCCCACCTTCCTATTTGTCAGGATTTCCTGCTAGAACTTTTTTTTAGACCTTTCTGAAACGTTTGTGCTGAACGAAGAGGTGACAGTGTCCCAGAAGGTAATGCTGAAAGCGAAGCCTGTAAAATGTCTGAATGACAGTAACCTGAATCAAAGGAGATGGAGGACAATTCCCTTTAGGATCCAATCCCTTTTAATTCATCTAAAGCTAGATGCCTCTGATGTCTTCAGCTCTTTTCAGATCGTGCCTTCCACCAGAAGTGAAGATACCAAAACACTTTGCTAAGCCACGAACAAACTTCTGCTCAAGCCTTTCCCTTTCCATTTTGGGGACACTTCTGAGTCTTGAATATCTCCAAGGAAGAGAGAGCAGGAACATTTGCAGGTTACTTCTCTGGCCCAACCTGCTCTCCCGGTCAGCAGGATGCACCACATGAAGCTCTGCTCAGGATCAGGGTCTATTCAGGTAGCAATCCCTCCAGTATTATTTCCTTTACTAGCAAAAATGAGGTTAAACTTATATGCAAATCAAGAATGAATGGGAAATGGGAGATACATTAGATCAGAAGAGCTTGAGGCAAACAGATTGTATCTCATATGTTGTAGAAGTTCACCTGAGTTTGGCTTTTCATTTTTTCCATGGATGCCTGATATGAATTTATGGAGATTTTCATTTTGTCTCAAATGCAATAAAATTTGCAGGGGTATTTTATAAAACAATTAGTCACTTGGAGCTTTCGATTAGGGATGTGCATAGACTGAACAACTTACCATCCCTGCCAGGCAGGAGGAGATGATTAAAAATGCTCCCTTTTTGCAGGTATTGTACAGTACCAGCTGTTTCTGCTTGCCTCAGGGAAAGTCCTTTCATCTATCACATGTTGTGTTATGGGCAGATTATGTCATATCAGATCCAATTACCTCATGTCATGTCAATTCCTGACATAATGCGACAGAACATACTTGTGAGGTGCAACTCAATGGAGCAGGATGCGCCTGAAATGTTTAAAAGATGTGGAATTGCCTGCACCCACAGAACAGCTTTGCAAGTTAAAGTGCCTTTCAGCAGCTACATTATGTTAGAGGAGCAAACTCTGACCTCATTACATGGCTCTTGATAATCTCTGCATGGTTTCACAAGCCATTCTGGGATGAATTTCTGCAACTAGCCTGCTCTTCAAGAAATCCACTGAAAGAAGTGGGTAAATAGTCTAATATCAGCCTGCCAAAGCTTCAGATAAAACTTTTTTAGTCTTCCAAGTGATACATTAAACTGTTTTTGAGCGTGGTACAAGAGAGGTTGACATATTTGGCCTATGGCATGATCTTGCCTTGGAAAAGCACAGAGGTCCTTAAATACAGCCTAGCTGGACTTCGGCATCATTTCCAAATCCATCTGGGGGGACTCTTAAGACCAGAGGTCCCACTCCCACTTTAAAATGTTCAGTTCATTGTACGCAGCTGAGCCACGAGTAGAAGCAGTGACGCATGCCATGGGTAGGGATGGAAGATGGTATAGACCTCAACATTGTTCCACCAAGAAGCTATTACTCAATATATGTCCTTTGCTTTTCCCCAGCACCTGCCAGAGTTATGTCCAAGTTGGACATCACTCTCTACTTTCTATCTGGTAGGAATCACCAGATCCTGGCTAAGCCAGCTACGTGTGCACTTCATCCTAATTGGCAGAGATCTGGGCACCACCAGGGTCTGTGAGACATTTATAACCCTCATGCAAAGACCTAAGGGACCAGCTACTGGCCCAGGTGAGACTGCAATGGAATCTCATACAATGATGCTCAAGAGCAGCAGGAGAAGACTAGAGAAAGACTTTTTTTTTGTTTTTTTGTTTGGTTGGTTTCTGTGTTAGTTTTTTTTTTTTGGAAGACATGCATGATTTTGGAATTATCACGGGAAACCTTCCCCAGTCACTGTACTGTTTTCTTTCAATGGCTTTTAATACATCTTGTTGGATCAGATCCCTCTGTTTTTCTCCAGAATCAGAGCTAACCTACTACTGTCTCCTTCCCATTGCCATATCACCAGTTATCACAGCAAACACCTTGAAACTCCTGCAACTTGCTCTGCTGGTGCTGGGAGCCATGAGAGAGTCCCCAGGTGGGACCATTCCACGGTTTGCCTGGAGGTTCTCCCTTTAAAGCCAGCAAGCTTTGCCATGCCTTAAATTCCTTACAAACGCCCTGGGGCTGGAGCTACAGCTGCACTTATTTGTGCAGTATCTGATACAGCCTAGTCTGATTTATTTTGCAGTAGTAATTGAGTAGTAACGTTATGGCCTTTGTTGATAATACCATTGAGGAAGTATCTCTGGCACAGCAAGAGCAATGGGTCCTGGGAGATGTTCGTTAGATCCTCAATATCTCTGCCACTCTGCAAATGACCATCTGAAGAAATCTGACCGTAATGAAGGTTTGGACTCTGACCAAAGAAATCAAGATTCCTTCCTGTATCACAGATACCTTACATGTAGACACTCAGTTGCCCTTCTGACTGTATTAGAGCCACCACAGACATAACTACAAGAGGGGTCTGAAGGACCCCCAGTGAGGAGTCAACTCTGTCATCAAATCCATCCTCAAAGTCAATGCTGACTAGAGAGAAGATGAGTTGGGGTGAGAACAGCAAACGGAGAACAGCAGAGAGAAGAGAATGAAAGTGCAGCCTGGTTAGTGAATGCTACTGGAGTACAAAGGTTAATAACAGACAGAATTGTTCTCCACGTGCAGAACTAAGACAACTAACGTTTTTGCTGTCTTGAACGGCCTTGACAGGACCTTGTCTGGTCCTGTACACCATGCAAGGTAGTGTTATGCAGATGTACCAGAGAGGGCTTCTAAAAAGAACCAGTTTAGTCTAGCATTGGACTATGTCTGAATTACTCTGTTCCAATAATGACCTTCTCAATCATTCTTCAAGATATCTGTCTCCCATCAATGTCTACACAGGACAAAAGAAAATAAAATGAACACAGAGGTTCACGAGACTTACCATCTTCAGGTTAGGTCCTCGCGGGTATAAACTGTATTATAGCAGTTGCAGAAGTTTTAGGCAGGGAACTTCCAAATCAGGAACTTTATGGGAGAAGATGAGCTGGATATGAAGGAAACAAGTGACAGTGGATGTAAATTTGGGCAGGCCTAAAAATGAGGATGAGATTATACTTCAGAAGATTTACAGATTTGGCTTGATATCTCAGACTCATCTGACCTTGTAATCTTTTGCATTTCCACTATCACTTATGATAAAGGGGACCATGAATTAGATAGAATAGTTTTATGCACCTTTCAGTAGAAAAAAGTACTTTAATTTACAGAGGTTTTTTTTTTTTTACAGTGGAACAGTGAGCAGCAAAACTATGGAGCCTTGACAGGTTCCATATAACATTAAAGCAAACAGTGAGATAATAGAAATCACATTTAACTGCCAATGAAGAAGAGAAAAGCCCAACTGTTCTTATCTCAGCTTTATTGGTCCCTGTGCAATGCCATTAGTTTTCACTGTTGCTGATGCGCCCAATGTCCATTCCTGTAATTTGTGCTGCATTACTTGTGGGAACGTGAGAGGAATCCAGGTGCATCTGAAGAGTGGAAATTAGGGCACTTGGAGAGAGAATATCACAACACACAAGGTATTGTCATGTGTTAGAGCTGGATAAAAATCCAGAGAAATATTTTCATGGAAAGCATGATCCTCTGCACTTGGATTTGGGTAAAAGTCTAATCTACACACGTATTCCCTTCTAGCAAACAATGAAACCCTCTTCATTATAAACTCCATGGACAGCGTCCAAATATTGAGATAAGACCTGTGTAAGGCAATTCTGATAGACCCATATGTTATCCAACAATCTGGGGTTTCTCCCTGATACCATTTTCTAATTAAAGGGATAAGGAGAGAGAAACAGTATAACTGAGGCTATAACTCTAATAATATCCTATTAGCACATCTATAAATTATTTCCTGACCTACCAAGAAGATCATAGAGTTATAGCCCAATGTCCTTTCCACTCCAGAACGGGAAGCCATACCTGCGCACAGATTGCATCACTGCAGACTGCGAATGTGCTAATTAGTCCTACTGAGAAATGGGACTTATTAAGTGAGGCATAGCAACATGCCCTTGAGTGCCAGCATCATTCAAAAGCAGGGGAGTTCTGGCCATAGATAAAAATGAAGAGGGTAAATATTAACAGGCAGAAATGAAGGAGCAAATACACCTGAAACAGACCTCTGTCATTTCAGGATCATAATTACCACAAGTGTCGCTGGAATAATTTTTGAGTCCTCCTATAATAAAAAATGATGAAAATCACTCCATTAAAATGACCAGCAGGGTATTTAGAATAAAGAGTAGCTTGTCCACCTAAGGCAGTGCTAACACCTTTCCACAAGGCCTATTTCAACCTCCACGACAACTGACTTAGTTAAAACAGTAATTGTGGTGATGGTTTCCTGAGGAGTACCAGATGATGGATTCATTTCTATTTAGGTGCCAGAGCAGCAAAGCATCTATGAACTTCATAATCCTGATCATCCTCAGCCCAGGGGGGCCACAGAGCATCATGTTTCCATTAAAGTAAGAAAAACACTTGAAAACATCAAACACTTAACTCTCTAATTTCACAGGTAAAGTGTGATAGCCACTGTCATGTTTCAAACAAGTTCTCTCCATTTTTAGAGCATCCTGGGGAAGGTAGAGGTTTAGTCCCACTGAAAAAGTAATGAGCAAAGTGGTGGTTTCATTGCAAGATCTGTCACATCAGACATTACTTAATGAGTTGGCTGAAGCTACCTTAACCTTGAGCAAATCGCAAAGGTTCCCATTCTTACTAGAGATCCTTCCAGAAACTGTCCTCAACAAAAATTCTCACTATTATGTCCCTGTTTTATATACCCAAGACCTAGAACAATTGATTATAGGACTGACCCTTAAGGCAGAGTCTAGGGCCAAGATTTGAACCCAGAGCTTGAGAGCCCCAGATATGCTCTTCCAGCATGGGATCCACCTGCCTGCCTGGCTCTCTCTCACTCACTGATGCTATAACCCAAGCAGTTCTGCTGGATTTTGAGGCTTGATTCCTCCTGACAGTATTTGGCTCAAGTATTCGATTTTCTGGGTTAGCATAGCCTAGCACAGGTCATCATATACGTATATACATCAGACAGTCCAGCCCTGAGGTGTCATCACTGGATGTTTTCCCAACCACAGTTGCCAGAGAAACTGTTAGAAGCCTAAAGAGTCAATCTGCAGAGCATCTGCATGCATATTTTTGGTATCTAATAAAAGGTCTGATCTGCAAAGGGTCTGAGGTGTCTCAACTCTCATTAGTGTTCAAGACCTATGAAAAATCAAGTGAAAACTGCAGAAGTACTTGAATGGCTAATTTCTATCTCCAAGTCTACAGACTTGGCCATTAGAAGTTACAGTAGAGTCGGGTGCAGGCAGTTTTGCAATGCCTAGTTGTATCTTTATTTTACTATTACAGAAGACTCTACATGTCATTTAACACTGTGCCTAGACATTTTGAACAGTTACCTTCAGGTTAGCAGGGGTGTACCAGCTTCACATTGATCTTTTGTCAAATATCATGCCCATGGATCTCAAGCTGGTTAAGAAGCATTTCCTCTAAAAGTCAATATTTATTCATTAACAACCTTTTAGCTGGTTAATTGAAAGTGACAGGATGCATTTTGCCTAACAGATTGCATTTTACTGAGTAATTTCTAATTTACAGTAAATATGATTGAAAATAAAAGTTCATTTCTGGTATCAGTTTAAAAACGGCTTGCGTTTCCAACAATTGCACCATAGGGAACTGCTGGGCACTGATCTATTTGTGTGTGCATGAGTGTGTGTTTTTATTCAGCTGCAGCAACTTAGCCACGTTTGTCTCTTAATTCTGTGTATCAAAGCAAAGGGACCTTCTGGTGAAGGTGACAGCAAATTGTGTTAAAGAGTGATTATTCTGCTAATTTCACCTTCTGGCCTTTTTTTTTTTTAAAAAAGCAGGATTAGATTTTTTCTTTCCTCTCCCTCCCTCTGGCATCTCTTATACATTTAAAAACCTAAGCACCTGGGGGTTAATATGCTCCAGATAATAGTATAACAGAGATTTAAAAAACAAGTCAGATGCAGAGACTTCTGAACAACACTACTTGCATTGTGGAAACACTTATAAATGGGCACGGGCAGGAATAATAGGTGCAAAGAGATTTTATTCCCTCAGTCACAAAAGCACTCAGCTTGTTAGCATGCTGAGCTCTGCCTTCCCCTCGGCTCTGCTTGCTCTTACAGGTGAAGAGCAGCATCCCTCTTGCTTGAAGTGCAGATTATGGAGCAGGGGAGGGATTCAAGCCTCCCTAGTTGTATTCCTCCATAGGAACGATGACCAGGGCAGGGCGCAGCCTCATTTGAGCATCTAGAAGTTAGATGTCTAGCTCAGACCTAATCACTCTCAGCCACCTCTGTCGCCAAACCAGCAATGGGAAGTGATCTCATCCTAAAATAAGCATCTAAGAGAGGTCAGAAGAACCAGCCGCTGGAAAGGGCCATTTTTCTTCACCAAGCGTAAAAGGATTCTGGAGAGTTTGCTCCACTGAGCATAAAAGAAACCTGCAATCACCACTTTAAACTTAAGCACCCCTACACTTGCCTATCAAAAACATATCTAAAGTAGATTAAATGACTCCTACTTTTAATTTTTCGGTTAGGCTGCTGAAATCCTTGGAACATGAACATAAATTCAGGAGACAGCTCCCAAGCCAGGTTGAGCCACAGAGGCAGGAGTCAGCCCTGGCTGATCAAGCGGGCAGATGCAGCTCTGATAACAGAGAGTTAACAGACCCACAGAACAAAAAGATTACCCTTTTCCTAAGCTAGTCTTCAGAGGCAGAGCCACACTGTTTGATCTCCACAGGAATGGATAATCAACTATGAAGATAATCCATGCACAACATTTAAATATCAGGCAGAATTATTTTGCTGTTTAATTAATAACAATTTGGTGGAAATGGAAGGGAAAACATAATAAAAATGAAATATCCTTACATATCAGCAAAGATTACTTAGGAATCACTTTCTAATGCTCTTATTCATGCTAAGATCCCGAGCACGGACATACCAGGGAGGAAGAGATGAAGTAGCAGCACCACATACCTTTAGGACAACTCTCTCAGGACCTTCACCAAAATGTAGGAAGATACCAGAGGTGCCTATCCTAGATATCTGTGAACATTAGTAAGGCTGATTTTCCACTACCTGCTCCTCCACAGTTGACCAGATCCTTGCTTTATTTCCTTCCTGAGCTTTGCCTATCCCAGAGCCAATACCCAGAAGTATCTCCTCCAATAGCAAGGGACATGTGTCAGCTTTTTGAGAGGAAGATTTGTATCTAACCTTGCTTCCACTGTGTGATTCCTGGAGGTGGGCAAAGAAATCCATTCCCCTGCCCTGGGCATCCCATCCTCTCAGTTCACCATCTACATTACAACACTGGCTAATACAATACAGAGAAAGTCATAGTGATAAATTTGCAAGGGCTATTACCAATGTACCATTAGTTTTTGAAAACTTTTGCTTCAGTAGTGACAGATCCTATTTTGAAATCTCACTTCTTGAACTATTCCCCTGAAGTCCTGGTAGCGTTCACAGTACAAGGTCCCACACGGACTAACAACCTCACTCAAGGACACTGGTAACTGGAGTACCTCATCTAGTATCTTTTAAGGGTTGGGAGATGAGAAATGTCATTCTTCATTCGTGACATTACAGGGAATGGAGCAGTATGTAAAAACAGTGCTTTAGACTAAGTGGCGAGTAGTATCCCTGCCAAGTATCACAGTTCAGCCTGGAGACAGACCACTTTTGTTTTAAATCTCTCTGGCTGCATTTCCTTTGGGATGATGCAATCCTCAAAGCAAATTAACGTACACAGGAATCTCCATTGCATTGGAATAAGTCATTAGAAATAACTATTTTTAACAACATCTTACCAGGGCTATGACAGAGTCAGCAAGTCATCTGAATACAGAGACGCTGCTCCTCTGCAGTAGTTCAGGCTGTGCCAGAAACAGAGAACCCGTGAACAGTCTTGAGTCTTCGTTGCTCTCTAAATGCCCTCAATATGGAAATAGCAAAGAAGAAAGACAGGGGAAAAGAAGAGACTGTTCTGACTGGCCAGTCTGAGCTCAAGGTTACTGCTATTTTTCCCTGCTTCCATCAGCGGTGTTGCGTATTCATAGACCAAGAATTATTTAGCTCCATGGCTCATAGAGAGGTTTGAATAAGAGAGCTTCTGTTCTTAGAAATCCCTGCCTCTATTCTCTCCCATTCCTGCATAAGAGGCAACAGATATTTAGGGTGCTCAGGAGACCAGAACTGAGTTCTTATTCTGGTCAGTCCCTGGGAAGGCTGATTTCAACAAGAGAATGTCTCCGAAGACCTGAGCTTCAAGTGATGCCTCAGTTGCTCGTCTGGCAAAAGCTTGCTTTCTTCTCAGGCTGCAAAATGTGTAATTACACCACAGGATAAAGAGGCCCTCAGATGAAGTGGCCCTTAACAGGAATCTCAATAGTCAGGGGAAAATCAGCCCTAGCAGAGATGCTGGTAGTTGATGCAAACTTTGAAAGCATCGGCATAGGGAAAACAGTCAACCTATGACCTGTCAGCTCAGTGAGGTAGTAATTCACTTTGTTTATGTCTTACAAACCCTCCCTGGAGTTTTCTTAAACAGGACAAACCATTTCTCCAAAAAGCAGCTGAAAAGCCTTCTTTTACTCCCAATCTTCATTACTCTCTCTAGAGTGAGGAGAGGAATCATCATATCCAAAGGAAATTAGAGGGAGGCTGGAATGTGTTGCCAACAGAGCTGTAAGAAATTAGGAAAAACTGCCTGGGGAAACAAGCTGACTTGTATTTCTTCTCAGAAAGGTCATCAAGATTAGGAGTCTTGGGAGAGCTTCATTAAAGTCAGTAGAAAAATTACAAGTGAGAAAATTAATTTGGGCAGTAAGAAATTAAACATACATCGAAAGAGACCTTGAAGTCAGCCCAGAAGGCGCCAGAAGATGCTGGTATCGTTCACTATGGATGGAGGGGTGGGAGAAGTCAAGGGCAGAGAAGGTTCCCCTGTCTGTGGAGGAACACAGCAAACACGCCTGCTACTGATGCACCATCTAGCCCTGCAGCTGCACAGATCACTGCGGCACTGGGAGATGAACCTACACGTCAGGAAATGGAGGAAGGCAACTCTGCCCAACAGTCTGGACTAGGCGCACATTCTAAATGGAAAATCAAGGACCAAGGCCATTAGCAAGCAGATCTTGAGAGCAGATGTGCAGCAATGTCTGTGGATGATATGCATCTCTCCCAGAGAAGGGCTACAGAAGATTACCTGGCACCAGAAATGCAGCAAGTTGGTCAGGGTCAGTCCAGTCAGCATCAGTTGGTCAATGCAGCAAGTTGGTCAGGGTCAGTCCAATCAGTCTCAGCATCAGTTGTTCGGTTTTATAAAGTTCAACTCGCTGATTAACAAGCATGATGAAACCCCCTCAGTGGCTAGTCACTCAAGATAGGACTCCGTAATATCCCCCAAAACCCAGGGCCTTTGCCTTTTACCTCAAGCTGTAGCTTTCCCAGGGTGATTACCCCTTTCTCTTTGGGAATCTGAAGATAGAATGAGTCATGATCCAGACCAGGGTTTTGAATGTAAACCTTGCACATGCTAACACACATGTCTTCTATGCATTACTGCTAAGTTGACAGGAATCATTATCCATATGTCCCTTTCTCATTTTCTAGCACCCTTAGCTATAGAAACTTGTCCTTCAGAAGTCTCACTGATGGATGCCTGTTTCTAAGAAAAAAAGGACTTTTGAATGGACCAGACATGTCTAGGGGAGATCAAATCATAATGAAAACGCATTTCTAAAGTGTAGATCTGTTTTCAAAAAGAACCCCTGAGAATCACTGAACCATATAAAAGTAGAGGTTGGAAGCACTGGAGATCATCTAATCCAAGCCAAAACACATCTTTCTCCTAGGTTTTCACAGCACGAAGTGGGCCAGGTGTGGAATCACGGAATCAGGTGCACCATTGCATGTTACTACAGGCCCCATTTCAGTGTTGCTGCCTGTACCAGCTTTATTACGCTAGGTGGAGCTTAAAGCAGAGAAAAATATAACAATAATGACCTTAGGCTGCTTGTGATCATTTTCTTGTGGAATTAACAGTTATAAACAGAGCTGCCATACTAGGAGATAACAAAGAGGGACAGGAAGAGACCTTCTGCTCTTCCCAGGGCCAGAACCAAGCTGGTACATGGAGCAGCGCCCTTGGGGCTGTTTGGCCCCAGCATGGGAGTTGTGACACTCTCAAAACAGATATAGATCAGACTACCTTTCCCCTCCTTTCCTCTTTGTGACTTCTAGCACTACTTTAAAAAGTGTTTGACATTAAGGAAGTGTGAGACAGTACGTTAGAACAGAGACTAATTTAGGACAATTTGGGACTGTTTTCTGCATATTCAGAAAGAGAAATGTAAAAAACAAGTAAGTCTGTCCCTGGCCTGTTAAAGTTTATGAGTAGCTCTGTTCTGGCAGGGGACAATAAATCACCCAGCACCCAGTGCAGTGTGGGGAAACCATTGGCATCTCCATGCCCTCTCCACCACTCAGAGGAATCAAAGATCCAAATGTACTGGACCCTTCAGTTTCAAGAATAATATGCACAGAAATGAACAGGGCAAGACCAGTGCAATAAGCCATGGGTCTCCACATGCAACACGAACTTCAAGGGCCTCTTCTCTACAAGAGTCAACTCTTACCTTGAGCATCTCAGTTACCTCCTTGAATGCTCCTTCTCTGCTGCCCATCTGCTTAGAAAATGATGCCTTTGCATGGCTCCTGCACACTCTAGAGTGACTGAGAAGACAAAAGCACCATATCTTTGCTTGGGGGAAAAAAAAGAGCAAAAATATTTATGAAAACGACTTTTGTCATGAAAGGGGAGCATAATTAACATCTCTTTATTTTGTCACAAAATATGGAAAACAAATGAGCACCCTCTGAACTCCAGACTTTTGTGTTTACTTCTCTATTTCATGACTGCTGGGGGACAAGGGCTGCTTTTTCCCCACAAGCTGATCCTCACACAATAGCAGGTAATTAGTCAAGGGGCCCAAAGGGATTGAATCTTGTCAAGGGAAATTCATTTATACAGTCAGGTGATTAAGCCACATGATTGCGGCTCAACACTGCAGCAGCCTGTTGGGACACAACTGCATGCTTGTCATATGCCCTCCGTTGCACTGGGAAATTGCTACTTTCAGACAACCCCCTTTCCCTCCCAAGGAAGCAGAAAGATCAGCAAATAGAACTGAGTGTCCAGTCTGGTCAGGTACTGGGATAGGGATGGAGAAGATGCTCTCCTGCCTGCAGCAGGGCATGATATTGTACAGCCACCATAATTCATCTTGTTTTAAGAGTCCTTTTTTCTAGGAAAGTTGTGGGTCTGTTTATAAACTACCTATGTATAAGCCTCATGCTACTCCATGTGAGCTGCAGAGAGCTATAATTAAGTCTGTGATGAATCCAGATTGTTATGGATGCACTGGACACCAAAAATCAGGCCTTAAGTTTCTGAGGACACCAGATGCAAATGTGGCACGTCAGACACCTTACCCCATTTGTTGAAAATAAACATCTTATCTACATTGCCCCATTTGTAATCTCTATCCCCAAGTTACTATTATTAACAAACATGGGTTTCCTCACTGAGCCACGCTGGATCAACAAGCAGGACACAAAAATCTTCAGGGAGGCAGCAGTGCCACCGGAGAGGGTGGATTAGGAGCACACTTTACTCAGACAATTATTTTCAAAGCTGGTGAACGTTTAGGACATTATTATCTCCCCGAGAGCAGCACAGCTTCACTCTCCCTCTAGACAAGGTGGCGTGACCAGCTGCTCTTGTTGTCCCCATACACAGGGACTGCAGACTGCAAGGGGAGGGTGTTCTGACAACCAGTGATGGACCCAAAACCACATCCGTTCAGGCTGGATGAAGAGCTCAAGCTTGGCTCTTCCTAAGCACCATGAAGCTATTGAGCATAAGCCACCTTCCACTGGTGATATTGGACTGACATCAGAGGAGTTGGGAGTTTTGTCATGGTTTGCCCTCACCCATGGGTCCAAATTTCATTTCATAGCATAGCCAGAGGCTGTGAGCTTTGCTCTGGTCCAAAAATCAGTGCAATTTTGAGCATTTTCTGACATCCAGACTGAGCTTTACCCACTGACATCTGGACCTGAAGTTGCAGCATCAAACTGGGAGTGTCCTGCTGCAGGCTCCTTCCTCCTGTTTACTGAGGAGACTTTCCTCCTGGGTAATTTAAAACTCAAGGCTGATTATTCATTGCTTTGGGAACCATCCCAATTAAAATGACCTATCTGAAACTAAGCTTTGAGCTTAAAGCCTTTCCATCTGGGGCCACTGCATGAGCTCTTTCTCACAAATCCAGGTCCCAGGATGGTGTTTCTGGCCAGGGGAACTACATCTAAGCACAGTCTTAAGGGGGCAAAGCCAGGGCTGAACTTGCCTTTGCCTGTGTGTCCGCAAAACGTCTAACGGTGCATAAGCGCCTTGTTTGCACAGGCAAATGTGGATTTAACATGCACAGCCAGACTCCATGAAGTAATTTTACAGTCAGTATGTACGTGCCAACCTCTGAAAATTTGTCCTCAAACATCCTTTAGATTCCAGAGTTTATCCATTCGGGAGTCAAAGCAACTTCTGTATTTGCACTTGTCATGAAGTGCCTCCTCTGCAGAAATGAGGCAGAACCAATTTTGCTCTTTTCCTTTTCTTTTCTTTTTTTTTTTTTTTTTTTTTTTTTTTTTTTTTTTTTCCCTTTTCCTCCCTGGGCTTGGGAAGGCTTAGAGTTGAAAATGCTGATCACCTGGGAGCTCTGTGCAGCCCTCAAGCACTCAGATGAAATGCTGCTCTAACATACACACAAATGACAGTTCGAGTAACTTTAAGAACCTGACTTAAACCCTCCATCACCAGCCTGGGGCTCTGTCCTTAACTCAAGGTATGTAGGTATTCTGAAAAGACGTGCAGAAATGTAGGGTAGTGCAAACCATGTATACTGCAGCGCTGAGGAACGGCAGGTCAGACCGAAGGCAGAGGGAAGGTTTTCTCCATAGTTCATTTTTAAAATCCTTTGTCATGCACAACCACATGTTGGCTGTGGCAAGAAGTCCACAGAGGTCAAGAGAGACCAGGGCAGCAGGTGGATGTTTAAGTTAAACCTTTACTTCCGTCCTTTATGATAGTCCCTTTCTTCCCACAGCCTTTCTCCCGCTGTCACCATCTCAGGTGAACCCACCAGGTTCAACTGAGCCACTTAGGGGCTGATGGATGTAGTTCCCCATCTCCTTTCCTACTTTTCTGTTTGCCTCAGAAAGCCAGAACCCAAATGTGGCTAGAGTTGCCATTGCACTGACCCTGCTGAGCTACGTGCAGCAGCTTCATGCTATCAGGTCACCAAAGCCCAACTGGGCACCAGCATTTCAGCTCTTGGCTACTGTATTAACTGATTCTATGCATGAGCAAGTGCAAGAGGAACTTTGCCCTCACCATAGTGAAATAGGAACTGTGTGTGTTTTTCCGTGTTGAAAAGAAAAAAAAATAGAGGTATCATCTTAGCATGGACATGTATTGACTACCAGTTATTGACACTAAAAGACCTTGAGGTTTCAGTGCATCTTATTTAGGATATTCAAGCTCTGGATAAGTAGCAGAAGAGATGGCAATAGCCTATTCTGAATTGATACAGTCTGTCCAGTCAATGCTAACATAAAGCCAAATCACATAAAGCTGCTTTCTTCAGCATCACAAAAGCTTACATTGAGCAAGGTATTAAACACTGACAAATAAAGCACCGAAGATACTAAAGGTAGTTAAATGCAACCTGTCTGAATAATCACATTGAGAGACTGGGTATGCTGCTTTGAAACTAGCACAGCTTCAGTTCCCATTTGGAGGCTGCAGTCAAGAAGGGGTCAAGAAACCTGTGACAGCCATGGGGAAGTTCTCACTCTAGTGAGGTCCGTGGGATATTTACCATTAGCGTTAATGGAGGCAGGATTTCACTCCGCTTTTCCTAAGGGTTTTACAAATTATTTACATCCAGCTTCTGAGAAACTTCCTCATATAAATGTATGTGTTCAACAAATGGGTTCCAGTCAGGGCGCTCCAGCATCCAGCTTCTGAGAAACTTCCTCATATGTGTTCAACAAATGGGTCCCAGTCAGGGCACTCCAGTCTGAAACATCTGAAAATGGTATGAGCTTCAGAAACCACCATGTACCTCTCCTGGGATAATGACTCTTATCAGCACATCTTAAAATTAAGAACATCCTCAAATTACTGGCCAGTGCGGAACACATTTTCCACAATCTTTCTCAGACTAACTATCCAATTTGCAGAACGTGATCCAATTCTGTAGGAAACCAGCATATTTTTCCCTTTCCCTTGAAGATCATACCGCCCATATTCAAACTGCGGCTGGTGGGAGTTTTCGCATTTAAAAATACACATCCCTGTCCTCTCTCACATACATGCATGACTTGCACGAGGGACATTTATTAAACCTCCTTACTTGGAGATGACTGGCTGTTGCAGGCAAATTATTGCAAGAGAGCTGGTGATGGAGGAGGTGAGCGCTTGCCCACTGCATGGCTGGAGGCGTCTCTGGAGCTGAGCACAGAGGGGGCTTTCAGTCTTTTGGGCCTCCATTTCTTCAAGTCACTGCAGGAGATTCCTCACTGGAGTCCCATCGTGGTCCTTCTGTTCTTCTTTCCCACTGCTGTCTTGGTTGCTTTTGTTATTCCTCCTTGTAGTTAATGATGAGCTCGGATGCAGTTAAACACTGACACAGTCAGTGATACTGACTATGGGGAGGTATTTTTATTATTTCTTTTGTGCAGTATTTCATCTATAGTGGTTCATAGTATACCAGAAATCAGTTTTAAACATGCTCTGGGGTCTCTTCTTCCTATTCATTGTATCCTATTAATACATCCTGAAAGGCATTCTCACATGCACACACCATGGTTACTATTTTCTGCCCTTTCTTCCCTTCACCAATCTGCCTCTCTCCATCCTGCCTGCAGACTAGGGCCACTGTTGCTATTTAAAACAGCCTCGCTGTGGTCTGAAGGCTGGACACTGGCCCATCACTTCTCCACCTGCTTAGATAGTCTCTGCTTGGACTGAAATCCCTAATTATGTCCTTCATTTCAATGGCATGGATATAAAGTGGAATCAGGGCCTTAGATAGAGCAGAAGCAGTGCTCCTGCTTCTGCAAGCACAAAATCACCGTAACCTGTAAACAGATCCATGGAAATGAGGAAATGAGGGCTCTGTCTGCCATTTTAGATAGAGTGGGCTTGATGTATCCTACAGCATCAGTCCTGGACCAGATGGGCAGAAATAGATGAATGTCTATTGACTGAACACATCTACACTTTGAGCTGTGCTCCGCTTGGTGCAAGATCTGGGGCAGAGGAGCAATGGGGAAAAAAAGGAGCAATCAAAAAAAAAAAAAAAAAGCCCTTCTTTATGTCTCCACAGCTGCTTGGGGAGCAGAGCCACTCTGTGTAGGTTCAGCAAGAGCAGCCTCCACCAGCTGTGACTCCTCTCCCACCCAGCTCCCTTCAGCCTGTGCATGGAGGAGATGCAAATGGAGCTGCCTCATCTTTATGCCGTCAACATAAAGATGGCAAAGCAAGCTCTTCCTTCAAGACTAAATCAGCTCACCGTCCTTTTGCTCTTGCTGGAGCCATTTAAAAGAGACAGATCTAGGTGTTTGGGTCCAGCCCATTATGTTCAATGGAGCTGCATCCATTTGCAGTGGTGCTACATTTGGCTCCCTTAAGACACATCGACATGGGGAATAAATGAGTTTCTATAGGTCTTGGAGATGTACACAAATGCACAATGATCTCAGATCCATCTGCTCCCTAAGGCCTGAAAGTGAAATCTGCCTCCCATCTTATGTTTTATGCTTATTGCTGTCATGCTGTTTATACATCCGAATGCTGCACATTCTCATTTTGTTTAACATAAACAACAACTATGTACCGTCTGCTGAAACTTTGTCAACTGCCTTTTCCTTCTGCTGGATACTGAAAAGACACAATCTAACAAATGCATCTTATTCTAACTGTTTGCTTCCAGACATAATACATCAAGCCTGAACTTAAGAGGCGAGGAGGAAAAATTAGATGGATATGGTTTCAGTAGATGTAATTCAGCTTCACTCCATGGAAGTCAGTAGAACAACACCAAGACAGCAACAGCCAAGAACTTGAACCAACTCTTTTGTGAAATCTCAGAAAGTGCTGATGTGCCATTCCAGCCTATGTCTCATCTTCGTACTTTGTATTCATGAGGACAATGAACGCTTTTAAGAAGCTAAACCAAAATCTACATGTGAGACAGCCTTCCCACATGTGCGATAACAGACCTTCCCTGATGCATTCAGTCATGGGCTGCATGAGCCTTGTCCAGTGTAGGATCACAATGTCCTGCCTGTTTTAGATACAGGATTATTAAAGATTTGAATCCACTTAGCTGTTTTGCCCCATGGTACATCCAATTGACACAGCTGCAGTGTCTAACACTTTCAGGGGAGCTGAGGCTATTGTTCTTCTCTGTTACATCCAAATGTGCTCTGAACTGCATTGGGCATTTTGCTCTGAGTAAATTAGACTTATCTCTGGCGATTCCTCTCTGAAAATGAATTTCCCTGCAAATGAAAGTCCTTATGGTCATGGTCAAGATGTGAGAAATTATTTACAGAGAAAACGAAACCTATCTGGCTGTCATTTTCTCTTGGACGCCACAAATGCAAGAACATCAGTCCTGTACAAACAAAATGTCATTTCTGTTCCCTCAACAAAATGACATCTATTTCCCCCACTGAGGCTACAGAACTACTATGAGGAACAACAGAAAATACAGACAGAAAGGAAAGAGATAGAAAGGAGGAGAGACATTGATAAACTGATTTTAAACTCACAATGTGCACTACTGTTATAAAACATATGCATCATCTTAGCTTCTGTCATGCTAACTGTGCCAAATTCAGGAGAAAGAAAAACATCTGAAGAGCTCAGCCAAGCCGCATCCAAGACTACGGAGTTTGGAAAGTTTTGATCTGCCTTTTTTGCTCTTTCTTAATTCACAGAGTTGTGCAGCTACAACAAAACAAATTGCATAAAATATTTCCACCCTGCAATTCCATATCTTCTGAATGGTTAAGATGCTCAGGAGGACATGGCTTTATGCAGGTCACTTTTTTATGGAAAATCTTTTTTTCCTGCAGGATTTGCTCTGATTGTTTCCGGCTACCATCTCTTAAGTCTCAGGTTCTCCTGGATAACATCAGTCATTCTCACTACGCCAGTGTTGGTAAGTCCTAGTCCACAAATTAGAGCATGGGCATGGCCAGCCACGGAAATACGGACATAAGGAATGCTCATGCTTCTCGGCAGCTGAGCTTGCATCAAACACATCCTGCTGAGACAGAGTAAGAGGAAACCTGGTGCCTTGCTGCTGGAGCATCCCCAGGACCACTTCTGCATGGGAATCCAAATTCCTGCTCTGCCCTTGTGGGGCAGAAACCACTGTCTGTGGAAGAACGTAAGCTCAAGGCAGATTGCAGCAGAATTTGCAGTGTCTCCCACAGGTGGAAAACAGTCACAGCCTATCAAAATATTTCTCATATACAACAAGACTCAGGAGTGATTGGGAAGGCAACGTCTTAAAGATTCATAGCAATAAAAATTACTGTTGCTGATAACTACTAAATAATAAGTTAAAAAAAATAAAGCAGTGCATAGTGCTTTTTGATCTGTTAGATTATTTCATTTACATTTTTGAAAAAAGAAAAGCTTGTTTTGCTACTTCTGCTTCTGAACCAGCCCAAGACATATGCAGGGATACCACACACACAAAATAAAACGCACACATCCACCACCAGAGACAACCCGACATTTTCCAAACCTAAAAAAAAAAGAGAAACCCGTGAGTTTATCCTGAATGTGGGCGAGTTCTCATTTCACAGAGACAACTCTCTGGTGAAGATGGCTAAATAATCAGCTGGGAAACTAAAGCTACCAAAATCAGCTCCCTAAAGAATTTCTTATGCCCCAGATTTCAGACAGTACACAATTAAACCACGCAGTTCATCGCAGAGCACATCTCTGAATCCACAATTATCTGGGCAGTGTTGGACATTTCAGTAATAAGAACAACACAAGTAATAAAAGTAAGGATCAAAAAATGCCCTAGCAGTTCAATAAGGATATAAAATCCCTTCCTTGGAAGAATGGGGGAAGCAGAAGAGGAAAAAATCACAAGGGATTTGATAGGAAATGTACCCTCTGAGCAAATGATTGCATAACAGCAGGGTTTTTAGCATCTGCTCTGAAGGAGAAAGGACCGGTCAGGTTGCAGGGTCTGTATTAGGCTGGACTGGAAGACAGAGTGGAAATCTAGTTTTCTACATTCCTCAAGAAATACATAGTCATTTCAAAAGAGAAAACAAATTTAATAGGAAGCCAGGAGGAATCTAATGCCTCTCAGGGCTCCCTCTTCTATTGCCTGGTGTTGAAATGTAGCAGCTCAGCCTTATTTTGGTTAAAACCCAAGTACGTGGCTCCCGCCAGGGAAGCTCAGCGGTCCCTGACGCACAGTCTTGATTCCGGCTGCCGGGAGGTTTCATGCAAGACGTGCTCACCAATGCTAGGGCTTTGTAACAACAGGTGCTGTGTTCCCGGTGCTCCGTGCTGCTAGGTCTAAATTAAGAAACAGTGAGGTCATTTCCTGAGATTGATGCCATGGGGCATGGAAAAGAAGCGGCAATGACGGAGCTGCTATTATCATAAAAGCTCCTGTTGAAGATTTTGTTTGCTGGCAACAACTTTGTGGGTTTGCTCGTGCCTGGAAGTGTCAGGAATGATAACATTTCTGCAATAAAAAGAAATAGCTCATGCCAACCTGGAAAAAATAGACAGGGGCCTATGGGTCCAAATTCTTCAGTCCACCCACCTTGAGAAAGCTAAATGCTGGAGCTCATGGAGCAGAGCATGGGCACATACCGCTCAGCTGGGATCTCAGGCCACTATAGGACGAAAGGGATTATTTAGGCAGATCGATGTGCTGAGACAAAGCAGCCATGAGCTAAATGAGCCCAGCTCATGCAAGAAAGCCCTTTTCCTGCTTTTGTGAGGAGCAAGAGGCTGACCAAGATGAGCAGGCAAGTGAGGAGGAAGGAAGGAAATGCAACCAACTTGCATCATGCTGGAAGCTCCTCATGAGTGGGCAGGGACAACTTTGTTATCTGGGGTGAAGCAATCCCTGAAAATTCCCCTGTGTTTGTGGCCTTTTGTTACAATGAATATTTAATTAGGCAAAGCATGCCTGGTAATTTGCAGACATGTTCTTCCCAACTTAGCGACAGCATTCCCACTACATGGGAATGAGGCCTGAGAGCCTCCACCAAGATGCAGGTGTAGCACAAATGAATCCACAACCTAAGGCAACCCTTTCCAACCTAGGTTTCTCCTGTTAAGCAGCTTGACCTTGGCCACCCACCTGAATATTTCACTTATTGATCAGATTGGCTACAAGCCCCGAGCATGATCAGCCAAACTTTTAAGTGTGAAAGCCTCTGTACATGTGTCTCTCTGTACAGAGACTGAGAGACTTCCTTCTCTTGAAGAAAGTTCTGAAGAAGTTTAATTACACTGAAAATCTAATTATTCCTCAGTGGGGAAGGTGGAGTCTTGAGCAGAGCCAAAGTTAATATTGTCCTACAGAATGAAACATGGCTCTGGGAATTAAACATCAATATATCCAGCAGTCAGAATCTGAATCCAGCCACAGTGGATGGTTTTGTCTCCAGGGCATTAAATTTTATGCTGTCCATCAGCAGGATCCTCCCTTTTCAAACTAGGATCTTCAGAAATAGGAGTCTGTCATTGTTCCCCTGTCATCCCGAAACCCACCCATCCCTGCACCTCCCAGGACATCCATCCCTGGGGTAAGCAAAATAAATCTGCCTACACCAGCCAGGCTGTATCTGGTAACCAAGGGGCAGGCAGAAGCCTCATTCCCAATGATGGCTGGTTTTCAAGGCTCTGCATGGACCTGAGCATTCTCCAGCTTCCTAAGAATTTCACCTTTGTTCCTAAGAATTTGGCAGCACAGGACAGATATTGATAGCTTGACTGCAGGCAACTGTAATCACTCTCAGGGATGACCATCTTCAGACCATCTCCCATGGAGGGGTAAATCTCAGTCTGCCCTTTCCCTTTCTCTTACTGCTTTCTGGTGTTAGAGATGAAGGGAAGTATCTTCTTCAGTGAAAAATATATTTTAAAAAATAGCCCTGATTAGTTTCTCTTGGGCTCACATCTTTCCCATGAGCACATAAACCTCAATCATTCTGACATTTTCATTGATTCCAACGAAAGGCCAAATTAAAAGCTGATCATTAATTCACAGTCTCCCTCTGTCCCCTCACCCACACAGGAACATTGGTTTATTTATGTCAAATATTCACTTTGGATCCATCCCCAAATGTGCCATAATGTCCCAGAAATTTAAGGAAACCCCTCGAATTGTGGGGAGTTATTTGGGAATTATCTCAACTTCAACAGACTTTGCCCTCTGGAGATGTACCGTCATCTGCCCCCTAATTGCTACTGCAGTGAGTTCCCACTTTTCCAAAGATTTAATCCTATGACTACCCCACCAGTGTGGCTCAGTTCTGCATTCACAGCAGATTTCCTGAGGATTAAATCAGCCTTAGGACTCTTTGATTCGAGCTCACTGTAATCCATTGAAATTCCATTCACTTTTCAGTGAAGGAGCCAGTGGTTTGCAATTTCTACATGCAAAACAGCTTCCCTGGGCTACTAGGCTTGGTACTGAGATGGCCTGGAAACTGCCTCTGCCCCAAACAGACAGCAGAGTGAGGAGAGCTCAGCCTAGCTGGGACCTCACTGGGTACATGGAGATGTATCACATTGCAAAGAAATGCAATAGAAGCATCCACCATGTGTGAATCCTGACATGGGACACCAGTTCACCCCTCCATAAAGGTCTTGCTGCCTATAGCCCAACTGCTTCCCAAGTCCTCAGTTAGCTATCGAGCATGGAAAAAACGGAGTTGGGGAAACGTGTCATATTTTTGCCCTTGGAGCCTGCATCTGTTTATGCACAGCCCATCTCATGCTCCATCGCCACAGCAAAACCTGCTCAAAGCTCTTCCACCAAGCCTTCCCCTGCCATGACTTGGGCTAATAAGCAGGAACATCTCTCCCCACACTCCTTGTAACTCTTCCCGTAGCTTTGCTTTTCTCTGCGTTTTCCAAGGAGAAAATACAATGTGTGTTAAAGTCCCCAAGAGCTGTAGCAGGAGGAGGTCAAATAACTTAGACAAAGTCACAGGGGAATAAGTAGAAGCACAGCTAAGAGAAGTTGCAGTCCATCTAAGGCCTCCCAGCCCTATGCATTAACCACAACCATCCCTACTCTTAGATTTCTTTTTATCCTCTAAATGCTGGAGGCTGTATAGTGTCTCTTTTTTCTCTTTTTTTTTTCCTCTTTTTTTTTCTGTTCAAATATTTTACTAGCTGCATTGAAAAGAGAGCTACAAACAGTGGGGGAGAATCTCTCATGGCCAGAATACAATGAAGTGCATAAGTGCGAGGGATTGCTCCTTACAATGCTTGAATCAAAGATAAACATGAAAAGAGTTACATCCTTAGAGCATAAAACAGAGGAAGACACCATTCCCAAGGGGAGAAGTAATGCCTTTCAAAAATAAAACAGCCACCTCAAAGGTCAGAGGGGTCTGGGGAAGCATATTTTTCATCCAACAACCCACCCGAATTTCAGTCCTGGCAATTTGATAGCAAACAACTGCGGGGAATAGGAGTGAGATGTGGGATGCGCTGCAGGCAGAGCCCCTCTTCCAAGGACACCAAAGCACTCAGCAGTCTTTAATTAAGGAAATTTCACAACATCCCTGCACGCTGGCTGCAAAGCTCCTGTCCTCGCAATGATATCATACCTAAATCGGACTGAAAAGTCATCTCTGGGCAGTTGTAGGCACTGCATGTCCCAGTTTCTGGTTTCCAAGTTTTCCAGCCCACAGTTGCCTTCCAGAGTTGCAGACAGCTGTTGCAGACAGTGTTGGCCATGTCCTAGGGAAGTGAGCACTCATTCTCAAAAGCAGGAGCTAAGTATTGGGTGTCCTCAGGAAATTCCCTAAGGAACAAGGGAAAGGCAGCTCTTTCAGGCACTTTAGGAAACTGAGCTCTCAAAAATACTGGAGACCCCTAAACCATGCAATCTCCTGAAACTAAGAGCCAAGGTAACTGGAACATCCTAAATCACTACAGACAGACCAAGGAGACGCCTCTCATTTGCCCCTCTGGAGAATATCATCTGCAGATGATGCTGTTGCCCTGCATGGTCTCACCATGCCAGCCCTGAGCTATCCCACGTGAAGACCAGCAGCAGTGCAGGGCAGACAGAGAGAGCAGTCTGAAAAGTAGTACCAGGGTCTGCATCAGTTTCCCACATCCTTCACACTGGGAGGAATTTGTTCCCCAAGAGCATGGCTGGAGACAGGCTCGACTGATCCAAACAAGAGCAACAGAGACAGAATCCTTGCTCCTTTTGAATAGAGCAGCAAGAGGAGAAGAGCCAAGTTATCCGAGCAGAGAGGCATTGGCATAAGCGGAAAGCAAAGCAGGCTTGAAGCATCTACCAACGCACACCTCCAGAATAAGTCCCCTCCTCTCATCCCCCTGCAAGGAAGGAGAGACACATTTTGCATGACGCTGCCTGAAACACCCCCACAACCCACCCAAATATTTGGCCAAGGATAAAAAAAAAAAAAAGTGAACGTGGCACTAGAGGGGTTAAACTCCATTGAGTGGGCAGAGATGGAGAGGCACCATGTGAAGACATGGGCACAATGCACTGGAAGCATCAGGGCTCTTCTCGGCAGCCCCTGGAGCGAATTGCTGCTGTGTCTAGGAGAGATGGAGAGCTGCTGAATATTTATCACACTGTCAGGAAGACTGTCCAATCCTGACTGGTCCTATACAAATGCCGTGGCAGGGCTGTGCCATCGTGGGGTGTAGATGTCACATTATTCTACACTTACACCTAGTGCATAGCTCCGCCGCTGCCCTGCAGCAGGGTTTACGCTCCTGGACTCTGTTGCTGCTCTCAGTAATTTTATTCAACAAATGATGAAAGACCCAGGAATCAGCCTTGCAGAGGAGGGGCAGAATGGGCAACTGCCCAACGCAGACACTGGAGCACACTCAGCTGCCGCAGGCACATCAGCAGCACCAGCTGTTGGTGGCGAGAAGGATGTTTGGGGGGGAAAAAAAGAAAAAGAAGTGAAAAAGATCAGAAAGGAAGGAAGCAAGCAAGAGCAATATAATGAGCATGCACAAAAGGACTGGAGCAGAGCAGAGCTCCTTTCATTGCTATTATTTCCCTTGCATCCGGAGACAGCCGAAATGTTGGGGGGAAGAGGGCTGTGTTGTCTTTCAGTGACTAATCCTTTGAGGGAAAAAAATCACACTGAGGCTTTGCCCAGGGACAATAAGAGCCCACCACCAGCACCAGAGGAATTCAGTCGTAGGAGGGCTAAGTGGAGAAAATGCTTTTATATTTTACTTGTTTTGAAGACGTGTCTTTCCCTTTGAAAAAAGGGGGTAGATCCTATGGTTAAGTTACATCACTGCTCTTGTGAGTCCCAGGAAAGCTTCTGCTGACAACCATGTATTTGGGAATGAGCACATCAGAGCTCCTCTTGACAGATCCATGCCGTAGGGGTGTGTGAGACCCTATGCTTTAGAGCTTGCTGAGTCTGAGAAAGCTCATCCTACATAGTAACTATGCAATTATTTTGGCCTATTTGTTGTCTTTTTGTGGAAACAGGACCTTCTTGTCTGGCTCCAAGCTAGAGCTGCCTTTGCTCTTTGACACATTCCCAGTCGCTTTGGCACCTTTTCACAGAGTTCCGTCCTTGTGTGCACTATGATTTACAGTTTGTATTTCCTCTGATATGTGACGGTGAAGGCAAATAACATTCAGGTTCCACCAAGGGGTATAGCATATTTATTCTTTACTCTATTTAGCACAAGAAACATGCTGCTTTAGACAAGAGCAATAAAACACCTCTATACTTTTACCTGCTTCAAACTCCAGCTTTTAAAGCACAAGAGAGAGGAAAAGATTATCTTTAGCAGCTGCAGGCAGGCCTAAAAAACGGCTTCATTTCTACCTGGTGCCAGCAGTCTACAGCGATCGACTTATTCATGGACAGACATGTCAGGCCCACTGACAGTGGACTGTAGAGCAAGAAGAGAGCAACCTTACACCCCTGCAGACATCGTGAAGGTTTGAGTTCATCATTTGTAGAGCTGTGTGAAAGCACGCTTGCCATACACATTGTTTTTTATAGATTGAAAGGATATTTGGACCTCTGGGGGGTTGCTTCAGAACCTGGCTCTTGCAGCACAAGCAAAGTGACAGAGAGGTGACCCCTCATAGAAATGCAGCCCAAGAGCTGGGGGTCAAAATGTGCTTGGAGGTGGCAAAGGAGCATTTTGGCTTTGGTGTCATTGGGTTGATGGGAGTCCAGGGAGATGGATACACAGATAGCTTCATCCACCCCACTAGGCCATGCCTCTCTTCCCCAAGGTGACAAATGGTTCATGACTCTCAAGAGAAAAAGGAAAAGAAAACCTATCCAGCTGTATCTGTGGCAAATTCAGGCAATGCAAGCCACTGCAATTCTTGCTAGAGCTTTAGCAACAGAAATGGGCCAAGCAAATGGGCCAAGCTCAGGGAGGAGACAGGGGAATGATTTTGCATGGTTCATGTGTCAGGAACAGCTCGAGAGGTCAATCTGTTTTGCAGCAGGAGCCAAAGGAGAATAAAAAATGCAGCAGACACAAAAGAGGGAGGGGAAGGGGGGAAGCGACCTGCAGTCACTCCAGGAGCTTCATCCACAAACACTGCTGTGGATGAAAGCACAATGCTCAGCGAGCAGGTCCAGCTTGCAGGTGTAGATTAGGAGCAGCTCCAGCAAAAGCACAAGTCACGCAGACATGGGCAAGAGAGGAGAAACATCCCATGGTCCAAAACAGCAGCCCAAAACGTGACTCCTTCTCTAAAGGAGGAACAGCTTACCTGGGTCATAACCAGGATAATGATTCCAGTGCTAAAAGAGCTGTATTGAGCCTGAAATAAAACCTAGTCCCTGACTAGGTTTGCAGAGAGACCCGACATCTGCCAGCGCCTTGGTCATGACTGTGCTACAAGCCCATGGAGAAGGGAGGCCAGGAGTCACTCATATTTCTTGCTTTCCTGCATTATTGCATTTCTTGCACTTTTGCATTTCTTGCATTCTTTCATTTCTTTGTTCCTTCCTCCCAGCCAGGCTCACAGGCCACGCACATCTCGGTGCGTGCACACGCACGCAGGCGCCCGCGTTTTCGCACCTCTCCTCCCTGGAGGAAAGAGGACCAGTCTACCAAAAGCCAACGAGCGCCGACAAAGCCTGACAACACGCCGAACCACAAGCCACTTTTTTACACCCTTTTACAATAAATATCAGCTAGAGGGGGAGTGGGAGGCATCGTTTTACCCGCTCTCCCGCCAGCACAGCCTCTTTCTGTTGACTCTACCCCATGCGCGCGGGCGCTTGCAGTAACACGCCGCAAGCGAGGCCGGGCTTTGGGGTTGGCTCCCGGCTCCCTCCCGAGAGCTGTTTACTCTTCAGAGCCGCCTCCGGGCCGCTGAAGACAGCGCTCCTTCACCCCCGCTGCGGCCATCTGCTTCGTCTGCCTGTTTTCCTGCTGCCACCGGCAGGCAGCTGGCCGGCGCGCTGCAGCTCGCGCTCAGAAACCCCTGGAGGGGGAAGATCAGCTATAAATAAATAAATGAAATGAAATGAAATTAACCCTGTGGAGAAGGAAGGGTGGTGAGGAAGGGGGCAGCGGCGCGGTCCTGTCTCCGCATATCGCAGGGCGCGAGCCCCGGGGAGCAGCCGCGCCGGCGCGGGGCCAATCCCGGCTGACGTCAGTCCGGAGCAGGAGGCTGCTGGAGCCAGGTGAGTGCTTGGCCCTGCTTTTGGGTTGCTTTGCTGCTGTTTTGCCCTTTACCTGGAGGAGACACTCACTGGCTGCTCTAGCTCCATCACATGCCCTGACGTCTCTGCCTGTCCTAACCCAAGGACGATCAGGAGCGGCATCCCAGCGGAGCAGTGCCCGGAGAGCTCTACTCATGGAAGGTCCGCCTGGGTGGTGAGCCATCCTTCCGCACATGAGCCATGCAGCTCAGCATGTGGCATGAGGATAAAACAACACACATGCACACACCGTCAAAAAGCAACCGCCGTTGCGTGCACGCGTGTGTGTCTGCATGTGCTTCACGTGCACACACAGAGCTCACCAGCTGCGCATCATTTACACAGCATTTCCACTGATGCCTCCTGGATCAATCTCACAAGAGCAGAGCTGGGAGCTCCTGGGAGCCAGCGGCCCAGTCCGGGGCCCTTTCTGCTTTGCTTTGTGCCCCTCGGACCTGCAGGCAGAAATGAGACGCGCTCCTCTTCACCCGCAGCGCCTGCAGCTAATAGGAAAAGCAAGTGGAACCAGGAGTTAGCTACAGTTGTCAAGCCAATATTGTACGCCGGGGAAACCGGCAAGAAGCGCTAATCCCCAGGGAAAACTGCAAGCCCCGTGCACGCAGACTCCTATGGATAAATAGGTGTACAGGCTCTAGCAATCCCTAGGTACCTCATCTCCTAAGCCCGCTCCCTGGGGAGGCTGCCAAGCAGCTTTTCTTCTGCTTTTTTCTTCTTCTCCACCCACTAAACCTGCTGCAGGCAGAGGCTGCTTGGGATACCCTGGGGAACGGTCCCCGCCACAGCAGCGTGGGCTGCCCTGCCTGCGGGACCCACCGTGTCCCTTGTTAGCAGCAAAAGGAGATGCTCAGGTGCATTCCAAAGTGAACACGCTCACCAAGATGCCCCTCGTTGTTTGAGACTCAATGCTTAAAATAGCCAAGTCCCTAAATTACACTCACACGGATGTTCTGCCACTGGTCTAGACCCACTAGAGACATTACTTTCCTTACCCTCATTTCCTCTCTCCTCTCCCAAGGAGCAGGCTCTGTTTGTGCTGGCTCCATGCCGCTGTCCATTGGAAATAACTGCAGCAGGAGAAGCTGATTACATTCTCTCCCCAAAGCCTGCGACAGTACAGTAGCAAGAGAAAATGCCACCTGACGGGGACTAATTTTCAACCAGACAAGTCTGGTCGCTAAACATCTGGCCCGACAGGCGAGCGAGGTGATCTCCAGCAGAGCTGGGGGAAGGCAGCAGAATAGGCATCCAGCGGCCGGGAGAGCCTGGCTACAGTTCAGCAACACCAGGCCATCCGTGCAGACAGCAGAAAAGAATTCCTGGATCTACCCTGAGCTTCTGGTGCCAGGATCCTCTACGAACTGTGCACAAGGAGCCCCACAGCCAGGGCAGGTGGGGGAAGGCAGCCCCATGAGCCAGAGAGACAAAGGAGAAAAAGCTCTTTAACCAAATAAGCACCAAACAAGAAGTCTCTTCTGCAAGCCTGGACCTCAAAATGCATGTGATCTGGTGTTCCTCTATGTTGGAAACAGGCCAGTAAGCAGACCCTCTTAAACCTTGAACCTACAATTTCAGTGAGTTCAGCATGTTCCTACATCCCAGGTGCGTGCACCTAGCTTTTCCAATATCCCCCTTGGTTGGTAGAGTAGCAGCCACACATACCCTGATGGTTAATGCAATAAACCACTGACCTGGCAGAAGACGTTCTGAATTTTCCTTCTCCCTCGTCTCTCCTCCACAGGTCCTTAAGAAAGATAGGAGATAACAAATGTCTTTACATGGCCACAGAAGTGGGGATCTATGAGGACCTCTTGGCATTAGGGCTCAGCCTCCTGCCCCTGCTTCTTCTGAGCCACAAGGTCCCAACAAGAGCTTTAACCTGTGCCCCATGCTTTGGAGACAAGGACCCTGCTCTAATCTGTTTTTTTCTTGATGTTTGGATGAAGCTGAATAAGCTGCTTTTTGCGGCCTGACAACAGAGGCTTGGCATTGTCACCACAAAGCATGAGAAAACACACGAGCCAGGTTTGAAAATCATGAGATCAGCTTAAAAAACCTGAGGTTTTTCTTTCTTTCTCTCTCCTTTTTTTTTTTTTCTAAATTTATGCATCTGTTTTGAAACAATGCACATTTTTTGTGTTCATCTCCAGCTCTGAAATGTCAGGGTCTGGGCTTTTAAGGAAATTTATCTTTCTCAGTCATAAGGAGTAAGAACATATTTTTTTGCTCCTCAGTGATTCTGGTGCAGCTGCATGATACTAAGCCCTAGGCTTTGGGGTGAGGGGAGAAAGCTCCCAACGACTTGCATGGGGCTCACTGTAAAGTGATGAGAAGCAGTGAAACGGCTGGTCATTGCCATGAATATAAATGCCTGGCCCATATCCCCACCACGCGTGCAGCTCTGCCCTGACACCAGGTAATGCCCATCGGATGCAAGACCAGAGTTCAGCCCTCTATCAAAGAAATGGGGCATCCATAAAGGGGCACTCGGGCACGTTGAAGCTGTGGAAGGAAACACAAGCTGCAGAGAAAAGTAGAGCCGAAGGGAAGGGAGAAAGTCGTTGACTTATGAGAGCACTCTGGAATGTGAAAGGTAGCTAAAACCTAAAGATTTTCTCCAAATATACCTACACAGGCATTTCTGCCTCTCGTTATCTACCATGCTGGCCTTCCAGTAGCATCTAAATCGCAAAGCTAATTGCATTGTAAAAGTAACGGCCTATGAAATTTTTAATGGAGCAGATTGAGCTGACGATTTTTTTTCCTCCATGGTTCAATATACTTCAATATCTTTTCCCCTTTGCAACATTTGATCCAGGCTTACAGTGGATTTGCACAGCTATCTTGCTCAGCACCATAAAGACTGAACTGCAGGACTCTGTTGATCCATTTTCCCATCGGATCTGAGTAGTCCAAACCTATGCTTGGCTATTCATACACTTTGGGGAACATCTAAAATATACATCTTCATTCTCAAACCATTGATACATAGACACCTGGAACAATCACTTATCATCGGAGTTTTGATACCCATCTGCCATGGCATAGTGTAGGGCAAGAAGTAAAGGCAGTGGTCATTGTGCAGGAAGACAAGGATGCTGGGCAGGACAGCAGAGCTTCTAGGGTTCTTCCCAGAAAATACAACAAGGAAAAGAAGAAGATGTAAGAGATGGAAGGAAAGTAGCTTTCAAAGTTAGATATACTGTGCAGTATGAGACATGGAGCACAGAAAAAGAGCAAGCACAAGAGATGGGAAATGCCTAAAATTACCCACCAACTCAAGGCCCCAGAAACTGTTTGACTGCCTGAATAAACACACCCTAAAAATACTATCCTCAGCCTGTGCTGAACAAATCATCATCTCGTGAAGAAGCTGACATACACTGTATATTGCCCCACAGTTCCACACGCTCAAAGAGTATCTGTTTTAACAACATTAGTGTGAAGCTTGCATTGCTAGCTCCCACAAACAGGCATACAATTTAGATATATTCTAATAGACAGTTCTGGCCCATGACATTCCTGCAGGTCAAAATTAAAATAAAAGGCAGAAACACATCGTGCACCTCTGGTTAGACTCTTGGCTGGCTTGTCGCTGAGGAGGCCTGCAGTTAATCAGCCTTCTTTCTCCACTAACTGTCACTGCAAACAAAGGAATTAGCAGAAGGTCTGTAGGGAACATTGAGATAATTTGGCTGGCTGAAGAAAAGAGAAAGAAAAGAAAAGCAAAAACAGAATTACTGCGAAATTTACTTGCACTGACCTTTCCATAAATATTTAGATATAATCATCATTACCTTGGAGTAAATTAAGTTATAAACAGTCTCCACTATTGCACATGATGAATGTGTATCGGCATCAGAGAGCATTTTATTGCAAGTTAATATGGAAACAGAGCGCCTCAATCAATCAGGATGCAGAAGTGCTGCCTGATGATATCAGCCTATCTCAGCCTATTCATACTCGACACTATAGAGTCGCTCACCCGACGGGCCCCTTTTCCCATTCTTACTATATTAACAAATACATATCAAACCGTGGTAGACAGTAAGAGTTACGTATGTGGAACCAGAATGATGATGGAAGTACAGTACATGTCCTCAGAAGCACCAGCAGTATTATTTATATTACAGCAGCATCTACAGCCACTGAGGTTATCCCCCCTCCCTGTGCTGCATTCTGTATACAAATACAGCAGAAACCATCTGGGTAGGATTCATCTGGCTAGATGCAGACATTCACAACAGGGACCCACAGCTGAGCTCATCACCTTCAGCTCCCTTCACAATCAGCAGAAAAATTGGCACTTTCTGAGCATAACTTGCCAGACCTATTTTAGATGTCTGCTTTACAGAGAGGTGAACCATCCCTGCACTCCTTTGGCTGTGTTGGCTTGGTCTCCACAGGCCATTCAGCAGCCTGGTGTGACAAGCACTGAAGTTAAACATCTACACCATGTAATCTAGCTTTGGTGAAACCAGTTCTATCCAGTCTGATGGAAAAACTTCAGGATCCAGAAAACATAGACAATCATGTAGCAAGGGAAAGGAAATTAGATATGAACCCCATTTTCAGATGTGAGACCCATTTAGTCTCTCAGGGTTCACAGCGTCTCTGGGAAGTTATTGGACCTCCACTGCAGAGGAGCAAAGTGGACAGGGGAGCATGTTGCCGAGACCAGAGATGCTCGCACCTTGCCTACTCCTTCACTTGCAATGTGAGAGCAACCCAACTCACACGGGTGGAAGGGGCAGTCTAGTTCATGTTGACTTCACCCTACACAGACACTGGAAAATAACAAGATTATAGCAAACTTCAGACTTTTCTACATGGTCCTTCAGTTCTGGAGAAACTGGGCAGTCAGGCTGATGGAAAAAACCTGCAGTGGATGGGAGATGATGAAGAAAATATCTTGCAGAATGTCACATTCGGGCCTCTCCCCAATGAGATGCAGTTGCCCACAGTTCCTCAGAGGCTGTCCAAGAAATGGATTGGTGTGATCAACTGCAAGACAAGGAAGTTAGCACAAGGCAATGACCCCATCCACCTTCACCAGGACCTACAGCTGAACCGGTAACTCAGAGCAGCAGAACAAAAGCTTCCCACAGCTGACAGGTCACTGGTCTTGCCTTCTCTTCATGATACAGGTGCTCATATGCACCCATATGGTCCTTCCACCCCATGCAGGACCATGTTGCACATGAGCAGCAGGTTATCCAGTTAGCTCTGTAGCAGCACAGTTGAGAGAAGAGGAATGGGCCACTCCACAACCATGGCAAGTCACTGATATCTTGCTATCGTCACCATCCGCAGCATCCAAAATGTACACACAAGACTAAGAAGGCAAATCCGTGCTGCAAAGAAACAAAGGAATGCAAAGGAAGACAAACAATAACTAAATTGTTTCTAAAAAGAAGGAACATGCTCAAAGTTTTTATTAAAACTTCTGCTTTCAGCACCACAGTGAATCTTGCAAGAGGAAAAAGATTTTAACTGAAGACCTCAGTGCCTCAGCTACTTAGGAATGGCACTCAAATACTGCCTGAAATCATAAAGAGCTTGACTCAGGTCAACTCAAGAGACCAGGGATAAAGCTATGCTAATATTCTCAGGAAGCACAGTCCGCATCCAGTCATCCACTTAAGGGTTTTCTCTTGTGGAGAGAACTTCATATGCAGTTTCTCATATAAAACTTGTGGCATCCAGTTCATGGTGATGTTCAGATTTTACCTTTCGTGAAACAACAGCAACAAACAGTTCAACAAATGAGAAGTGCCAGACAGAGAAAATAATTAAAATGCAAACGAGGTGGGCTGTGAAGATCCTATTTGCAAGCAGGTATTTATAGCAAGAGGTGAAAGAGAGATAACGTAACATGACTGTCTCTCCCCTTTTACAAGGCAAAATAAAAATATTCCTCTTGTTATCTTCCTTGGATATAGTCTAAATAGAATAAAATAAAAACTTAGACTGTTGCTGCTGTGTTCCCTTCTAAACAGAGACATCACAGGCGACTGTCACTTCTGCACCGGCCCTGCCAGACTTTCTTTTGACAAGACTCGATCTTTTGTCAATGATGTCTTCAATGCTACAATGCTGTTCCTTAATCCAATAATTACCCAGGCCTATAAATTATTGCAATTAAGCCCCCATCCCTGCTGCAGCTGTGGAAAGCATCCCAACAGGGTTGGGATATTACTGCCTTGATGCATCTGGACAAGCAGAAGGCCAAATCCCATTTTGTCAAACAGCAGCGTATCCCTACCGAGCCTCAGTCTGAGGGGAAAGGAAGAAATCGCTAAATCTTTTGACACAAGGCAAAGCTTTCTATAGATACCAAAAATCTATTGACTGGCTCAGATCAAGGGCTTTTTAATAGAGTGAACAACGTTAATTAGTAAATCTACTGACTTCTAAACACCGCAAGACCTCAGGCTTCAGATTTCCATCGTGCAATGCTGTTTTCAAGGGCTAGGGAGCATTTTCCCTTTGCTGCCCTATCCCCAGATCCTTGCACTGTTGCAGTAGCTGTGGCAACATTCTGATGGTGTGCTGGCAATCAGACACCGCTCCTCTTTAGCTGAGGAAAGTGCTCAAAGGAGTCATCAGGGATGTTTCTAATTGAAAGATGCAGAAGCCTGGAAAAAAAAAAACACACAAGTTGTTTCTAGAAAAAAAAAAGGAAGATCAAAGGTAAAAGCATTTGGTTAAATAAAATGGTTGCAAAGATTATTACAACTTAACATATGAATTACTCAAATCACTCCCATCTGTCCGCCTCCACTACCGTATGAAAAAAAGGAGAGCAAAAACTTAGCTCCCAATTCATAATATCCTAATAAATCCACCCATGTTTTAAGTCGTAATACAAGAAACACTTTTCCTGGAAAATTTGTCTGTGGACCTGCAGCAACAGCTTTAAAACATGTTTGTTATGGGATCAGAAAAGGAACTCAGCAGTGAAGGATTGCTAGAAAAGCAGGAACTAAAAATGTAATAACAGGGATACGAAGAGAGGAGGACACAACTTACCAAAAGGGGAGTTGTGGGGAAAAAGGCAGTAGAGATTATGGCCCCACAGTTTTTTAACTGAGCAGTCAATGCAGGTTCCTAGGAAAAAAAATGATATAAGGATGAAATTAGGAATGGTTTTAGGCCAGACTCATAATGGATCTGACACGTATTTTTAATGTTCCCTGATGTTTTCCCATGAAAATGAGAACTGGGAGGCTGATGAGGACCTTGTTTCTCCCATGTCACACTACATCTTTTTGCCTGTGCCACATTGCTCCTCCTGGAGACAACGTTTTGGCCAAACTATGAGCTCTTTGTAGAAGAGGGGAAGAGCAGGGACACATCTCCAATGCTCTCCCCAGGAGCCAGCTGTGCTTCTTGACCAGATGTGCAAAATGGGAGAATGGCAGCATAGGACATGGAGGAGGGAAAACAGGGGCTCTGCGACGATATCACACATGTATACCACCCAGGTAGCTTCGCTGGGAGGAACAGGGCAATATTTGGGGCAGGTGTTAGCACACAAGGAGAAACACAAATCACCCAGCATCAACAGGCAGCTTCTAGCCAAGTGCAACACGGCTCTGCTTACACAGCTTGCCCACATTTGTTCAGGAGGGGCCAGGCGTATCTTGAAGTGAAACTTATACGGGGATGGAGATAGATGGGAGACACAGTTCAGCATTTAAGGCTGCATGATGGTGGTCTGAGAATGTTTAATGGTCTCACGTGTCCAGAACACCTTTGCATTACACCTTGAAGAGCAGAAGAGCAGAGCACCTGGCAAGACTATTTACTCATATTTCTTCGCATGGCTACAACCTGTTAGCTGCCTTGTTCCTGAAAAGTCAACACTGACAGAGTCGAGGGAACAGTATGACTGGCGCCAAGTCACACCCATCCTAGCTGTAGCTTTTAAAACAACCCATTCTTTGCATAGGAAAACTCCCTTTCAAGCCCAAAGCAGAGTCAAGATGTTTCCTGAGTTATGGACAATTCTCAGCTGCAGTGGGACATCATGAAGATGCACAGACATTTCTGTACTGAAATTCTTCCTACAGGGTTTTATCTTCTTGACCAGAGGAACAGATACTGACACAGCAAAAGGTTCTGTAGGCCTGTTTAGCATAATCTTGAGTTAAAACACAGAAGCAGTATTTCTTATGTCAGCTCACCGCTTCGAATCTTACCTGACATCCTGCATCATGTATGAGACATCTGCACTACACGCTGATGGAACAAATCTGTCAGCAGAATGAACGTGCAGGGACAAATCCATCCCTGTTGCAACAGCAACGGAGTTACCCCGGGGGACGGTTTTGGCCTGCTGGAGTCAAATGGGATTCAGAGCAAGTAGGTCCCAAACTGCAACTTGGAAGACAAATGAATGACTAAAATAGCACTAGCAGAAGCAGGAGCCCCTGTTCGGAATGCTGAGATGTGCTGGCTAGACTGTGGCTGTGGCAGTCACACTGCGTTCGGATTCAAATTACCACCAATCAGTTACACCCTATACAAATCCGTCCCCCAGTTTAAAAAAAAAAATCTTAAAACCTATCTTGTGTTATGCCTTCAGGGCAAATTTGCTTTTATGAGCATGAATAATTCATGCATGTTCATTTATTATTAATTAATATTCCATGAACATGCATGGTTTATTCACCCAAACAAAGCACTGCACCCTGTGCGCTCCCCCTGCAGCCTGACATTAGCTGCTTGCCTCTGCCCCGCTGACCAAGGCGTTAGATCAGTGTCATTTATCACCTCTTCCTCCCTAGAAGCTAGTGAGAATGTTTTAGCCTTCCATGATGGTCACTGACTTTCTCCATTTTCAGGCTGGAATTCAATTTTTTTTTGTGCTGAAACCTTTAGGAGAAGTTAAAAATAACGTAATGAAGTTGCAAAAGCGAAGGAAAAGAAAGAGCAGGACTTTTTCAGGGTGCTGTGCATCCCTGTGTCAGGCTCCATCCAGCTCCATTTTCGGCAGCAATGCAAGACCTGCTCTCGCTGGGTCACCACGGGAGTCCCCATGCAGCAGGGCTGCTCAGGAGGACTTGTTTTTCAGACTGTGCCGAGTCACTGCCACCCACCGCAGCGTTTCGTTTCCCACGTGTAGCATGGGAACTCCTCGACCTTTTGCACATGCCACTTCTACTCGCTACACTGGCCAGCTGGGATCAGGGTCCCCCACTGTGCCGAGCCCTAGGCAAGTGATGCCAAAGGGAAATACCTGTCTCAAAGCAATGATTTTCAGGTAAAATATGAAAAAAAAAAAGTATTTATCTCCTTTGCAGTAAAGAGGGTAAAGGGACCTTAGCTTTTAGGTGTAAAATCTGGTGTGCCAGGTATGAAGATGGGAGAGAGGGAGGGAGGAACTAAGATTCAGTACTGTGTTGTTTCCCATGGCAAGGCCTGTGCCCACATTTCCCTGCTATGTAAGCAGCTCTCCTGAGAGTACACAGGGATTCCCCAACAAAGCCAGGGAACTAATGAAAATCTCTTCCATCTCAATACAGATCTTCACCTGCATCGACTTGAGCATCAGTCCATGTCATGAAGAGGCAGATGGATTTTTCTTGTCCATGTGTCTTCTCTGAAGAGCCCACATTTGGAGGGCTTGCTCTCACTCATAGATCTGCCACAAGTGCAGATCCAACACAATAATGGAGCCAATACAAATAATGATCTGTCACTGTAGGCAGCTCTGGAGAAACTCTAAGTGCACCCCATGAAGCAGTGTCACACATGCTCGTCACAGAAAAAAAAATAGGAAGCCCCTTCAGGTAAGGGCTAACAAAGCTCCACATTTCTACGTGATCCTCCTAAACTCAGCTCAGCTCACTTGGATCAGATCATCCTCTGAGATATTCAGAGTCCTGGGCAACCTGTTCTAGGTGGCCCTGCTTGAGCAAGGTATTTGGGCTAGATTTACTTTAAAATCCTCTTCCAACCTCAACCATTCTGAGATTCTGCAAACACCTAGATCTTCTCTCATCTTCCTGACAGTGTCCACAAGATCTGACTCAGGGGTCTATCTAGCTCTTGCCCTTGTATAAGTAACCTTCTCCTCACAAGATCCTCCACTCTTGTCCTAAGTGTGTCCAGCCATATCTCGAATCTCAAAACAACCACCTCACCTGCATCATCTGTGTCACAAATATAAAAATGCTAGGTCAAGATACATGTATTTTCTTTATTTGGGCTTAGACCTCACAATCTCTTTACATGGTCATATGTGAATCTTGATTTCAAGCACAGGAATGCTGAGTGGAGATAGCAGAAAGCTCCCTGCGTGTTAGATACTGGAACAGCTTCAAATCGAGCCATAACTGAGGCAAACTGAAAAGACACAAGGTTTGGCATTTACTAAGGCTGTCGTACAGTACACAGAGAACAGCAAGGAACAGAGCACATTCTCAGGGGCAGAGACTCACTTATCTGATGTGCTCAGCACAGGAGTCCCAACCCCAACAACTCCACACAGGACCACAATGTTATGAAAGTGGCATGTGCAAAAAGGGAGAAACAAAAAGTAACAGCAGCCTTGGCAATATTAAGAAGTGCTGGGTCTAAATCACAGGTCTAAAGCCAAATCTCAGCATCTTCTGATGCCCTGGAGAGAGGAGAGGAGTCCCCCCCTGGCATGAAACCTAATTTCCCTTATGTCTCCATGAAGGCTTGACCCAAAGGCCTGGATCCAAATTGCCCCAGCCATCATGTTTTTCAGATCCAGAACTGAGACCAGATGTGTGATTCCAGCAAATACCCTGGACATTCTGCTATTGCATCAGGTTGTTTTACAAATCATAGAATCATAGAATCATAGAATGCTTAGGGTTGGAAGGGACCTCTAGAGATCATCTAGTCCAACCCCCCTGCATGCGCAGGGACACCTAGAGCACGTGGCACAGGACTGCATCCAAGCGGGTTTTGAAGATCTCCAGAGAAGGAGACTCCACAACCTCTCTGGGCAGCCTGTTCCAGTGCTCTGTCACCCTCACTGTTAAGAAATTTTTCCTTAAGTTCCTATGGAATTTTTGATGTTTCAGTTTCCGGCCATTTCCTCTAGTAAATAGAGGTAAGTTCTGAAACACTCTGAGAGTTACAGACAATTTAACACGCAGGGTGTGTTCTGGGAAAACTTAAAACTGTCATAATTCATCCTCCCCTTCCTCCAGTCCAGAAATGAAAGATTAAACCTTGGAAGATTTATTAAATTGACATTTTAATAGAATTTTTAGACTTTCCCTGTTAATAGTTTAAATATAATTGAATTCCATGAAAGGGAGGAAGATGGGCTAGTGCTGGTGTCCCCCAACAATAAGAACGTTCTAAACACTGGGGCATATCGTTAATGCATAATTCAGGCTTATTTGCATGGCCTTTAGAACTGGGAGCAACGAAAACACAAATCTAATTAACGGAGTGAAAGAAATGCCTCCACCAGCAAACTTCATCACAAGCTCCACTACCACACACCCACCCTCCCCAAGTTACAAACACGAAACAGATGGCAAGAAGGAGAAAAAAAAAAAAAAAGACATCACACATCAGCTCTTGGAGAGGAAGAGGGGAAAGAGAGAAAAAGCAGAAGGGACAAGATGGATAACTACACTACTTGGCGATGCAGCAATTAACTTGCTGAGGGTGGAATAATTCTTGCAGTGCCTCTCCGGTCGGAGTGCGCTCCCAGCTTAGCACGGAATAGATGTATGGAGTGCAGTGGAGAGTAAACCAGTTTTCATAAATCCCAGCAGGAGTCCGTTTCGCTTTATGAGATTCGTGTGAAAAATTGAAAATTCAGGTTTTTTCCAAATGCATCTGTAATCAGCAGCCTTAGCACCGCTGGTCCCCAGGGTTAACTGATCACAGACAGCACAAAGTAGGGTTTCACAATCGCACTGAGCTTCTCTACTGCATTTTAACAGTTAGGCATTAATTCCTGATCAATACAAGGAACAGCAGGCTATCCTCCACCCCCACTCCTGGAATTGTCTTACATTATTAACCAAGCCTTGCCTCTGTCCTAGAATTACTTCAGATTACAACTGTTCCACCATTCAGGGCCATAAGACCCTCCAGATTCAGAACTGAGCAGGGAGAGAAAGGCTTTCCCCAGTCCCTTCTTCCCTTGTGCAGTCTGGGACAAACTCGCTGGGTCCCATTTCCGATTGATGTTTACATTTTGTTCTATCCCCTCTTCATTTCTTTTTCCCACAGTTAACAAAGTTGATAAAAAGAACTGCTGAGCACGAGAAGCTTTCAGAGGCAGCACCAAGGAATGCAATGTTATCAGGATGAACGTGCTGCTGCACCAGCAGTTCAGTTAGCCACCAGTTGCACATATCAGCTTGCACACCCTGGTAAGGGGAACATGCTTCAATGCAGTGGTCTGACCCCCTGGCAGGAGCGATTTGTGCTCTTGGAGAGATAAGGGCCATCATTTTCCAACCTTTGGAAGTCTAAAATACACATGCCATAAAGCCAGCCTCTGTACATCCTGCTCCAAACAGGAGAATGGACATTACACCATCTTCCTCACCATGCCAGTAGCAAAGCAGCTCTGCATCACCCAATGGTGCTGCAAGAATCCCTGGAGGTGTTTAGGGAGGTCCTGCCTGGATAAAATCCCCCCATGCTGATCAGTGACAAAACCCGTTGCACGTTAATTGAGGGCACTGTTGTTTTTTTCCTTTCATCTGTCAGGAGGTATTTTCCTTACTGGACACTTGAAGGTAAATAAGGCTTCCTGTGCTTGGCAGGACCTAGGCTTTCATGTGGTTAAGCACAGATAGCTGTGAAGACCTCTAGATTCAGCATATGAAGCTTCTTCATGTCCATTTGGACTATGTAAAGTCACTCAAAATTGGTCTTCATGCTTGAGTATCTCTCCCTTAACAACATATCACACTAAATCTGTATTTCCTGAGTTCCTCTATTACAGATTTCACTGACATCAAGACAACTCATCTTAACTCTGAAAACAAACTCAGTCTATCCCCAGCATCAAGTCTTCCAGAAGCGTAAGAAGAATCCAGGCCAACTTTCAGAGATGTAAAATCTTCTGGTCTTCTCCACTGTTGCATACTGTGTTTCCCTTTGCTTTCCATTCCTGTGATAGGGACCTGCTCCTGCTCCAGCTTCACCTGGTCCGGGTCAGCGGCAGAAGGGAACAGAACTGGTTGATCTGTCAGCCTCAGGATCACTTTCTGTCTGTCAGTTTTGCTGTTTCCTCCACCACCTCGCTTTCTCTTCTGGTAACACTTCCACAGCTTTGAAAGCTTCAGCTGCTAATTGGAAGAGATTCCTGGACCTAAGGCAGCATTTTGGGGAGCTTTTGGAAATCTTCACAGTTAGGCAAGCCTGGTTCATTAGCATGCACTCTTGGCCTCATATTTTTACTGCCTCTCTTCAGGGCTCATTTATTCAGTGAAATCAAATACAAGAATTCCCCCAAGACAGCCTTGTCAGACATGAAGTCTGTCCAGGTACTGCTGCAGGTGCAGGAAGGCTTACAATGGTTTTTGGTGTCATATCAATTCATTATCAAAGGGAAATTGATGAATATCCACTTTTGCTGAGTTAGAGAGTCTCCTGATGGTTAACGAGTATGAATAAAATGTTATGCAAATTAGAGGCTGAGAAGGGAATTCTGGAACTGAACTTGAATATGAAATAGGTCATTAACATGACACATTTTTAATGTCTGTTGATTATTCCTAGTGTTATGTTTGTCAAGAAAATTTACTTTAAGACTTAGTGAGAAGAACACAAGACAAACCTTTGGTCTTGTATACACCCCTCACAGCCTCATCCTACTCTTAGTAAGAGAAAGCAGAGTGATTCTAGGAAAATAAATATGTCCCTACATCCCTCCTTCTTGTGAGGGAGCTCGATTTATATTCTAGATTGTTATTTGTTCATCTATTCTGTACACCTCAGTATTGTGTGTGCCTAGCTGGCTGTGGAAAGAGTCTCATAAAATATGAATACTTCTTCCAGGTATGGCCTGTGCTTAACTTGCGTTTACAATATGAAGAGTTATAGGTTTCTATTATTATTTATAAGTCTACAGTGCGAGAAGCTTTCTCAAATGTTCAAGAAGTGACAGCTTCTCCCATTCCAAGGACAGACGGATAAAAGGACACAGGAAGAAAAAGAGACCAAGAGCAAACAAATATTTAGACAAGACAAACTAAATTTTCTGTAAGCCATCAGGCAGTCTGTGTGTTTAGTGATGAAAATTTGGAAGGACTTGGGCTGTACTGGTTCGGTAAAGTAAGGTGCATCTTGTGACTTACCCTGTTGGCAAAATCCAGTGTGCCAGTGCTCCTTCCCATGCAATTTCTATTCTCTTTTTAGGCTGAAGGGCAAGTGAGAGAGTCATCAGAAAAAAAGAAAACAGAAGGTTTTGGAAGGGAGTCTATGGCACGCACAACAGCCCCCTAAAAAGTGGCTGTCCAGTATTTGGTGAGGAAAGGGGGGCAGTGGTCTTCTTCTTTTCTAGTTTAAACCCAGTTCTGTGAACAAGAGGCAAGAAAAGATGGTAACAGAGCTTTTCTGTCCAAGTTATATTGCAACCTTATGAACTGAAGCTCCAAGTTAGCATAAGGAGTGACAAGTTAAGCAGGGTAATGAAACCTGCAACTCATGTAGCTTAGCTGGGACTCAGTGCCTACATTTGCTTAGACATCAGGCTACCAAGACTGAGGGTCACGTCATTTCTTGCATTAGGACCCACAGCATAGCAAGACCTCTATCATGACCCCATGTTTCTCATTCACTTCTGCTGCTGCTCATAAGTGCTAGTATTCACCTCCACAGCTTCCTTTCCACTCTGCAAACTACCATGGTGGGCTACTATATTTATTATTCCATCACAATTAAGCACCCGTGATTAGCTCAACTAATTACTGGGTGCTAGCAACTACTCACTGGCAGGCCTGCTCAGATTTTTGGCAGTTCCCACAAGATCAAACAGGTGAAGGCCAAAAGAAGAAAGCAAAACAACTAAACAAGTGGGCAGGGAAGGAAGGAATTAAGAAATCCCTCAACAGACCCACATCCTTTGAGACCCAGTGCAGAAACAGCCCAGCTAATTAGCATGCCTGTTGCCTTGCCAGCATGCATAGAAATTTCCCTTCCCGCCTCTTTTTTTTTTCCTGCAGAAGTTCCTGATTTGGGATGCCTCCATGGCACAAGGACAACATAAGATGCATTTTCACATTCTAGTTTCAACCCTGCGATGGCCCTTGTGTGAGAAAAATCCTAAACACCAAACCATGTTAATGTTGTTTTGAGGGTGAATTTTGGATCCTATGTCTCACAGTGGAGAATTTTCTTTGCAGCTGAATGAAGACCTCTGACAATGGGAGGGATTAGGAGAGAATGGAAATGTGGACAAAGGGATATTCTTAACTGATGGGGAACACACTTCTTTTATGGACCTCAGAGGCCAAGTCCTTAGGAAAAAGTTGAATATATTTTAATATCAATTCTATGTTTTCTGGTTTAGACCCTGCCAATAGGATCAAATAGAAAATGGAATGTATTAAAGACACTGAGAAAAATTATCTTGATCTCTATTAAATTCTATGGGATGCAGGGAAATAAAACTGTAGAATCATATTTTATGTTTACAAAACACTCTTATTTCTATCACCATTGAATTTCATAGAATATCCCTAAAAAGCACATTCTCAGAGTGGTACTGTGGTTTCCAACCATGTCTTTTTGCACCTCTGGTGGAGTTTTTGGACAGCTGGTGAGGCCAGCTGCTCTCGTAGCCTCTGGCTTGAGTCTGTCTTGTCTGACACGCTTGTCCATACTATTCCAAAACCTCCCCTCTTGATTATTACTGATCTACTAAATTTTAAGGGAGGATTTCAGGGTGTCCGTAGAGCACATATATTGGCTTCCAGGTGTCTCTTTTAGCAGAAACTGACTGACTATAGACTACCGGTGATCCCGTGTCTCACAACAACCAAGAACCCAGCTGAGAGATCATGAGGAAGGCTTTAGCCCTGGAGAAGCTGCTAGAGAACAGACATTACAGCATTTAGCACGTGACAAACTTGGATTAGCACACCATCCTTTCCTTGCTCTGAAAAGCACTTTTCTAAAAAATATTATTTTGCAAATAACAAACTTACATAATGAACACACTAATATTTCCTTATTCACCCTTTCAATGATCAATATTGGGAAATATGCTTAACACTATGCGCCCAGCTGTGTCACGGGTGATGGGAAGACTGGGAATTTGACATAGGTTTTCTAAATAAGATTGGTGAAAAACATGAATTCCCCATGGATGACAAGCTTCCCAAGCACAGCTCTGGTTGCTTGGGATGGGAGTCAGACTTGGATATCTCTGTGGCATGGGATGAATCCCACTGAAAGTCAACACATTCAGATCAAATCATCTGCAGGTCATGGACAGAAGAAACTCCTCTCCCACATGCACATGACTGAGTTTATTACCTCAACTCCACTCCCTGCTAGAGTGGCAAAGGACAGCGAGCTTGGTCAGGAGTTCCTACATAACCTGGCTGACAGCACCCCACAGGTCCTTTCGTTTGAAGAAACAGAAGGGGAGGAGGGGGAAGGTGCAGCCAAAGCTAAATTGCACCATAAAACATTTCATTACAACAAACTGATTAACATTTGACTCCACTATAGGACTTGAACAATGCTAAAGGCTGCAAAATCGCTCTGAAAAGGCAATGTGAAACAATACGGTCACACAAAGAGCCCTTGTGGAGGCAGGAAGGACAATATACAGCTTCCTCCCCTCAGCCGCTGGGGTGCTTTAGTGCTCGGGCTCACTCCCCAGGCCAAAAAGGTGACGGGGAGGTTGGTTTTCAAGTAAATCCCTCTGTATAGAGTGTGCACAGCGGAACGGCAGGACACATCCCATGCCATGGCCCATGCCAGAGGCCTCCTACAGCAGCCGTCAGCCCCTGGGGTACCACAGCACATTCCCACCAGTTTCCATAGGACTGTACCAGTCCAAACCACTTTAGCGAATCCAACTCCTGCTGTTCTTGTGGGAAATCAGTTCGGATACAGCCCAGCTAGATCATTGCTAGCAGCATGGTTCTTCTCAGTTTCAGCAGGTACCTTCAACATAATTTGCATTCGTCTGTGCTATGTGTGTGAAGACATTGCCTCGTGGACGGGTTTAGATAAGCCTGAGTTTTAACTCTCACACTTTTATTAAAAGCTCAGCATTGGAAATGAGCTGAGGCTCTTGAGTCCATGAATATCTCTAAGGTTATTCTCGATACTTTTAGTCAGTTCTAAGCAATAGAATTACCACACAGACACATAAACACACTTTCTTCCTTAAAACTATACTAATACTTTTGTACCCCTTTTTCATTCTGCCTGTTTTTATGACCGGAGCTGTCAGACCCTCCCCTTGCAGGAAGGTTTTGGAAAATCTCCAGAGCGGCGTCTCCCAGGGCCGATCCTCCTACCACAAATGTATTGATTCCTGTCCAGGTACATCTGGGGGCAGAGCTGCACGTGGCCTCCAGCCTTTCGGAGCACAACAGGAGAGCAACGGGAGCTGACGCTCCATCATTTCAGAACTCTCCAAAGTCCAGCGGGTTCAAACGTCCCAGGCTCAAAGAACGACGGGATTGGCCTCTGGGAGCAGCAAGGCATAGCCTGAGGAAGGCAAGAGGCAGGAATTTCCAAGAAGTGCTGCTGTCAGAAAAATCAACATTAGTAAGGAGCCTCCTAGGCTGGTAAATGTCAGACCGCCTTGTCGATCAGGAGGCAAAGGCTGATGAAGCCAAGTTTCTTGCTGCTTCTTACCAGGGCTCCTTCCTGCCCACAAGCAGCTTCATTACGAGACATCTCTTGCAAAACCTCCTCCGCGCTCCGGCACGCAGGTAGCAGCCCTTCCAGCATCCAAGTCCAAGCTCCTGGTTCCACAAGTCCACCCAAAAGCAACGGCAACCTCAACAGACAGGGCAAGATGCCCTGGCCAAGGGGAGCCCTGCTGCTCACCACCACCAGCCAGAGGACCACTGGTGGCCAACCCAACCTGACCTCAGTGATAGTGTCCCACAGAGGAGATATTCAAGCTCCTCTGCAATGTTTTAGCATCGGGCAGAGAGGGAATTAAGGTGCTGGGCTCTATGACTGCTTTAAACGTTAACTTTTGATGAGATGAAAATGTAACTCATCGTTTTGCCTTTTAAGCAATACTTGGCTTTTCTGTCTCCAAGCTTGTCTCCTGTGCGATGTATTTCTTTTGCTGATAAATATTTATGCTCCATGATTTTGATTTATATGAGGGGCTTAAATATTGTAAAGCAGGATATAACCAATGTAAAATAACATAAAACAAAGCCTCAGTATCTAGAATAGGGTGGACTAAAAAGGCACAGCTCATGCTGTGGCCAAATTTTATCCCAGAGACGACATCCTCCCTCACAGAAGTGTCACAAATTGGCAGCTTTCCTCTGCCTTAAAATTGAGATTCCAAAAATGCATGTATCAAACAGGAAAGGTGTTTGCAGTATTGCCAAGGTTACTAGAGTGAAAACATTGCAAATGGCATTTGCATGATTGTACTTTCAAATCCTAACTTGTAGCAACAGTGCATTTTAAATGAAGGTGATTTATAACTCAAACCAGAAACACTAATCATATTCGGGAGTAATAGGATTTATTTGTTGGGTTGTTGGTTTTTTTTTAAGTTCAGAGACAACAAGCTATGTTTATGAAAAGGGAGATGTCTGTGCTTAAACCCTATTCCAACAGCATTTTGAAAGGATTAGAGAATAAACATAAATGTACTCCATTTTCAATATGTGGTTTGGAGTCTGGGTAGTATTTAATGCTTCCCTGCTACAAGAGCATCCTAAATAGCTAAGCAAGTTCAGACAATTGCAATTTTAAATGAAAAAGTAAGATTAGTACAAAAAAAGGAGGAGTTGTCTGGGGAACAGGAATGGTTGTTTAACAGCCCCCAGCTGTTCTCTAGCTATGAAACTCTTACCCAAAGCACACAGGGCATGTTTTAAAGCAATGTTCATTCCTCCACCAAGACTATGATTTACAGTCCAATATCTTGACCAGCTAAAACTGAAGCAGTTGCCATGTTCCCTATGACACTGGATTTCGGGGAGGATTGGCCATTTAGATGCTGAGGCATCTAACTCAAAGTCATGCAATATTTACAGGTAAAAAAAGAACTTAGGCCACAGTTTAGGAGATGTACTAAATCTCATGGACCATATCTTTACATGGAATAAATGGATTAGGTCAATATATACCACCCGAAAAGCTTGACTTTAACCTCTGAGCCTTGTAAACACCAGTCGTGGGAACAGAGGTGCTCAGTTAGGGATGGAGAGTTACCAGAATTAGTTCCAACAAGTTTCCTTTCTTTTATAAAAACAACTTTTCCAGACCGTTCTGAAGTGTCTATTTAAAATATGCTTTTAAGCCACCTTCTATAGTTTGTTTTAATGTAATTATTTTCAGGGGAGGTCTGTTCAGCTAATCTGCTGGATGTAGGAAACCAGGAGTGCTCATACAATCTGCTATGATGACTCAGCTGAGGGATGACAACTTCAGCTGACCAGCAGGAACTTACTAAAACACCAACTAACTTTGTCACTTATGTTACATGATCATACACTTTCTGATCGTTTGGTTTTGACTACCTAAATTGGTGTCAATTTAGGCACCTAAAAACAGCTCTTCGAATCTACAGTTATGCTTGCAAATGTCAGCCTTGAATACGTTCATACACATACTGATCTTTTACAGTGTATATGCATAATTTCACGCACACATATACATGCATATATAAATGAAAATATTAATCTAAAATATGTCGCTCTGCAATCTGTCAAATAAAGCTGATACAATAAATATGTCACTTTATTTAACAACTGATGCTGAAGAGAAACTAGGCAGAATGAAAGGAATCAAGACAGGGCTTAGTAAAAACACTGAGGAAGGCAGAAATTAAAGCAATCAATCACATTCTCGTGGAACGTCTAAACCACTCGAAATAATATTTTATTGTCTGCTATTGATTGGATGTCACTGAACAAAATTGCAAACAATGAATCTGGTGTTATAAACAAGGATCACAATAAGAATAACTTATTTCGAAGCCGTGGACACACATCAGTTTGCAGAAGCTGGCATGGAGAAGTCGGACGCCTACTTGCTCTCGCACTGTCACCTAGGAAGCCATCGCTGGTCATTTACAAGGGAAAGGTTCACAAACAACAGTGCCAGAAATAAAGGCACACTCCCCTTTTGCCCTCCTTTGCATTTTAAATACAAACATGCAAAGCTTGCAAACTTTGATGGGATTAGAGGGAAGGACAAGGATGCAAAAGAGAAGTGGCATTTTTTTTTTTTCCCAAATGATGAGATTTCCTTTCAGGAAGGAGAACGCCTTGAATTTCAATCTCCTGCTATCATCATGGGAAAAAATCAAGGAAAATATGCTAAATCAAAGACGCAAAGCATGGTTTGTAGTATGTTTGCACAGCAGCCACATGTCCCAGATCCAGGCATTGCTGTGCAAAAAGCAAACAAAAAAAACCCGCTGCGGCCACTGAACCCAAGTTTTCTTCCCAAGTGTTCTGTTCCCAACTCCATCTGAGATTGGATCTCTATAAACTTATATTAAGAAGCCTCGTGGGATGTGCCTTCCCATCCATCCCCATCCTTTCCCTCCCTGCTCTGGGCAGTGCTTGCACCCTGCAGCCCTCCTGGTTGTCTTCTTCCTCTGATCCTGCCCAGTCCTGCTGGAAACGCAGCGGTGCTTAATGTTAAAACTCACAGGCTGAGTCATGTCTACGTCTTCCAGCTGTGAATGATAAAAGGGAGCAATATGAACACATCTAGCAAAGTCAGATGGGATGGTCTTTGGATAAGACATCTAAGCCTAATAACATCCAGACTCTTAAAATAAAGGAAGGCAATTGCAAGTGCAACAGGTTCAATGAAGGAATAAGCATCCAGGATGGTTGAGAAGGACGCAGCTCCTCTTACTCGGTTGTCGTAAATGGCTGCTGGACTGTTACATGGAGCCATTTATCCCCACACAAGAATGGCAGGAAAATCCTGGGCCAAGTGTTTCCACAGTGCAAAATCCCTGAGTTCCACTGGATCTACCCTGGATGCTAATTCACCTCATTATGGGTAACTGAACGTAATTCTAATTGACACTTTTGATTAGGCCTCATATCACTTTTGCTCTAATTTACCCACATGAGGCTCGAAAGAGATAACACACAGATGGAGGTTTGGCTCTAACGGTGACAGCAACAGGAGGAAGAAGCAAAACAGCCCCCGGACTGGTTCAAGATAGCCAGGAACACACCTACATGCATTCACCCACTAAAGAAACATTTAATCTGCTAGCAGGTTGCTACCCATCACTGCAATATCTAATTACAACAGGTATTATGTGGTGGAAGTCCCAGTGGAAGACTCCCATCTGTCTCGTATACCCCCCTTCTGCTTCACGCTCCTTCCGTCTTGCAGCGAGGAGACAATTTCAAACTCAGAGGGGTCAGCAGTGCTTCAGGGGAAGCAGAGGGATTTTCAAAGGGGGGCTTCAGCTACCAGAATCCCGTGTGGGACCGAGTCTGACAAACTAGATCTACCCATCAAGCAGTGCGGAAGGAAAAACCCTTGTACCAGTAAGTTACAGTGGCTTCAGCAAGGTCAGTCTGGGCATCCAGAGCTGACCTCTGCAGGGAGCATCATGGTAAGTTTGCACCGCGAGTGCTTTTGGCTCAGAAAGCCCAGCTGATAATACCATGAAGTGGGAAAAGCTGAGAAGGAAGCAACATAAGTGATTGAAAAACATGCAAAGTGGTTAGCAATGGCTCACTCCCAAACCTGGAGAGGTCTGCCTCAAATCCGGGTCTAGCCAACAGCTTGATTAACGTCTTTAATGAGGGAGCAGGGAACAAGCTTCTCAAATGCACAGTGGGACCATGCCTGAGAGGGATGCGAGTCAAAACAACCACAACACATTAGTGAAATGACCTGAAATGAGCAAGAGGAAAGCCAGGAGAGGTGAGTTCAACCCCTTGCCTCTAGGAAGGATATGTCCAGAGCCCAAAATAATGAAGGAAGGATATGGTTTACAGCCTGGGAGGCCACAGCCTGGCTACATACAGCTACATGAGGTGCTGTACTCAGAGAAGTGCCACTGACTGGGATGTGCTAAAGGTCCATGACAGGGGGCGCGTGGAGAAGCCACAGCGCAGGCTCCAACCTTCTCCTTGGGGAGCCCCCAGTAGTTGCTGTCTCCCTTCAGGTAGCTCCTCTCCTGTTGTCCTAACTGTCCCAGTTGTCCCAAGCCACCCAGCAGAGAGGAAGACACCACAGAGGAACAGCATGGATCTGGGGCCTTGCTGACGAACAGTGAAGCGGGCAAGTATACACCATGAGCAATTTAAGAGGGTGGAAGGACCCAACAAGTGTACAAAGCTGGACATGCCGCTCCTGCAAGAGAAGGGAAGAAGCGGTGCCGTGGAACGAAGCAATCTGGCACCCTCTAGTGTGATGCACTGCAAAATGCTCATCCCTCACAGATTCGTCTCCATTTCTCGTTCAGACGGCGCCAACGCGTGAACGCTTTGGCTTTACATTCCCACAGGGTCAATCCCTGCAGCAAATGCCTTCAAATGCCACAAAACGCAACAGCACGAGCAGTGTCGTGTCACCAGGAGACCATCGAGCCATTTGTATCACAGCATTTTCTGCGTTCAGAAGTCAGGGAGATGCTCAGTAACGCCCAGGTGAGACTTGAAGAGATTCAGACTTTGGGGATGCGGCACATCGAACCACGTGATGAGAGACGTTTCCCTTTGACACCACGAATGCTGGAAGAGAACGGATGCAGGTGACTGTGTGACCACTGCCATTGGGGATGAGGCACTGTGAAGAAGCAGAGGGAACGTGACCAAAAGGGACACATCTCCACCATGGATGGGATCAAAGGAGGGACTTCTTACAGTCTCAGTGCTGACAGTTGCACCCTCCTGTCTTGCTGTTCAGCAGCCACATGGAAAACAAGTAGAACTAGTGGAAAACAGTAGAGATCTCTGCCTCCTTCCTCTCCTCCTTGTCCCTCTGTTCCCCCAAAATAATCATCCAGAAAACCTCCACCATCTGCTGCATTAACACAGAAGTGCTACCAACCTGGAGCAGTGGCAGAAGTCACCCTACAGAGCAGGCGCAAGCAGAGCCATAAAAGAATATTTCGCTTTTTATGACTTGGCTCTCAAGCTGTTAAAGGAAAAACAACTTTCTTCCCTCCCTAATCACCTTCACCGTACTCCTGTGAACTTTTGGATAATGTATGCTGTGTCATCAGCCCAGCGCCGCTCCCGGAATGGTAAACAGGCTCCCATATATTTCTCCAGATGACAGATCACATTATCATTGAATCCAGGGAACCAGTACACGGCGCGGGTAGAAGGAAATAAAACACCCTGCTCCTGGACAGCCCTGTCCCCTGCTCGGGGCTCAGGCCACTGCAACATGTGCTGATCAACACAGCTTGCTCCTCAAGGGTGGGACGGCTGCTTCCTCAGGCTCACATTGAGCAGAAACACAACATTTCTTTGAGGTCAGACCATGAGAGGGTGGATGGTCAGGGACACAGCATCGGTGCCCTGACCTGGTAGCGTTGGGATGGTGTAGATAGGTTGGTGTCTGAACACGCTTCGTGTCTGTGAAGATCACCCCTTCTTCTCAATCTTGCTCCGTCTCTGCGTTTTGGTGGTTCCCGACACCTGTAGAGAAAAGGGGATTTTGTGTTCAGCTCAGGGCAAGTCTGTCACCCCAAAACCCACCGCCCAATATGCTGGTTCATCTTCTTTTGTGCCAAGGTAGCCCAATACCAAAGGGTCCTGCTTGGAGGTCACTCCCCAGTCATGTGTACCCTGCATCACTCCTCATGCCACCCTGCCCCTTCCTCAGGTCCCTCTGCTTTTCTATATCATCTAGTTATTCCACATTGAAAAAAAAAAGAAAAAGAAAAAAAAACAGCTGCTGGTAATGTAAGCCATGTATCTGGCTCAGCTCTGCTTAAAGTTGGATCCAATTTTATAAAACCTCTCTTGCAAATAAGTTCACCTTTTTTTAATAAAATAAAAAACTTAGCATATTTGCCCGGCTTAGGACTTTGGCTACGCTATTTAAATCTTTACCACTCACTTGTGTTAGAGAGGGGGAAACACAAAAATCCAGGCTTGGCTGGGATCTGCACAAGCTTTTCCAGGCAGATCAGCCAGTGTGTTCCTTTAATGACTTTCAAAATGCCTCTTTCTGGTCATGCTAAACTGCATGGGCGTTTTGAGATGCAGGCACATGTTCTCAGAAGACTAAGTTGAGACACAAGATAGATTGTTCCCAATGCACATCTGTATATACATATCTATAAAGAGAGAGATTCTATATGCTCTATAAAGTTATAAGATTCCTTCTTAAAATTAGCTTATATTTTCAAACCACAGGCCCCCCAAAAAATGAATAAACAGAATTTAGTAAGCTAATATTATCCGAGAGGCAACTCAACCCCTGCCATGATATTAGAGTTATGCCCAGACCACCATCCCCCTCCAGCAGCAGCAATTCTTTTCAGAGGAAAGGGAGGAGGACAAGCATTAAAGTAACTAAACTTCCATTTGCAAACTCCAGCTTTCTCATCACATGAGATGGTTAAATATTTTTGGACAACCACCAATACAGCCTGGCAGCATCTCCCATACAAACTATTACACAGAGCAGTGCTTCTTAGGACATCCTGTTAAAGGTCTTGGCAAAATGCAAATATCCCTGCTGATCAGGGCTGCTGCTGCGTATCTTGTTCTCCACAACGGCCAAACCAGGCACCTAGGGAAGGGTAACATTGGATGAACTTCCTAGAAACCTCTCCCACTTTCCAGAAATCTATGCTTAGGGATTCCCCAAGTCACAGGCTGGGTCCGAATGTGGAAAGATTGGTTTCATTGCCCACTTGTGCCTTATAGAAGGAGGAGAAAAGGGAGCCTGGACTTCATTGCCCACTTGTGCCTTATAGAAGACACAGAAGGAGGAGAAAAGGGAGCCTGGATGGGATTCTTGATCCACGCCTGCACAAAAATGTGCAACCTCATGCTTGCCCATCCCTACAGCAGCTCAGTGCTGCTGCAGTAGGAAAACTCACACAACTACATACAAATCATTTGCAAAATGTTTCCTCTTCCTCTCACCCTCAGAGTTTTAAATACGAGACATTAAATGAAAGCCCAAGGGCAGGTAAAACTTGAGGAAGGATTCAAGGTCAACCGATGCATCTCCCTCATGGTAGTGAAGTTACATCTGGGGAGGCTGGATTCAGGAAGGATGGGTGTTGGTGAAAGCAGGGAGAAATCAATGGCAATGTAGAAACATAGTGGGTTGTTGAAAAACTGAAGAGCTAAAACCAGCTATCAGCTCAGGGTCCGTGCTTTCCACCTGGGGAAAGAGAGGAATGAACAAGCAGTGGCACAAATACAGTAAGTAAAAAAACTTAAAAGTTAGCACATTATTTCTTCTTTTCAAGTCATTAGTGAAACAGAAAGAGAGTTTTTAATATCCCTATTATTTTCTTGCTTGCTCTTTAGTCATTAATTAGTTCAACTCAACCTTACTGTTGAATGTGCTCACATCAATGCTGGTCAACAAAGCATTTAGGCATGTGCTTAACTCCAGGAAGATAACTAAGGCCCGTTCAGTGGAACTCACCCATATGCCTTGTTTTTCTTCTTTTTATTCTTGAATAGCGGCCCTCCATCGTTTTAAAAGCTATATTTCTTTCCAGCATAAAGTACTGCAGCAGCAAAAAATCAATGCACTACGCTTCATCGGTGTGTATGTGTCACTCAGCTCCCAGCAAGGGAAAAGGAGGAATAGACTAAAGAAAAAAAAAAAGAAAAAAAGCCACTCACCCAAGCCCCTTCCTTCAAGAACAGCCATCGGGGAAGGGATGTATAATTTAGTGAATGGTTTTATCTGTGTATCAGGTTATTTTAAACTTCAGCTAAGGTTATGTTCTTGTCTCCAGTTGCTGCTGGGTGTTGCTTCAAAGTCATTCGGAGTCACTGCTCTCCATCTTCATCTGCTGACGGGCCCCCAGGTAGCGATGGAAACATAACTTCCCTTGACATGGATAACCTCCAATAAAGCGGCGAATTCCCTTTTGACACGCTGATTAGAATAAATGGGGGAGGTGAAAGAAGAGAAGAAGGGGACCGTGGAGCTCTTGAAAAGCAAAGAAAACAGGTCACATCCTGCCCTCCGCTTCTGTGGCATCAGATACACTCCAAGCAACTTGCAAAACAGCAAGAAACTCATTAGGCTGCTGGTAGGGCTATTGATGGAAATGCAAATCTTTACCTGCAGTATCTTATTCCCCAGCAAATTAACAGCAGCCTGGGGAAAAGCAGGAAGCTGCAGTCTAGCAAACACGTATCTCGCGGTCTGGGAGTCCAGCCAGCTGGAGAATCATCTCTGTTTTTGAACCTCCATCCAAAACAACCCAAGGCCTGACTTCACTCACGTTTTACACTAGTTGTGTCAACATTGACTTTAAAGAATTTTTTCCAAGTTTCCATGAGTGTAAGGTCAGAATGAGCCCCTGGGAGTTCAGGAAATGGGGCAGTGCCGCAGGGCTGTGCTCAGAGGGATACGGTCTGGCTGGCACCGAGAGCCCCTGGGAAGATCATGGGCATCTCCTCCAGAGCTGAGTTGTTGTGTGGCCTGACACAAGACTTGCCAGAACCTGTAATTCTTTCCATTATGTTCAATAGGCTCTGGACCAGGTTGTTTGGTGTGAATTCAGTTTTGGCCGCCCAAAGCAATTCTTTGTGATATTATCTCACTCATAAATAAATAAATAAAAAGGTAGAAGAAGACTTCCAGGACTTTCAGAGGAATACTGCCATGGGCCTTCAACAGATCCTCCCCACCAGCCACTGGGAAGATGACCAGTTCATTGCACTGCTCTCAGCAACTGGTCCCCTCACTAGGACCGAACATCCACGCTGCCCGTCATGACCCCCCGGCACAATCTGCACTCTTTGTCCCACACACATTTTCTGCAGAGCATCAAACGTTGTCATTTACACTCATAAAAAGCTGAATTCAGCGCTCTTTCCATAAAACGGATCGTGAACCCTTAACACCACTTGCCTCTCCTTGGAATAATAAATTATGAGGACAAATGGCAGAATCATTATCAGTTTCAATATCCAGTCATAAATAGTCTTGTAAGAACACTGAAATGATGGTGTTTTATTGCATTAGATATCACTTGCCATTAATTACAGCATGAAACTTTTGTACTTTGATGAAAAGCATTTTAGCTAGCTCGGTTATAAATTTAAGAGACTTAAAACAAAAGTCACCTCAAGTTGGGTTTTTTTTTTTTTTTTGGTCAACAGATCTGAGCACAAAATAGCTTTTTAAGCCTAGAATGACACAGAAGCAAGGCTTTAAACAAGCCATTTTACGGCACGCACATTCTGCTTTAGCTCTTACAGCAAACTAACAGTACCTACGGCTATTTTCCAATAACATTGCTGGCAGCTGGATTTCACTGCTGTGAATACTTCACAGTTGGTTTTGTTTAATAGAGGGCTTTCTTTTTAATGAACTAAGTACTGTCATGAATCAATGTGATCTCGTTTGCAATTCTTCCCCGTTTCTTTTGTTTGGATCATTTCTCCTCCCTCCCATCACGTAACCTGCCCTGTGCAGGACGGAAATGCAGCCGCTCATAGAGTTAGCCTGAAGTCAACAGAAGTTGTCAGATTTGGCCCCAAAAGATCTGCAGTACCAGGGCGACCTTGCATAAAGAAGTTAAGCTCGGTCTAACTTCAGCAGAATGAACCACAGGAGTGAAGCTAAGATCTATTTTTTCAAAGATTTGCAGGATTAGTCATCGGATCTCCAGGGCTTCGACGCTTACGTCTAATCGATCCATGCTGTGGCAATTTAAGGTGCTACTCCCATGGCATGGGTTACCAGCCCATAGCATTGATTGCACGTTGCATTCATTTGTAAAAGGAATTATTACACCCCAGTTCTGTGCATGGTAAATTTACCATCACTGTAGCTAAATCCAACAGAGACCAGATTCAGAGCCTCTACTCAACTGAATAGCTGTGCATCTATTATTAAAACCATGTGGATTACACAAAAGTGTGATCCCAAATCCAGATGTGCTGCACTAGCTGTGCACGGCTCCCATATATGTGAAAGCAGATTTTATGGAGCTGTTTTGCTTCCAAGACAGATTACGGGTGGCCCAGTGTTTAATTTACTCTTGTGAGACTGGAGAGACAAGGGTTGGCTCTTTACTTCCAAATAGGCTTTGGATACGTCCCTGGGCAAAGGAAGAGCATCCAGCTCCTCACAGATATGAAGGCACTGATGGAGGGAATCAACCCAGCTGAAGGTGGTCAGATTTCCACAACAGCCAATGGAGATCTGATCTCCACATTCAATGGAACATTCTCATCCACCACATGCCTCAAAACAGCTCCAAAGATAATTTGTTCTATAACCTTCCTGGAGATAGAGGTGGACCTAACCAGTCCATAGTTTCCTTGATCCTTCTTGCTCTTTTTGAAGATGGGCCTAATATTTGTATTTTTCCAGTTAGGTGAGACCTTCCACAATCACTGTGGTCTTTTAGAGATGATAGAGAGCCTCATAATAAGATCAACCACCTTCCTCAGCACCCTTGGATCCATCTCATCTGGTCCCAAAGACTTCTATATGCTCCATTTACTTAAAAAATCCTTAAATTGATCCTTCCTCTGCTATGGGCAATACCGTCCTCCCCTAAACCCCTGCACTAGGATGGAGATCTAAAAGGCAGCAGATTTGGCAGCAAACAGTAAGGCGAAGAAGGTATTAAATACCTCAGTCCTTTTTCACTAGGTTGGCCAAACTATTCTGCAGCAAACCGATACGATCACTGGTTTGTCTTTTTCTGGTGATGTACCTACAGAAATCCTTATTGTTGCCCTTCACACCCATAACCAGTTTCACCTCACTTTTGGATTTTCTAATTTCATCTATGTGGACCACGTGAGATCTGATGACAACTGATACTCCCCAGGACTGATCGGCACCTGTAAAAACAGATGTCACTGTAGTAGCTCAACTGTTGCTTGATATGGTGACCATTTGCTTTTTGACACAGAAGTGAGAAATTGAAGAAAAACAGTCTAATTGCTCATTTAAGGCAGCCTGTTCTTTCCCTTCTGCTTAGCCAGTTAAAACCTCATTTGACAAGCTGAGAGTTTAGCTCCCAGTGCTCTTGCTTAAAATATAACAGATGGCCTCTAATAAGTAAATTGAAAAGTGCAAATAAGGTTAAAACAATTTTTCTGTATTGAATATCATTAACTTCAAGGCTGTCCACTTTAAAATGCTAATTAAACCTCACTTCCTTTTGCAGGGTTCTAGTGAAGAAAGATTGCCATGGGGCAAATTCCTCTTCTCTGGAGGACTAGACAAGCAAACTGACGCATGGCTGTTACATGTCCTGAGGTTAGGAAGCAGAGCCTGAAACTTCCTATGTATTTATCCCTTCTATAGTAGTTTCTTCCCACAAATAAAATACAGTCAAGAAATTCAAGAGAGGACAAGTGTGAAGCCCCGCTCCGTTCACAAGGCAAACAGTAATTTCTGCGAAGGTCACTATTCGTCCAAACTTAATGCCATTTTCTTGGTGAGCAGCGTTACACGATTTCCGAGACCGCGTTACAAGCCAGCCAGAAGAAGCCACATGTCATAACCGAAGTACTTGGCTCTGCATTCATTGCACCATGCAGTACAGAACACCTCACTCCCTTAATGGTCACAAACATTCGAATTTCTGATTCAGATTTATTCGCAACCAGTATATGTCCAACTGCTCTTGTGCCAATATTGGCCCCTGGCGTAAACAGCTCTTCTTCTCTTTACCCCCAGGCCTGAAGGATTTTTGATAAGCAACCGTAACACCTGTCTGCTTCCATTTACTAGGGTAAACAAGCTATGCTCTTAGTCTCCTCTCCTAGGAAAGACTTATGTTCCCCTGAACAACTTTACAGCTCTGTACTTGGTCCAGCTTTGGTTCTACATTCTTGAACACAGAAGACAAGAACTGCAGATGCTATCCCAGATGAGGTTTCACCAGTGCCTCACACAAGACAACATTCCCTCTTCAATCAGGGATGAGTGCAAGACTAACACTTACCTCCTTCATGGTCAGGTCATACTTGCAATTCTTATGCAGCACTGGAAAGACAGTATATTGAAATCTTTCACTTATTCACAAATTAACACAGAACTTGGTATCAATCACCTGACCAGTCTCACCACAGTGACTTCTCATCCAGACAATCTGTCTGAACATCAGTCTATTGGCATCCTATCCCCATCCTCCCAAAATTCACGCACTGGACAGTCCAACACTGATCACTGTTCAATGACTCTGAGTTACAACAACGTTGCTGGGCCAGGAGAGAAGGAAGACTGTTTTGTGACATTCAGCCTTTACAGGAAGAGCATGGCACAGTAGTGGCCAATGCTACGGAAGCCAGCAAACCATGGGGGTTGACTACTGACTGGCAGGGGAAGCTGTTAGCAATAGTTGTTTAAGTTTAACCAGTCCATTTATAAAGTGCGCCAAAACCTCACACAATAGAGATCAAAGTGAAAAATCCATATTCACTGGGAAAGCAGCAAAATGGGTCTATGCTGAAAGGCTTCTGAGAGAGTCTGCTGCGCTCCTAACACAGCAGCATGGAATCACATGGCCACATCTTCTGAATTAACAGCCTTTCCAGGAAAAAAATGCTTTCATGCCAAGGGAGGTCTTGAAATGCAGCTTATTTGCTTATTCATTTGGTTGAACTGTCTGACTAAATCACATATTGGATTAGCTACATTCAACATATTCTTTTCCCCTCTGCTTGAGTAGGCATCTCTTCAAAGGGACAACAATGGCGGGGACCAGAATAATTAGGCCAAGAAACGGAAATTGGGAAAACGTATTGTCGTCTTTCAACAATATCTTTCTTGATCAAAAGGGTATTTCTGCTCTAAGCAACTGTCCTCAAACTGTGCCATTTAGGGCAGGAGTCTAACAAAGAAATGACAGCAGGAGTGACAGGGGAATGTCCCATCCTAACCTAACACGCTACAGTGGCAGTATGAAGAAACGCTCTCAGGAGGCACAAGCTGCGACATCAAAGTTGTGCGAGAATCCTTTGCTTCTTATTTGTTTTCTGTAACTCATGTTTTATTTTAAGATAAAAGCCCACAGCCAAGAAGCAGCTCTGTGGTGACTGCCTAAGCTCTTCTTTTATGCAGTGTGACTTAGATTATTTTTTAAAGAGAATTTCAGCTTCCACTAAAGCAGCATTTATCAGATTCAGCAGAGTTGAGGTTTGAGGAGGGCAGACGAGTACATGTCAGTCAGCGAGTAAATATCATCTCCCCACAGCACGTCCGATAGACCTTTGTTTTCCTGCATGATGCTTGTCTAAGTCTTAAGGGAACTGTCTTACTGCACCATGGTGCAAAGCAAATGCCTGAGAGAGTCCAGTTTGGTGGGATAAACGTGAGCAAGGGCAAACAGCAACTGAAGGACAAGCAAACATGCAAGTAACAGAGCAGCTGACCCATATCTGCTGGGTATCTCCACAAAGGTGGATGAAGAGGCCTCTGAAGCACTCGGGGAGTCGATCTCATGGACTGGACAGGAAAATAGAGCCGTTCTGGAACAAGGAGGCTTTCCAGCGGTAACTGGGGACAAATCAAAGTTAAGAACAGCTTTCAGTCAAGTCTTGGGCAGTCTTAGCACATCGTGAAAAGTTGGCTTCTGCTGACCCCTTCTTCACTCTGCTGCGGCAGCCAGTTACCACACGAAGAGTGACAGCCAACACCACCGCTCCCTTGTGGTCCTCCCCTTTGATGATAACAGGAGCCCATCTGACACACACAGATGTTTACACTGGTCAGATGAATCCCCCACCTAAGGTGACTACAGCCTTCTGTTGGGCTGATCAGACAGTAAAGGGGGAAGGACAACCAGATGGATGCACTGCAGAATACTAAGATGCCACTCAGCCAGTAAAAACCGAATTAATAGCAGCATCTTAACATAGAATGCAGCACAAGAGCCTGCCATCCAAGCATCTTTAAGGAAAACACGTGTTACATAATTAACAATATCCCCAGTTACTCCACTGGGTAGGATAAGCAATTTAATTTGCTAAATTAAGCAATTTAGTCAAAGACCAAAATCAGTGATGATAGCAGAATGATACCTAATGATTCCTAGATGCCTCAGGATATCCACTCCCTTGCCCTGACCCCCCAGGATATCTGCTCCAGGAGTGCAAGTTCCTGCGAGGGCCAAAATATTCCCAGAAGTCCAGGATAACTGCTGAAACATTGTTCCATTTGTCAAGGCCAACCTTAGGAAGCAACAGAGAAGCAGGAAAACAAGTAAAGGAGAATGGTTCTTGGGAATGGATTTCTGCAGGAGAGAAGTTCCCTCAACAGTATCACAAAAGAGAAGTTCTTAGCATCCTGGAGAAGTGGAAACAGCTAAGCAAGCAAACCAAGTACAAGAAAAGTCATATCTGCTGCAGGAGAGAGAAACTAGAAACTGGTTCTTTGGGAAAAAGAAAAAAATCTAAAAATCTTATATTCTTGCAATGCAAGCTTTGATGACTTGAAGCTAGACCAGTCAAACAGGCTAACCAAAGAGGCTTATTTTAGGCTGTAATCACAGCATGGAGAGAGAGCAGAGACTGTAACCACTGTAGATACCCATGTCAAAGGAGACACGTTCACACATTTCAGAAGGAAGCGACTACCAACAACAACAACAAAATCATCCTGAGCTCTGCTGCCTGGCACGTCACACTGACCTGCACAAAGCCAGCAGAGAGTAATAACAAGGTATGATCCCTTGGCGTGGGGAAGGTTTCACACACAACACAGGTTAAGTGTGAAACCCTGTGCTAAGATTTCAACAAGCCAGGTGGAATCAGGGCTGCAGGCCAGTAGCTCTTTAGAAAGGCTTTTTAAGGAAGTACTCTGCACAGAATCGTTTATCTGCCTCAATGTCCATCTGTCTGCTCATCGTCTTTACTCCCACGTGCAACTTGTTTGCCATTTCACTCCAATGGGTGAGCGTTGAGATGTCAACACAGTCTAAATGCTAAAAGTTAGATGAAAAAAATAGCAGATGGGTAAAGAAAAAGTCCAAATTAGCACCTTCTGTCCAGGCAGCGGTTTTGATTTGGCTCCCTGCTTGCTACAAGTACCAACACCAGCCAGTTTAGTTCTCAGAAACGTTGTGCTTTTCTTCTCCCACCTCCCAACCTGCACGTGACACAGTAAAACAAATGATTTGCTGAAAGCTTTGCTCTGGGTTTTTTTGTGGCTCTAGATACACGTCCTTCCATGTACTGCTCTGTGATCTGCAGCGCTAGCCAAAAGTCCAAAGGAAAAGAAAGCTGAAAAACAAAAAGGTCCCACCGGGATCACACCCAGTGGTATTGAATTCAATTACTTATTAAATCACAGAGAGAGCAGAGTGCTTTTTTCAGCACATTACTTATTCAATCAGAGCTCCAGCTCTCTGAACTGGTCCCTTAAGAAATAGCAAACATCTTTTCCTGCTCATTTCCAGTTGCCTTGCAAAGGACTTCAGGCTGCAGAGAAAATGGTTTTTCCCTGAGTTACGGTTCAAGAGCTTGGGGATGAACCCAGGGCAGCTCTGACGAGGGCCCTTGGGGCAGGGGATCTGCCTGGATTCGGCCACAATCTGCACAGAACCGTGGCCACCTTTGCTGGTGGAGGACATTGGTGCAGGGGAGGAAGAAATGAACAACTTCCTTCCTCCTTGCAAGCTAGAAAGCAATACCACGTTTTTCAGTTTTTTTCAGTTTAAAGAATGGCAAAGTCACCCAAGTTGAGGGGAAATCAACCTCAATCACGTATGTTGAGGTAGAAGGTGTTAGCTATGCGTTAGCAAATACATTAATTAACTATAACCACCTCTTTTTTTACAACCAGGGCTGTTCAAGAAGACACCAGAACAGCATAAGCTGGCAAGAAAACAAGCACAGTTTGGGAAGTAAAGGGCATCAGATCCTTCCTTCAATGGGGGCCTTTTTGGAGGGATGCAAGAACCCTGCAGTTCCTTTGCAGGCCAATGTGCATTCCTGGGAAAGGCAAAAAGAAAAGAGTGGTGGAAGGATTATTTCTCCAAAAGACTTTTCTAAGGGAAGATTTATTGAGTCTTATTCTATTTGACATTAGTCAGTGAACATGTGCAACTTTGGTGAGCTGGAAAAAAAGAAAAGAAAAAAGAGCTTGTCTATAAATTCTTATACTCCAGACACCGTTCCTCAGAGGCCAGCCCTAATAAACCCATCACCACAGCAATACTATAACTCAGTGGTGCTCAACTCCTGGCCTTTCATAGCCTTGCCTCTGACTTCTTTCTCAGGGACTCCTGCACCAGGCATTCAGTGCATCACTTACCCCCAGGAAACAGCATTTGAATGCCAACACGGGACACAGCTACACCACACAGCCAAGGCACAGCTCAAAAAGCCCTGAGCCTTCCCAATGTGGTGCAACAGGGCAGGAAATGGATGGTTACAGCCAGCAGGCAACGCAGCCTTGCACAGCCATGAGCATTTGGTCCTCAAAATCAGCTATCCCATTTGGAGCACTTCCCCAGGGACAACCCCAATACTCCATCTGGAGCCAGTGATCTACCTAGAAATGTCCTGGCTAACAAAAAACGTCCCTGTGGTTAACTCCACTGCCCTATAAGCAGGGAAACATGAGCTTCAAGCTTCTAAAGCTGAGTAAGGGTTTAACCGTGATTCTCCTCTTTCACAGGCAAATAAATAAGCCACAAAGCTGTGTGAAACATCGGTCCCCTCCTTCTAACAACCCAATCAAACTACTCAGGAAATTGTCACCAAAACTCAGTGCACCTAAAATGTCTCTCAACCCCATTCTTTTGTGACCGTGATGTCAAACTAGTAACCAGATAGAGCCAAAGACCAGTGATGCCAGTGCTGCTTTGAATGGCTTAATCTGTATTTGTTTTAATTCCTCTGCACCTCTCTCTAGGCTTGTTCAATGACAAAATGACTGCTGAAGGCAGAGGCCTGCAAGAAGTGTTATACGTTTCAGGACTGCACCTTGGGACTTGGAATAATAAGCACATAAAAGAGATAAATGTGTATTTATAATACCACCTTTTAAAGCAATTGCTTAAAAGAAGCCTGCTTTAGAAACTGGGAAGCGTAATGCTTGACCTTGCTGAGTAATCTTGCTAGTATCACGAGAAGTTATAATTACTTGGTTGTGAACAAAAAAGGCACCGTTCATACTCACAAGGGAAGCACTTCAGTGCAAGAGGGAGAGCAAAGGAGGAAGGTGCCCCATCCCTCACGCTCCTTGGATGAGTCTCTGCAAGGACTTCCCAACCTCACCGGAGATGCACCAGTGCCTGCGAGGGCTCCCAGGACACTCTAGCATGAAGAAAACAAATTTGAGGCACCCACCTCGATAGGGACATAGCCCAGCTCTGCAAGGCAGAGCTCAAACACTCAAGTAGAGGGATCCTCTACTCGTTTCCTGCAATTCCCTGACTTCTTCCCAAGACATTTTCCAGGAAATGTCTTGGGAAGCCTCCAGCCACTTTCATTTAAAAAAAGAAACAGCTTTACTCCCACAATTTTTATCCTGAGGGAAAAGCACCATAACTGTACAACAGCACAATAAAGAGTTCCCGCTTGTGCAGGTTGATTTGGGATGTTTATTCAAATTCTGTGATTCCTGCTCATCTCTGCTGCATGATCCCCTGGATTGTATTTTATCTAAGATTGTCTCAGCTACATCTACTTAACCTGGACTAAAAACATTTGAAGTGGAAGAGTAGCATCGGAGCAAGGCAGTCACCAATATTGCTCATGATCTCCAAGAAAGAAATGTCATATTGACAGCATAAATGCACTCAGCATGAAACAAAGAATTTCATGGCCATAACACCTGAAGGAAGAAAGAAAAACACTATTAGCCTAAGCCTGTGTGCACTTAGAGCTGACTCTCTGCTCCTGCTATAGAAGGGAAACACTGCTAACATTTTCTGCATTTGTCCCTTCTTTTTTAAAAGAAATTAATGTCAAGTAAAATATTGTACCACAGTTTCTATATCACACAGGACAAATCCAATCTACCTACAAGGACAGCTGCTTTTCTGGACCTAAACAATCCAACCACATCATGTTTCATCATACGACAGATTTTCCACAATGGCTTCTAACAAGAACTCCCATTCTTCAACAGTTCCACTGAAAAATTAAAAATTGTAATTGGGTTTTACACCACGCATCTCTGATGGGATGGGATTAAGTCAGAATTCTTAGGCTTTTTGTGGATTTTATGTTGGTAAGGATAAAAATGTAGATAGAGACATGCAGAAAGATAGCTTCAAAAGAATTGTGTGGGAGAGACTGCAGAATAAAGATACTGTACTAAATAGTGTGATAAACACATGGAATTGAAACTGTGAGGAAGAGGTATAGCAATTCAGGTATTCGATGCACCTGACTCGAGCTATTCTGAAACAGCAAACACAACCTGAAAAGTACCCAAGAAAAGTTTAGGACAAAGACACACAGAACAATGTGATGCTATTTAATCAGATTTTCAATCTCAACGTAACTTTTCCTCCAACATCCTCAAAAACACATTTAAAAATTATTCCTAATATTATTTTAAGACACAAATTGCAACAGAATGCTTTAAAATCTCCAGTAAATTCTGAACAAATCTCTTCTGAACTTCTCCTTGGCAGTCCACTCTTCAGCCAACTTATAAATTTTGTTTGCTTGTTACTTTGCCAGAAAAGAAGAGATTGGATTGTAGATCACCTTCTGTTCAAGCTCTGCATATCTCTTCAGAAGTGGATGGTAGAGCTAAAAGAGAAAAAGAAACAAACATGTCCAGCCTCAAAAACTGTATTTTTAAATGATACAGTAGGTAAAAACATCTTCACAGTTGGAGTATGCAACATGGAATCTCCTTCTCTGGAGATCCTCAAAACCCACCTGGATGCCACCCTGTGCCACATGCTCTGGGTGTCCCTGCTGGAGCAGGAGGTTGGACTAGATGATCTCTGGAGGTGCCTTCCAACCTCAGCCATTCTGTGACTCTGTGATTCCTCAAGAAAATGCCACAGAGCCTTCCTTCCTCAAATGTCACGGTCCTTTTTACCATCTCCTTTACAACTTAATTTTATGACACACGCAGGTTGTTCCTGTTGTGACTGTGTTCTTGCTATAAGCAGAAGTCATTACTTGCAGAGGAAGCAGCTCTGATAAAGTCACCTCGGCAGGTCTGACATGCCCCTCTGTAATAGCTGTCCAAACCACCCAGGCAGAACTCCTGTCCTTGCCTCCCTTTGCTGTCTCCAGATGGGTCACTGCCTCTGCACCCTCCTCCTCTGCTGCGCTCATAAGCAAACTGCCACCCTCCAGCATGGCTAAAAAACCCTGTCAAAAACGTCCTCCTTGGCCAATATGCTGACCAAAGACTTCTAAAATACACACTTCAACTGCCACCCATCTCGTCTTTTTGTGCCCATTTCAGGGGCTTCTTCTCACCTTTGTGTCTTTCACAGACACGAGTTCTCCTATCTTTGATCTGCTCCACAGCCTGTCTCCTTACTCCATAACCTTAGCCTTGGGATGCAAAGAAGCAGCCAACTTCTTTCCACTTCTGAAAATATGAGTAACTTTCTCATATTTCCTTACCCTGCAGCTAGAATTTCCCTGTATTTTTTGATCCATACTTGTTACTAACATAAGAGGTGGAATCAAATCTATTCAAAACTCCAGGTTCAAATATGCCCCATGTTTTTGGATATCGGCAAGCTCCAAGCTGGGAATTGTCAAATCGTTTAATTTGTTACCTTTTTCTTTCCTTTTCTTTTTCTTTTTCTTTTGTCCTTTTCTTGGTTCGAATTCAGCTCCAGCGATACCGCAGAAGGTTGGCTGCTGCTCAGCAGAAATCCTGAGCAGAGACTCGCCCTACTGCAGGCTCGAACACGAAAACTACACTTCATTTAGATGTGGAAGACGCAGCCCCTTCCTTATCTCCTTCTCACCACCTAATAAAATCAGCAGCTTGACAAGACACAGCAGAGCAGCTTCGCCCACTTGCTGCCCTGGGGAGGGGACAGTCAGGAGCCAGCGTGGGGGCTGTGAGATACAGCCCAGAGCCAGGCGTCCCCAGGAGGACGGCGTCAGGTCACATCCCTGCTGCCATGAATCCTACGGGCCGCCAGTCCAGTCTACAAGCCCCGTGCACCAGCGTTATTCATAATCAGGGCAGTCTCGCTCCTGGCTCCAGGTTCAAAGAGGTTATGGAGCCGTAATGAATCATCGCCAGGAAACTGAGTTATTGCTTTCATCAATAAGTAAGATCCAGCATTTAAATGCATTTTATCATTTTCCAAATAGAAACCCTCTGCCAATAGCTGCGTGCACATGAAAAACTCAGGATGAAGATATTTCAAGTGAGAACCATCTTAAAAGAGGCAGTGCCATTCTGGACACTCACGTACAGTCCTCCAGAAGGCTCAGTGTCTACAATAGCCACATTTTCTCAGAGGAAAGAAAAAATGTCCAGTGTTGGCACAATTTGCTCATCTAGGAAATAAGAAAATTAAAATAATTTGTTCTTGTGTTTCGATTGACAACAAAATACCCAGTCTCTGTGTTTCCTTCTTCACGAATGCTAGCTTCAGCCTGAATGGCAAACCTGGATTTATCTCTGTTTCCATTTCCACCATCCCTGATGGCAGGTGAGAGTGACTTAAGGGATATTACATTCTGCAGAAGGAGCTTGTTTTGATCAACCCCTCCCTTTCGTCAGCACGATGCTACAGCAGTATATTTCTTCAACAGATTAAGTATCCCAAGGGGAAGAAGAGAAGGCACATCTACAGAAGATGGAAACAGAGAACGCTCACTAGGCAAGGCCCTGTCTGGAGGGCTTTTTCAACACCTCTCAGTGATTAACAAAGTATCTTACAGTGAACCAAACTTAAATTGATTAAAATAGAGAAACCTGCTCACTCCTACCTCTGCAACAGACTAATTCAATGACCCTGGCCAAGTCATATAATGTGTGTATGCCCCAACTTCTCTTCTGTACTAGGCAATGATAGCAAGATCCACGAGGGCTGTCACAGATTTACAGAGCTACCAGTACTAAATGCCACGAGATGCAGCACGCCTTCCCTAACCAACTACATGGGGTGTTCACTGAAGCCAAGTGCCCTGGCTCCCTGTGGAGTACGTGCATATTCTTTTCATGTCCACAGAGAATGTTATTGCTCCCATTTCTCCTGGATTTGCACATCTGAATAAACAAAATACAGAGCTAGACAATTATGGCTAAACTAGGTTTACCAGCAAGTCAAGCAAAAACGGTCCTTTATTCATTGAAACACCTACAATCAAGCCTTGCTATTTCTTTCTTTGCTGTTGTGCAAATCTGATAAATGCCACGTACTTCTCAACAAAGATTTAGCACAACAGAGCTGTACCAGTAAGAGCCAAGCTTGGCTACTGAGAAAACAGACTTAGCATTACTTACCCAGCAGTATTTCTCACAAAATATACAACAGCACATTTACTAGAAGGCTGATAAGTATTATCGTTAATACATCACTCTAAATAAAAACATGTCAAAATAAATGAACAACTACATTTACTGATTCACTGTCTTCTCTTGTTTATTGGGCTTAAGCACTTAGCTTGCTAATTGACAAAATTCAGGCATTTGCAATAAGCTCCCTAGCCATTAGTTTAAATGAATGCTGCATTATGTCCTGTCTGAAAGCACACAAACAAAAACTCAAGACTGTTTCTTGTAGTTCTTTTTATTTATTGTTTTTTTTTCTCTCTCTCTGCTCATTCGAGGTAAAAAGCAGCCCAGGTCAGAGGTTAACACAAAGTTTTAAATTCCTCTTCATTAGCAAAGTTGGCTATGATTCTCACAGTACATCATGCCTGCTAAGTGCAGTGCTAGTATAAGCTTTTCATAAGGAGTGTTTTATAGGGCAGCTTTACACCAGTTAAAGTCCTGCTCCAAGGAAGTGTAGTTCCCATGAAATATCCAGGAAAAAAAGCCAGCCTGGTTCAGCTGAGGAGGCAGCCTAAGTGCTCCCACCCAGTTGCATTTGTGAACGATTATTCTCTGCTTTTCTCGATGAATTGAGTTTACAGAACCTTGGACAACTCATCCTAAGTGGCTCCAGGAGCATTTTTCCTGAGGCAATTATATAGATTTATTTTTATAATTGAGGTCCAAAGGGAATAAAGAACTCTCAGTGATGCATAAAAACTCAAGAACATAAATTCCTTCCCTGTCATAGCCTCAAACCTAATATATCAGACCATGATATTTAACATAAGTAATTACATGTATCACAACATGAACCTTATTATTGTCCATAATTTAATTGTCCTTGCTATATTATGGCCTGTTCTCCTGCTTATCTCAACAGCCTACTCTGCAACATGATGGCTTCATTTATAAACCCCAAACTTCACTCCTGGGACAATTTGGCCACACTCTGACAGTCCTACAAATAAATAAGAAAATGATAATGACAAACAATGCAGTGTAACAGGGGAAAACTTAACTGCCTTTCTTGGAAAATACATTCAAATAAATGTTACCTTGCCCTCAACTCCAAATCAAGTAAGTCACCCTCCTGTTACAGCTCACCCTGATACCAGCCTATGAGCTCAACAAGGGTCTCTCTTTCTACAATGTCTAGAGCAGTGGGACATTGCCCTTGCTGTTCTCTGCAAGGAAAACTAGCCACAAATTACTACTACTCTTAAGTTATAATACACATGGATCCTTCTATCGCCTGCTAGGCTACGTTAGCCAGTGACTGAAACAATTCGAATTTTACAAATGAAAAAGATGACACTGAAGATTGTCAAAGCAGGCTAAACTTAATCAGGTCCTAGCAAATACTTGCTACTTTGAATAGGTTGCAAATGGTTTGGTTTGTTGTTTTTTTTTTTTTTTTTTTACTGGTCACACTCAAATTACTTCCCAGTCAGAGATTTGCTTAAGAAATCAAGAGGTCAAATTAAGATGCTTTATTTTTAACCTCAAAACAGCAGTTCATCTTGCTTAATATATAAAGAACATGCTTAATGCAGAAGGAGAGTGACAGTATCCAGAAATAAACTGAACAAAACTTTAAGGAACCACACCTCAAACAAGCACTTTATTGACTTTACATATTCATTCTGCAAGCATATCTTAATCCATTTAATAGGTTAAAATAAATTCTTATTGGCTACACAAACCACTTTAATCAAACTCCCATCAATACTTATTATCATATCTCTATGCTTGTATTATTACCTGCTTTGCACTAAATTACCAACCTAACCAATTCTAGAAGACAACCTCCCCCCTCTAAATATCTACCTCAACAAAAATGTCACTTTTTTTAATCAATAGAAAGGTCATTATAACTTTCCTGGGTAACAGGGTCACTTCTATAAATCCACATATTACAAGACAATTCACCAAAGTCAAGGAAACCTGTCTGGCCTACATTTTCCTTACTTGAATTTTTGCAGGATTAATACATCTCAGTAGAGTCAATAATGCAATTAAAAATTATATATCCAGAGGTAGCAAACTGCACTCCATCTTCTCCCTACCAAACTCTACACAACAATATTACAATAAATCTGACACTATGACACAGGCACACGGCTTGTATAAACACAAGCGATCAACTCCAGACAACATGCTCCCTCTCATGCTTTTGTGCTTAATTAACCAACAATCCAACCATTTTTGTTTTAATAGATTACTAAAATAGAGTTGAATTCTAATGCCATAATAATAGATTCCTACTGTTTGTCAACATATACTTATTGCTATAAAGTGCCCTGGTTATTTCTGTCATGCTTAGTGGTTCTGATTAAACTTTTTCCCTTGAGGAAGAAGTAGGAAGTAGGAGAGAGCTCCGAAGAGGATGAGAACACTCTCTAATTTTTGCTACTCTGAAAATGGGGGAGAGGAATTCATCAGGTTCACCTGTTGCTGACTGACTTTTCCTAGCGTTGAGCAGTGACCCAAGATGATCCCCACAGTGGTTATCACCACAATACCTTGTGACCTATTTCAGTACTTACTGCATTAGAAATAAGCTCAAGTTGTGTGAAACACCTATCCTACAAATTTACTGTGAAAAGAGGATTAACTAAGAGGTTGGAGTTTTAGCCACAGAAAGCGATTTATCCTCTTTGAAATGGCCTCTTCCAGTCAGCACGGCCTGCTACAGCATAAGGGCACATTTTTACCAGACAAGTTGCAACTAACAGGACTTCAGGTTGCACTAACTCACCACTGTGAGTCACAAGCACTATGCCTCCCATCTTGTGATTTTACCTTACTTCACCTGCTCATAAGCTTAATTGAACACAAGAAGTGGCACTAAATCATAACTGGAAAAGTTGTTTTGTGTGCTCTGCCCTTCACTCTCAAATTCACCCTCAGCATCAAAAATATCCCTTTAGCAATGAAAGAAATTCATGAGTAAAAGTGTATTTTTGGTTCCTGAAAAGTTCTGAGTGCATAAACCTTGGCATTTGAGCTGAAGCTACAAACTGTAGTGTTTAACCTCTATCCGTAGGAGGTTTTCCTCCCTCCAGTGATCTAGTACGTGTTGCCTCCAACCTGTATCAAGAAAAAAAGACCAAAACAGAACAGATTGCTGAGCTGTGACTTGTTCTTGGGTTTTGATTTTGTTTTGTTTTTAACACCATGCCACGTTTTAGCTCTAGCAGTCCAAAATATGCAGGGAGATGGTCCAGGCAACTTCACATTGGTTAGCAAGACTTTCTCAGAAGAGCTCCTCAGCGAGACAGAACTTAACCTCAGGATGACTTTGAAGTTTATAAAAAGAACCGTCATTTAAGTGAAAGCCTCTAAACTCAACAGAATGAAATTGGATGGACAGGGAGATGCAGCCCTGTAAAAAACAGAATCAAACTGACTCATCACATTATGAATTTTTACTGCGCTGTTCATGCTAACACACTGTATTACTGACAAGCCCTCTGGCTTTATACAGTTTCACAGCCATGAAACTAGCCAGGGAATCCACCATCAACTGTAAAATTATAAGACAGAAAGAAAAAAAAAATAGTGTGGAATTTGTAACTACAAGAAGCTGCTTTTAATGGAATGAAGCTGGCAAGCTAAGCTAAAGAACAGGAATGGTTATTCCTTCACATGCTGTTTGGCCACTATCTTCTCTATCATTCACTCGTATCTATTGGGGCAATAACTCACTGCTGTACATCATTTAAAACCTATAAAAGGATGGGCTATGAGAGCTAGGTCCAACCAAGTGGAAAAAGAGAAGAAAGGTATCGAGAAGGAAATAATTAACTGTTCTAGCGTCCAGGCCGTCTTATGCAGGCAGTAAAACAGGCAGAGGTAAACAAATTCCTCACGGGTCTCTCCAGGTAGCCCAGCCTGGTTTCTGCGGGGCTGCGAGGTGCTTGCTGCTCCCGCTGGCCTTGGCGAGTGCAACTCTGCCCCTCGGCCTTGGGTTTGAGAGCTGAAGCAGCCCTGGGGCTCCAAGGAGGCTCTTGGGGTCCCTGCCACCTCCACACGAGCAGCCTGTCTGCTCTCCAGCCACCAGCAGCTTCTGGGGGGAACAGCGGGCTCGAAGGAGACGCCAGGGACCTGCTCCCAGAGCGTGTTCCCCACAGCAGGCCTCAGCGGCAGCGCGCGGCACAGGCCACGGCTGCTAATTATTTTATCTTTTAAAATGAGGGGGGAAGGTTGAGTAAATGAGATCAGATCAATCACGTTTAAATTATTCAATGTCTTAATATTTCTGAAGGGGACTTCTATTCGATTACTGAGCTCCTCTATCTCAGTTAATAATTAAATAATATGCTGGCAGGCACAATGCAGCATGATCATTTCTGTTATTACTCATGATGATATCTGGTGCTCCACTACACATGTAGCTCGGAGTTAGTAGTTTTGGCAGATCATTAATTTCCCAGTTTAAATAAAAGCTTTAAAACCTTGATGTCTGCAGTTAAGGCATAGCCAATTCTCATACACAGAGTGTTGATGTGAAGGAAGTTCTCTACACAGCTGAAGATGGAGTTAGATTTACCTTTGTTTGTTTAAGTCTGCATTTGCTAGGATTCTTGCTACATTATATTACTAATTTATTAGCTCGCACTGTATATATCAGCAGCCTTTGGAACTTGACCATGAGAGATGTAGGGTTGCACTGGAGGCCCTGAGACAAATTCACTCCTTGGTTTTACGTGGCCTGGAACCGTGTCGTTAGCAATAACGACTAATTGCAACAAATAATTGTTTTGCTTTATCCATGTGGCCTATAAAGCACAAGTTTCACCTTCAGGTAGGCTGACATTTCCAGGATGGGCATGGTAGAAGAACTGTACCTATACAGTCTTCCTAGCTGACACTCTTCCAGCTGTTCCAACCAAGAGCTGTGAGTGAAGGTGTACAGCAGCTGACTATTGTTTAAGATCAGTCTGGAAAAGACTTTTTAGGCTGTTTTCCAAAACGGGAAAAATAATCTCACCACATTTTTTTTCAACGTTGTTAGACCTGTGTCTAAATTCAACCTATCTTGTAAATTACTCTGTTTCTTAGAGATTTTGTCTCTTTGATCACATCCAAATAGGAAAAGTCACTCTCTCAGATCTAGATAGAATGTTCATTCAGATATTATTATTACATATTCAGATATTATAATTACAACATTAGAGATCTCAAAAAATATATATATCAATCTTTACACCAAGAATCAAGAACTGAGTTAACAAAGTGTTTCTTAAGTTAACCTCTTTTGTTAGGGAAAAAAATAGAAAAAATAGTAAATCACTGTGTTTTGAAGCAGAAGAAAGGAAAAGACAAATGGTGTTTGCAAGCTTGCTCACCTCCTCAGCCCCCGTGGTTGGTGTAACAGCCAGTCTGGGTTCTGGTGCTAATTTCACAACATCAGCCAAGGACACACCAGTCTCAGCCACAAGCCCTGCAATGAGAATCACAATCCTGATCAATGCAAAAAGCAAGATGAGGGATGTGCCTGGACTCCCTGGCAAATTAATACATTATATTGATTGTCTCTGGTCAGGTCAGCATTCAAGATTGAAGGATAAATGGCCAAAGAGCTTACATTCCAGTGCACTAGTCTGGGAAGTGGGGGCTCTGAGATTGAGTTTTTGCCAATCACTCAGTTCAGACTCTAGAGAATAGGCAAGCAGCAGAAATGCTGTTCAACAATATCAGTAATTATTTATGGCTACAACAACAAACAGCAGCAAAAATATGCAAGGGATTCAAGGAGAAAATGTGACCAAACCAAAAAAAAAAAAAAAAAAGGTAAAAACAGCATCAAGCAAGTAAGTTACAAATCATCAATAAACATATTGATATAAAAAAGGAAGCAGAATAATAGAGGAATCCCACTACTCCAGCATTTTGCTTTCCCTTTCAGGAGTTCCTTGTTATTCCTGCCAAGAACCCCAGGCTGACTGTGAAATAGTCTACTGGTGGATATACCCTGTAATGTTATTAAGGCATCCTTGCCACCAATATTTCATTTATATTAGCAGGTCTTCACTTTAACTCAGTTCCTTTGCTTGGTCAAGAGTGAGTCAGCTCAAGGCATCAATCAAAAATGCCATTTTGAAGCGCAGGCAGCCCAAGTTTTCACTCACAGGCTCTGTCAGTCAAGTCCTGAGGGTTTAGCATATACCAGACTGGCAGAGAGAATTCACATCTTCCTACCATATGAAGTAATACAACAAAATTTTAATGGAAGCTCCACGTGTCTCGTGGGTTCCTGGACAAGGAATTTGCCTGTAGCATTATGAACAGGAAAGGGTCTGGTGGCTTCTGAAGCAGTTGGCAGAGTTTGAATAAAAAAGAGAAAACAAGTTTGGAGATTAGGTCCTCAAGGTGTAGAAATGTTCTCACCATGGCTGCAAATGGACCAAGAATCTAACGGGCACTGCAAAAGCATACTTTCCCTGATGGAGCCCTTGCATCTTTCCTGGAAATTAAGAGGTGATCATGTGCTGTGTGTTAAACACTGACTCAATGCCTTGGCTGTGCAATTTTCCGGGCTACTTTCAAATGCAGGAGAGCAAGCAGCCTTCAGAAGCTATAATGTGACAGAAGAATTTGCTTCTAAAATTAAAACTTGGCTGATTTTTCCTCATGACTGATGTTATCTTTTTCGTACTTGTTGCAGCACCATGATGTTACATGAACTTGTATGGAAGTTATTCATTTTTAAAAAGGCCAAATCCTAAGGTTTTATTCAGGATAACTGAAGCTAACGAAGTTGGCCTAACAAAGGATGCGATCCTCATTCCTGAACTTGTTTGGCAGCAAGATATTACAGAAACTGTTTTGAAATACCCAAATAAAATGTACTGCCTGGAATTTAGCTCTATTAAATGGCTGAGAGTTCACCTTCAACATACAACTGCATGCATTAATAGATGTAAGTTAAATAACACTTTAAATCTGGGACTTGGACTGTTGCATTACACTGAGCGATGGCGTATAAAAACAAAATGACCGGGCAACCTAAGAATATCCCAAGATTTATGCTTTTATGAAACAAAGTGCACACAGCTTGAGTATGAGGAGTCCAATACAGCTTGAACATCCTTTATCTCGATGCTTAAAAGCTCTAGGATATATATAGGTTTGATGACATTTATTTAGTCATCATTATTTCTACACTTGTCTACCCTGTCTTCTCTAATTCTCTTTGTCAGGATTTATTGTTTGGTTGGTTTGACCATTGCAGCGATCCGGTTTACATCGTGGTCCACAGACTGCGGCGGGTGGGGTAAGTTGACACCCTCAGCTGGCTGTAATCTTCCCCATAAAATGTACCTGGAGACCCCAACATAACATGATAAGGTCCTAGACCCTCCCCTGCCCATCTGAGCAGTTTCCAGATCCTACCCTTAGTTGAGAAGGACCACCAGATTTGAATAATAACTTCAGTGTTATCCTTGGGCTTGATGCAAGAGTACCAATACACGTGCAAACCCTCCCTGTGACTTCAGTGACCTTTTGATCAGATCCACTCCTCTCTATTCTCTCCTCTTGTTCAGTACCATTAATCCCAATTATTAACCAACTGCAATTAAACGCCCAGATTGCTCAGAAGTTTCTGCTTACAGTCTTACCATGAATTGCTCTGTAAGCACTTCCTAAACAGGCAGAATTGGCGGTATCGATGGTGTACACCGGTGCGTTGAACACGTCAGCCAGGACCTGAGAAGCATCAAAGCATCAAAGCACCAAAGCATCAGTTACACACATCCATGAAAGACAAGGCATAAGCAATCGTCTATCATTGTACACTCTAGCTAAGCATTTGGGTACGCACCAAAAAAGGCAGCAAAGGCAAAAAGTCCTCAACCCTGGCACACTAAGTAATATTGGTAAACCTGACCCACAGATGTAACGACAGCCAGGAAATGAAGCCCCATTTCTCTCCGGATCTCCTGGGTACCATCCTGTTATTACAACTTCAGAGGATTCTGAATTTAGCTATTCCCTCCCTCCTAAGCCCAGACATGCAGCCCACGCCAAAGACTTACAACACAGTAAGGATTCCTGTGGAGGAACCCACAATGGGCTGTGGTGACAGCTTCTTTCATCACTCTTATGGCTCAGCCAAGTGGGAAGGAAGGAGAGAGGGATCAGTCACAGCTCCCTAATTCTCAGTTTTCATACAGTAAAAGTCACAGCAGTATTAAAGGCTACTGGCTAAGCCTATATTCTCTGTCTCCAGCATTCCCATCACGTTGGGTTGGGGTTAGCACGAAGAACAACACAGGGGCTGGTCACACAGGCTACACCTACTAGGGACTTTCCTGTATTTGAGAAACCGTTTGCTGAAAAGATATCTCAAGTTTGCTTGATCTCAGCTTGAGCAATATATAAAAAAAAAAAAGTTACAGGCAAAGAATTTGTTTTGATATCCAACAGATACTAAATTTATTCCACCACACATCATACCACCCACTGCATTGAGACATACACCAGCCGTCTCCTGTTCATGAATATATGCACTCTCCCCTGCAGTGTAGGTTTAGGAAAACAGATACTGGAGGGGAAAAATGAAGGTGTATTTGGATAAGAAAATAGGAGGTTTAGGAACACAGGAGGCTGAAGATTTTGTCAACAGACTGATTTCCAATTAATTAGAGATTCTCGTTTCATCAGCTCTAGGGCTGCTGGTACACATCAAGCTGACAAAAGAAGTAGGTAACAATTCAGATTTAACCTGGTTTTAGTACTTTTAGCAAAGGCAATAGTGCATCACCTGATTCACATCAGTAAATGAGAGACTAAAACAAGGTTACAGCATCCAAGAATCCTAACCTGCAACCCTGATCCAGGGATGCATACTCTCTGATGACAGGCCAAAGAGCCTCAGACAAGATGACTAAGGAATTTAATTTATATATGCTACAGAAAACACAACGTGTGATATTTTAGAAGGATTTTGCCTCTCAATCTGAAATTTTTGGGAAGCTACACAACAAAATGTTTGAATATCTTTCAGATGATTTTGAACTAAGCAGCTAGTTTTTAATTAGAATCCAACAAATGCCTGAGTGTACACATTTAACACACCGTCTCTGATAATATTGCCAAGGAAGTACTGTCTAACTTCTGTTTGCAAGCAAGCATCGAGCAATATACGAGCCTCAATGCTAGAGGACAAATGGAAAATTAATCACGGCATCTATTAAAAAGCCCTCTGGAAATGAGAAGGTCGTGGAGTGCTGGTTGCGCAGCTCATGCTGCCAGCCAATAATACTGTATTGTCTCACCACATTCCCCATCCGTTTCTTCATCTCTATTAGGTGTTTCTTATCTTACACTTGAATTGCCAATTCCTTTGGACAACAGAGGTCTTTTGTTTTGCCTCACTGCAGAGCCTTACACAACGCAGCACCGGCGTATCCTGAATGCTAATATGGACTGGAACACTCCAAGTAAATAACAGCTACCATTTGCATCACATGACTATCAAATTAAGACTATTCTGAAGTTCATGTGTTTACTAAATCATTTGAAACTGTGATTTTTCTCATGAATAATTTTAAAAGCCACTGTTGGAGGTTTTAATGTCAAAAATATTTCACCGTGATTCATGTGATCCTTAATCAAGCACTACATATGCTCTACAAAGCTTCCTAGACCAGGGGGAGAGCTGTCTTAATATGGCTGTATTTTTTAACAGATTTTCCTAAGTTGCTTCGTTTGCTGTGTAAAATGTAGGAGTTACAGAATGTTGATTAATTAAATGATAGTCTTTTGTAGCTCTGAAACAAATTATCCAAAACTGACCATGATAAGGGGTGGAAACTGTTACTTTTCATGCAACTGATATCGTTTCTGAGGTTTTGATTAAATTAAAAAGGAGGATCCAATTAACCAGCAATTGAATTAAGTGGATGACATTATATTGATCATATTATTTTAGGACACTTCTAATGAGTTTTAAAAGCAGCTCTATTGTTACACTTGAACAGCAAGCACTGGGGCAGTCACTTGCTCATTCCCACAACTCTTCAGGTCTGTACGTTTCAGAATTACATGTTACAAAAGCAATCAGTTAACAGCCTTTGCTCCATAGCAGGGAAATCCTCCTAGCACCTCAGCTGGATATACAGCTTTAAAAATACATCTATCTATTAATTTAATCTCTTTCATGACATATTCTTAGTGGAACTGCTCCAATAGGGATCAATGTTTTAATCAATAGAGCTATCCGTTAAATTTTCCAATGCCAAGCAAAATAACCAAAAGCAAGTGAAGAAAACTGAGCAAAGTAACCCAAGAAGATGGAGAAAAGTGGTATCTACAGACAAAATATGTCAAACTTGTTCCGTCCCAAGCAGCTCTAGAGCTGATATAAACAGGCATTTTAACCAGCTTTGGAGAAACAGAGATTTCTGCCCTTTGCTTTTTGACCTCCATACACTGCAGCTGAGGTCTCAAAGGAGAGACGAGTTCCAATTCATACAACTCCAATCACCAAGGAATATGGCGTGTGGATCGGCAGCTGCTTTGCTTTTTGACCTCCATACACTGCAACTGAGGTCGCAAAGGAGAGACAGTTCCAATTCATACAACTTCCATCACCAAGGAATATGGCATGTGGATTGGTCGCTAGACTCCCTCTGTAGCTGGTGGAAAGGGACTGAGATCTCCAGAAAGCAATTGTCTGTATCTTGACCAACAGCGATGTGAGGATTCAGCCCAGAATTTAGATAGGTACCTTTTGATGTAAATATCTTCAAGCTCAGTGTCTAAGGCCTCACTACAGCCAATGGAAAGGTGGCCAATACAGTCAGTGGGTCTAGAAAGCTCCTCCACTCACTGAGGAAGGATATCTGCACTTGATACAGTAGATCATCATTCAGCTTCATTTGCACAATAATTTCCTAGACCACTACTGACTACTGTAGGATTATAAATGAAAGATCACATACAGATACCACAGAAAAGTGAATTCATACAAGATGAAGCCCATCTCAGATGTCTCTGATGGCAAAAGCTTGGTGAGCGGCCTCTCACAGACAGTAAATCTTTGCAAAATCTGAACGTGGTTCACTTTACTAGGATATAAAAATCTTTCAGATCAATCATTGGTGGGCATATACCCCCACCTCAAATACAATTGCGATTCTTCTGACAATGACTTTCAAAAGCAATGCAACATCACTGACAAATAAACAGGCCACAGAAACTGGGTAGCCTTCCCTTACAGGTAAGGGACCTTCAGGATGGGGCCAGCGTGCAGAAATGGAGGGCATGTGGTCCTCTGTCATGAGGATCTTAACTGGATGCAAGAGCAGAGAAGGGTGGGATGGACGGTAGAGAAGCAGAGCCTCCTACCCAACACATGCTTTAACACTAATCAGTAACAGATTACAGCAGGACAAGTATGGGTTTTTTTCAGTTTTCAGCATCAGCATAACCCCTCTCCAATTTAAATCTGTGGTCTCATTTGATCTCAATGACAAAAACAACAAAAATCCCATGTATCTTATTATCAAGTCTTTGCTTGAGTTTGCTTGCTGATTGACTTGACAAAAGTGATGTGGCCTGGAAATCACCAGTGTTTCAGATGCACATAAAAGTAGTCAGCTGTAAAAAACGGGGACATTCAACATGAAATTAACATTAGACTAATGCTCTGCACACTAAAACTCAGCAAAACCCCAAAGACCTGCAGCAGACTCACCATCCTCTAGCCATATTCTCCTATGCAGCTGCACTGCTTTGGATTCAGTACATCAATATAAAACTACAGAGAAGACTGAGCCTAATGCAGCTGATTTAATTTTGTACTTACCTGCAGGATCTTTTTATTGTGGGATGCACCACCGGTAGCCAAAATCCTTGTTTGTGGCACTGCAATGCAATACAAGACACAGGTCAGACTGAAAGTGCCTATTGCCAGGATTTGCACTATTGAACCAAGCAATGAGAACTGGGAAGCAGGAGTCAGATGGTCTGGGATCTCTCTCTCCCTGCACATCTAATTTCCCTACTGTAAAAGTGAAGATAAAGCCAATTATCCACCATTCCAAGGCACATCAGAACACTTCGTTAGAAGACAAAATAGAAATATTGCCGTTCTATTATTATTATGCCACTATCAAAGTCATGAAGATTTGCAAAGAGGTATACAGTAGGAAAGGCAGAGTGTTACCACACTACAGCTCTTGTTTGAGGTTATCTTGGTTTGCATCACAGCTGTATATATACAAACTGACAGATAACCTTTAAAATCAGCAGTGTTTTCCAAAATTACCTCCTTATGACGTTCACAGTCAGGATTCACCGAAATTTGGGCAATGACAGGAAAACGTGTTAAAAGGTAATTAGAGATGGTGTAAGTCATTTCAAAAACTATCTGAATCTTCACACAAGGCCAAATCATAGCTTTACAGGTATTAAAAAATAAATTATGCTGCTTCCTTTAGGAAATTCGCCCTGCACCCCCTATTCCTGAATTTTGGTCCCCTGTCCTGTCATTTCTTCGTGTGTGTGCTCTTCTGCAGCACACCAGAGAACAAGGTATACATCTATCCATAGCCACAAGTTAGCAAGGTATTTAAACATGAGTAACTCAGGTGATCTCACTAAAATTCTTTACAGGCTTAAAGCCTTTCAAGGGAGGGGGTCGCTATGGTTATTGTTTTGTTATCTTGGCTCCAGTTTTAGCAAAAAAATAAAGATAATTTACTTCACATAAAGGAAAGTTGCTCAACTTGTACCGAGGCCTTAAGCAGCTAGTTGTCAACTGTGTTTTTCGTCGCTATGGTTATTGTTTTGTTATCTTAGCTCCAGTTTTAGCAAAAAAATGAAGATAATTTACTTCACACAAAGCAAAAGTTGCTGAACTTGTATCGAGGCCTTAAGCAGGTTGTTGTCAACTGTGTTTTTTTTAAGTGTCTTAAGAACAAAAGCCCTGAAGATCAAAATAGCAACCAAGAGAAGACGGAGCTCACAAACCTTCCCCATGCCCTTTCTAAAGCTACAGTGAGGTGCTCCCGTGAAGTCCAAGATCTGAACAAAGCACTGCACGGAGGACCCTAGTTTTGCTGATGAACGTAATTTTATTTTCTTCTTGGGAGGATATTCAGTGATGCACGAACAGGGTTTTAAAAGCCATTAGGATCTCTGTCAATGTCAATAAACAAACAAAAGAAACAGCAGAGTGATTCCTCAGGGAAAACAAGTTTCAATTATACCAGCACAGAGTGACAGATCCCTACCAAGATTATCACAACAACATAATAGCACAGAAGCCAGTAAAAAATAATGAGTAAGGCCATGTTCTCAAAAAACAAACTGAAGTCTAAATACCCGGTAGTTGCAATTGTGTCTTGCTAAATCTTGTTGCAAATGTAAATTCTTGCAGAAGCAACGTACCCAAGACAACACCACCCCTGGCAATCAGCTAGCAGGGCAGAACGGGAAGCGACGGTGTTCACTAGATCCAAAGAACGAGGCTTGCCTCTTCCCGCAGCCCCTGGAAAAGGACGGGATGAGGTGCTGGGCTAGCACTGCAGGGAGTGGGGCAGGACGGTCCTGCCAAGCACCGACCACCCCAGGGGAAAGGGCAAACCCACCTTCGCTCAACTGCTTCTCGGCAGCGACGTTTTGGCACTGGGAAATGGGGGACGGGCCAGGCGAAAGCAGGTCCCCAAGGTGACATCCACAGCATCTGCTGACTCTGAATTTCACAGTGATTCTGACTACGTTACCCAGTCCCATCTTACCTGAGGCTATCCACATGATGAGCAGCTACAAAGGTGAAAATTGTACCTCCTTGGGGATTATTATACCCTTTGGCTGGATGCTACAGAAACCTCTCCTCACTTTTATATCAGAAGATTTAGGTTTTGTCTACATATATTTATGCCATAACTGTAACTTAGGATCCTGCTAAATAAATAAGTTGTTACAAGAAAAGCAAGGATAACTTTACAGTGCATTCATTATTCTATAGTAACCATCCCTAAGCATGCATTTACCATACTTTTACCTGAGTTAGACATATACCAAGAGGGGAATCTCACCTTAAATCTAAAAATGTTTAACTATCTGATTATCAGTGTATCTATCTCAATCCTGACTAATTCTTGTTCAGCTAAATTCTAAGAATTATTCCAGCACATACCTAACCGTATATTGTGTCTCTTTGATAAAATAAACAAAATAACTTATGAAGTTTCTATGCATCAATTCCAGAGTACGAACACACACAGATTCACAGTAAAAATACATAAATAAATAAATAAACAGGCCTGTGTTGAAGTTACATGAATGGGAAATCATTCATCCTCCTCCCTTCTGATGATGACTGCACCTCACTCACAGAGCAGGGACAAGGGTTTTCTTGGTCAAGGTTCGGCCAATCTTGATTACAGATGAGGAGCAAGTCCCAGAACAACCCACCTGAACTCGCTGAATTTAAAGTATTTCAGTCTCTCTCCTGAGAGTGAGGAAAACGCATAGATCACTGGTTTCAGGGACTGTCTTTTTAATGCCAATATTGTGTGCTTTCCTGAACGGTGGACATTTGCTCTGAGATGTGTAATTGGACACATCTTATAAATAAATAAAGAAAGGCCCATCATTTATGTATACAGGGGCATTAACAAAGACATCGTTCATCCATCACTCGCCGTGTTCTCAGCCAGCTGTGTTTGAATCCATCAGGAGCTACCCCTACGGCACAGAGAGAACTTAAATACCGTGGCACCAAAAAAACCCAACAACTGTAGCAAACATAATTCACAAATTCGATTCTCTGACAGTTGAGAGAATTGGTTTAAACATCTTTTAATTAAAGGCCTCCTGCACAGAACCTAACCAACCTGTTTATTTCCTTCCTATTTAAAATTTTATGATTTTGAGAGAGCTGATGCAGAATTTTAACCCTGTCTGAAAAGCATTTGCTGTGGCACGTGGAGTCATGTCATCCTGCAAGGCACAAACACTCACAGATCTATTACCCACTGTGGGGCCTGATCTAATGAAAGTCACTTAAAATAATAAATCCCATTGGAAGGAGGAAAAAAAAAAGACCCAGGTAACGAAGTTTACTTATGCAGCAAGTCTAAGGACTGTGTATTTTGCATGCACCAGTGAGAAGTTAACCCATTCCCAAACCCACCACTACTCATAACACTGATTTGCAAAGAGATCCATCAAGAAGAACTGAATGATGCTATAAGTCCAGTTCCTGACTATTGTTTTCGGTCACAAAAAAAAACCCTTTCATTGAAAAAAAAGGGTTAAACACTCTTTAACTCGAATTTCCACGGCTAGGTGCAGCCCTCCCAGCTTGTCCCCCAAATGTCGGGTCCCTGGTGGCATTCAGAACTCCTAAGAGACACCCGCAACCTCTTTCCCATCCGATCCATAAATAAAACGGCACAATAGTGCTTGCATCCAAAAAGTGGCTGATTATGCACACAAACCCACACCAGCTATAAGCATGATTGCAAAAAACTGCAATTTACAATTTGCAAGCAATAGGGGAAGCATCAGCTCCTCCTTTATTTCTCTGATTAACTCCAAACACTGTAATTTTAAGAAAATGTAGCTTTTAGCTTCTTTCATTCCAGAAAAGCGAAACAAAAACATACCATCATTTTATCCCATTTATAAAACAAATGCTCCAAAATTGTCCTACTTATATATTAGCGCTTCCAAAACTCATGCTAATCTTTCTTATTCATATAAACACTGGGAAATTAAGCTCCTGCTATGGTGCAAGGCTTATCTTGTCTATACCCTTTTAAATATGAAAGCTCACCCAGCACTTTACATTTTGTGCCTGTAATTCTTAGGAATGGATCCAAAGGCACCTGCTTCTCGAGCCGCGGTGCTGCGTTACATCTGACCTCTCAAAATACATCATAGTAAAGAAAAAAGACTGCTACAAACAGACCCTTAGCACATTGGATAATATTAAGGCAAAAGTGATGTAAACTAGAATGCTTCTTATTTTTAATTAGGGACAACTAATTTTTTTAATTAAAACTACAATTTTACAGTTGTACTGTAAAAAAGTACAACTACAAAACTATAAGTACCCAAGTGAGGGATTAAGAAGCTTAAAGTCAAACTCAGACATAACTGTAGTACTAAAAAGAAAATAATAATACTTCAAATCCATGCAAAAAAAAAAAGTATTTTTAAAAAGTGTTTCTTCCATTTCAGAATATCAGCTCATTTATCAGAGAGAAAAGCAATGCACATTTGCCACATAGGCTGGCTGTTTTCTCACTTGTAAACAGAGATTTCACATTTCAAGATTTGCTTTACTTTCATTCAGGGTTTCAGTTGCTCAAACGTCAAGAATTTTCCACATATAGCTTTTTTTTTTGTTTTTTTTTTTGTTTTTTTTTGATAAAGTGCCTAGGGGGAAAATAAAACCTTTAAGGATAGAATTGATCATCAGCCCACAAATGCTACAGCTATCACCTGTAATTCAACAAAGGAAAAAAAAGACTCCATTTTCTCAGCAACAATGACAAATATCGCTAATATTCTTGATTATTTATGCTACATCCACAGTTAAAGTCTCCACAAAGATGAGACCTGGCGTGGTTCTTCTTGCTTACATTTCTGTGAGGCAAGAGTAATACCACTGAAATGAGTGGATGTGCATGCACATAAAGAAAAGAGCAGAAATAATTCCCCAAACCAATTTATGTCTTACTACTGATCTGGGTTGCTGAGCATTCTCAAGTGACACTGATGACTCCTGGTAGCACAAGTTGCCTTTCATGAAGATACCAAACTTCGCTTTCCTGAGACCCTGCCTCAGCAAGGACAAAAACTTAGTAATTTGCAATGTGAAGCTCTGTCCAGTTCTGAAATTCCACATCTAACTCACCTTCATACTTGAATTTACAATTTTACACTGACTCAAAGCCTTCTCCTTTCTATTGCATTTGAAGAAAAATAAACACTGTAACATACGTACGGAAATTCTCTTTAACAGCACCTTAAGTTATGGTAGATCATCCCAAAAATATACATAGTCTAAGCTGCAATGTAGGAAGCAAAATCGACTTCGGATACAACCCCGCTGTCGATGCAACGTCATTGACTTGAGCAAAGTTGGACAGCAAAGAAAACTTCGGTTCTTGAACATTAAAGACTTCTTTGGGAACATGCAGATCAATAGACATATCGGTGTTATAATACATTCATTGACGTGCTCACAAGACCTCTGGAATATTTGCGTTTTTTGTAGTAATACTGCAGCACTGCAATTGTTTATCAATTCACTGTGATTTCTTTTTTTTTTTTTGGTGACAGAAATCTCTTATCTGACAGAAAATTTTGATGAAGCCTGGGCTAAATTCCAATGGTAATGAATGTAAAAAAAATCCACAACACAGCATAGATTTTACAGTAAGGTTAAGAAAATGAAGAGGCAGATTCAGACTAAAGGTTTTCTTTGTTATCCAGATTTTGCGTGTGACAAGAATTGTGAAACATAAAAACGGGGTGTGTTGAGAAAAGTACACATTGTAAAACCTATTCAGCAGTTGTCCAGATACCCATAATGTACCCAATGTTCCAATTAAAGACTTAATATAATGAGGTCTGCCCTGCTTTGATTTCCCCTGTTCATCAGCAATTATTCCTAGGCACTGGGCATTGGTCTCCACTATGACTTTGCAACTCGGAATTCTTGTCCTTCAGTAAGCAGATGTGAAATCCGGACAAAATACAACCAATTAATTGATTTGCAAAAAATATTCTGAAGTCAGTATTGCCAGCCTCACTTTATACATGGGGGTGCTGAAGCAAATATACGAGATTTTGCTCAAGACACAAGAAATACCCAGAATTAGAGCTGAGAACTTCTGAGGCCACTAAACTGTGGTGCCATCCATGACAGGGTGTTTCTAAAGAGGGAGGAAGCTTTGAAGAATTTGTTTTTTCGACGCAGAAACAAGAGACCCAATGTGGGTACTGGAGCCTCTATCCCACCAGGAAAACCAGAACTGATGTCTGGCACTTTTGAAATGTAACCCTCACATCCAACCAGTTAACAGCATACCTACAGAGAGCTTCAAAAATGTTAAGATCAGAATAAGCTGCCTGCTTAAAAGAGATCACACAATTTTAACACAGTGATTTCTCCAGCCAACCCGGTCACTGAACAGGATTCTAAAACACAAGGAATTTTGGCTGAAAGCCTCAAAGTGACAGAGGATTTATGGGGTCTACTAGCTATTTGCATGCTTAATGACCTTTAAAGTTAAATATTTGCACTTTTCCCATAATTTAGATTTGACGGTTTGAAATTCTAGTTGCTCAACCTCTGTGGCTTTTGTCTCCCAGTTAAAACATTAGCTTCGCACCTGGGTTTCCCCTTCATGGCCTGGCACTTCACAGACCACAGCTGAATTGCATCTTCTCTTTTCTTTTGATAAGCTCAGAAGATTAAGCTTCACCAAGGCCTATTTCCAAGACCACAAACCACTGATGCTCAGAGATGCTGGGACCCAACCAGTGCTCAGCAGAAACATCCTCGCCACCGAAACCACTATCAAAAAAGAGCAGATTGGCAACGGCACTAACAACGTCCAGCCTGGAATTATCTGGCGCTGCGTGCTGTCAGTTTGCCTATCCAAATATTTAGTAGGAATGTACCAGTGTCTAAGGACTTCTGCTTTATCACAGAGAAACTTTTGCTTGGAATCTGGTTTATTGGGAGAATATGCTGGCTTCTAAGGTATGCAGCTCCAAGGGAGACCTCACCGTGGTAGGGAGCCCCCAGCATCCTTGTTCCTGACCACAGGCAGACCTGGAGTTAGGATGGGCTCCACGCTGAGCTATACAAGAGCACATGTGGGACCACTGGAAATACACTGGATATTTAGAATCCAACAGCTCAATGCCCAGGGCTGAAGGTCAGAGACTCACCTAAAATTGGTATAATGCAGGTTGTCCTCAGAAATCAGTGAAATACATAGATATATATACACACATATATATATATTCATGGCTACCATAGGCATTTTTCAAAGAACAAATACTCTATTTTTTTAATGCTAGCATTTCAGCATAGCTCAGTAATTCCTTGAAATAAACTCAGTATTTGCACAAAATATTCTGACACAGGAGAAATTAATGTGTGAATCTGAGTGGAAAATGCACCCTCCCATGCATATCATGACTCTGTTGTGGGCATGAACTCGACCCGCAGCTTTATGGACCACCTGGCAGTATATTGCTTCCCATTGAGCTCCCCAGAAACACAAAAACGTCATTTTTTTATTGTTTAAAACTATTTGTCCTCCTCTGCGACAACATTGAGCCTTGCAAAGCTTATAAATAAAAAATAAATACACTACCACACCAACAAATAACACCATTGCAGAAGGTAAAAAACAGAAAAGTATGGAAGGAGATAAGTGAAGTGTTCTAGGTCACACAAATCAGTAGATCAACCAAGAACAGAACAAGGGCCTCTTCGTTATTTAGATCACAAATGCACTCAGTTCTTCACTAGTTGATCTGCGAAGTCTGGGCATCAATAAGGAGACATTCACAGGAGAAAATATAATAATAATCAGCTGCATTACTGAAAGCCACAGAACATAATTAGAGGGCATATGGTGAACCTCAGTTTGAATGCTGCTCTTGAGTGAAGTGAGAAAAGGGCATCCTTCAAGGTATTGGTTCTAGAGAAGCCAAAACAACGAGAAACATTGAGGAAAATCAGTGTAGGACCTAGATTTGCAAATCAGACCTCTACCAGTCCACACAACTCCGCTTCATTCAACACTTGTCTTTTATATTATCAAGAATATTAAAAGGCCTACAAGTGAACAGAAAAGAGTCAAGGTCCAAATATTTTATTTTTGCAAAGAGAAAAAAAATGCAAGATAAGACAGCGTGATGCTTTTCTTCACAAGGCTTCTCAAAGAATTATTAGAAGTATTTTGGTATCCGTAAGCTCTCAATTTTCTTGTTCTGCAGGACTCTTTATATATTTGTGCTGGGGAAGGTTTCCTTCCTTTTTTTAAAAAAAAAAACACCTCCTTCTAATGAATTGACAGGAGGATACATCTGCGAACAGCAAGCATGGCCAAGGCTTATCTAATCCTTATCTATAAAGGGATTTTGTGACCTCGTGAGGACTAAAACTAAACAGAGAGCACAGAGTTTTTCCCTTATAACTGAAGGAAAAAAAGGAAGGAAAGAAGGCGGAAGCGAGCAAGCAAGCAAGGAGCTAGTGTACAGATTAATTAATAGAAGCAATTACTACTTCCCAGGAATTGTCATGCTGAATAGGAAAACTGTTTTGTTTCTCAGGTGTCTGAACGGAAAGGGTCCAGGTAAGCAGCCATTCCCGGCGTTGGGATCATGTAAATGGGATGCTGTTGCCAAGCAACAATAGGTGCTAAGGAATGAAATACAGTCTGCAGAAACCTAATAGCCTGGAGAGAAAAAGAACCACATCCCGAGATTTACGGCACATATAAAAGGAAAAGAGCCGTTTCTCCCACACACGGAAAACACGGATACTTTATTATAAATGTCCTTAGCATGTTTTTCCAAGGCATAATTAAGTAATAAAATCCCGCCTACCTCCAAATCAAACAGGTGAATTCCTTTTTATGCTGTGTTCATTAAGCTTTATATGGAAAAAGATCTTCAGAAATTAGGTTACCAAGACAAAAGCTACAATTTAACGCAAAGAGCTTGCTTTTGCACAAAAAAAATATTACCTATAGAGACAACACTGCAGCAACTGCCAATCAGCCATCTATACTACCTTCTTATGTTTTTATACCATGCTCATTAACATTGCATCTGATCACCAGAAATTCTCTTTAAGCTTATTAAGATTTTAAAATATTTTTAGCAAGTTAATTAGAATACATTAACAGAGCTCATCTGTGTTCACCCATCATGCATATTTTATTTTATTCAGGCAAATTGCTTTAAAATGAAAAACCAGATCTGGGAAGCGTACGGAGCTGGGTATCGAACAATACAACCCCTTGCTACAACATTCCACTTCCAAACGTCCTAGTAGGTTAATGCCACTGGAAAGAGAGGGATTTTTTGATGGCAGAAGGGTTTTTAGTGCCTCCCTTACCATACTCCCCTCCAGCAGGGACCAGTGTACATGGACATGATGGAGATCTTCTTGATAGCTCATCTTCTTGATACATCTTCTTGATAGAATTGTTCTCAGCTGCCACCGTTTCCCTGTAAAATCCCCAGCAATCCATAGAAATTAAAGCAGTCCGGACAGCACTTCAAGAGGAATCCAAGTGATGCTCAACAAGGTCCAACTCAGGAGAAGAAAGGAGAGCCTCCAACCCCTCGTCTGCCGTTCAACCGCTCTGAGGAATTCATGGTGGGGTTTTCCTTGTGTCGACAGTCCCCAACACATCACTTGATCCGATGGAAAAGGCCCCATCAGAAGCTCAGGAGTGTTTCGGTGCAGTCTTTAGTGAGCCCAAGTGCCGGTGCCTTTGGCAGAAGAGCAGGAAACCCCACGAAGAACAAGGCTGGAATAGCCCTTGCTTTAGACAGTGTTATAAATTTCTCCTTTTAATATGCACTAAATGTCACCAAATTCAATCACATAAAATTAAATAGCAGTTTATGAGGAAAAGGAAGAGAGCAAAAACTACCTTGGGGTATTTTGGGTTCATATTATCCCACCTCCACAATTTCACCCTAGTGAGATTCGGGTGATTAGAAGACCATCACTGGACACTGCAGAGTAGCTATAACAACACTGTAAGACATTCCTCAAGATCTGATCCTGTCAAATATGATATGGTGTATTTCAAATTGTTCTTTTCACACTCCATATGACCTAAATCCTTATCTAAAGGACAACAGACAATTGCACTCATTTCATCAGCAGTTCTCAAGCTAAGCAGGGCTACGTTTGGAGCTCTGCAGAATTAAAAGGACGAACAAAGTTTGTCAACCTCACGCTTGAATCATTTTGCACTCTCACTGCATTTTAATTAACCTGCCACAGATTGCAGAGCTGACATGCTTGATTTGGATAGTAAAGAAAGCAGGCTTTAAAAAAACCAACAGGTCTGAAGCATTTGATGAGTGATCATATAATACATATCAAAACACACATTTAAATCTCAGGCACCGCACACTTCAAGATCTGCGTCATTAACGCTGTCTGGTGTGAGTGATTTTGGTAATCTCTTCTATCATCTAGAAAAGTTCTTTACCTCCAAAGTACTTATGCCTTTTCACGAGTGATCGTTGTTCAGGTGTATTTTATTCCTGCCATCTTCCCTGAGATGTTAATCTCCTCAATTCTAGCTCCTACCTTTTTTGTTTGTTTGTTTTATGAAGCCCTGCCATACCGTGTTTTTCCACACCTAGGAAACCAATATATTTCTAGTAACATCCTCATTGCAAAGAGAGTTGGAATAAGCAATGAAGGCAAACAACTGAAATTTTAATGTCATTTAGCGTGACCAGAGACACTGAAATATGTTTACAATTAAGGGTATTCACTGGGAAAAGGAGAAAATAGCCCAGCGTGACTGCCGGACAGCAGTTAAACAGAGCACTTTTTAACAAGGCACCTTTTGTCATGGGACTACTCGGGCGAGTGCTCATTATCCATCGAGTGGAAACAGTGACTCAGTTTTCCAGAGCCTGCTGCGATTTTAACCGATCCCTCTAACATCCCCCCTGCAGCTGTACCTGTAGTGCAGCTTCCCTGCAGCTCACCTGGCTCGGGGCTTTAATGAGAACCTGAAACTCTCTGGGGCTTGGGGAAAGCCCCCAGTTAACCCAGGAGATCCCGGAGCAGCTTGCAGCACTGCATCATTCCCGCTCCCCAGCTGGTCCTGCCTCCCATCCACAAAATCCCGGTTCCCTCTACTAAAAAGCTGTAAAATTCCTCCTGTTCACCTCCTCTCTGTCCCCCTCATCCCCAAGCTGTGCACAGCAGGCTCATGTTTAATTCTTTTCTTTATATATTCTCCTCCAGAGGCCAAAAGGCTCTGGCACCTAAACCTGGCACCTGTCTAAGCATGCAAGGTCACCAAATAAGCCCCAGCTCCATCAATCAGTAGCATTTTTGCAGAGAGGAGGCTGCTCACCATTGCCACCGAGCAGCAAAAGGACATGGAAATGTCTCCCCAAGCTTGGGGCCTCCTCCTTTTCCCAAAATGAAGTTCCCGACACGAGCCTAAACACGGCTTATTCCATGGTGTCCCGTTCACTGCGTTACCTCCAGCCCTGACACAAAACCGAGGCCAAGGAAAAGGCGCCAACGTCTTTCCCAAATCCTCACAGTCAACGCATTAAGCAGCAATAAAGGGTGCAATGACTTTCCAAGGGCACCTACCTGTTTAATTATTCAAGTGCAAATCGACTCAACACCATGGTATGAAGCACTAAAATATGCAAATGAAGTAAATTATGGGAAAAAGCAACAAAAGGAGAAAAAAAGTGGTCACGGTGAGATGAACATATGAGGCCAGATGCTGATCTGCTCCCATGGTTGAGCAGCTCTCTACACTGGTATATAAGAAGCAACAGAGTAAGGATTATTTTCTTGTTTCAGCACTCTAACCAGGCTCCTGAAGTAACCACGCCACATTTAAAATATCCTAAGAATGTGCTATTTTCATCTACCTATAAAAAGCAGCTTAAAAAAAAGGAATGTTTACACCTTTCTAGAAATCAAATGTTACTGCTGGAAAAACACTTGTTTCAACAAGTGCTCTAGAGAAGAAAGAAAGGACATAGGATTCGATCAGTGAAAAATTCTTGTTTACTCTGAATTAATGTGCCAAAATATCTCACTAAAACTATAACAACAGGTTAACAAAGAGATACCATAATACCAATTCTAGCTATTTCTCCATAAAACTAGAATATCCATTAAACAAAGAGCATTTGATTTCAGCATGGACCAAAGCAAAAAGCTTTCCAATCAGGACACCTAGCGAATTGAATGTCTCTTGTAAGCAAGTGCTATTGTGTTATATTTTCATCAAAACTGCTGAGAATAAGCCAGAGAATGACAGTAAAATGAACAAGAAAGTGTCTGATCTTGATGAATAATTCACTGATGCAATGCAGTACAATTTATTATTATTATTATTATTATTTTTGGTAAAGGCAGTATAGAGCTGCCCTTTGGTTAGGGAAAAAAAATGACCTTCTCATGGTAACGATGCTTTTGTCTTTGGGCACTGAATCACAGGTTAGTAATACCTGTGATTCCAGCTCACAGCTCAGTTGTTCATCTCAAATCATTCCATTCCTGATGCATCATGTCATGTATTTTAACAAGATAATCCAATTCCTGAAGAACTTCAACTACAGAATTGGATGCCCTGTTCTTTAACCGTTTTGGTACTTTCCTTGGATCTTAAAAAGCAGGATCACAGTCTTTTTAATAGAGCAGATAGAGCCACAGCCTGCACATGGATGTGGTCCACAGTACTTGCAGCACAAGACACGAATTGGGACACAAATGGTGCCTTCTGCTGAGATGGCAGCTCAGCGGACACCCAACTTCTGCTGACTGCAACTGTGAAATTCCAGGCACTAGGGATGTCACAACCCACACGTCAGGGTTATCTCACGTCTAATAAAAGCCCGTGACATCTACAATTGTTTTCTATCCTTTGAAAGGCATTAAGGTTAGAGCTACAGCTGGAAGGAGGATTCAGGGCTGCTGGATTGTATTTCTGCCTTACACCATCTGACTTGTGAGTCCTTGGGCAAATTCCTTCACCCTTAAGAGCACAGCTTTTCAGGGTATAGTATATTCCCCTTTTATAAACAGAGAACTTTAACATTAAACCTAGTGAAAGCACAATAAAAAAACAGCAGCTACAGGGAGAAAAGGACTAAACCCTGGAAAACACGACCTACTGCTCCGGTTTCCCAAGGGGACCCGAGGGCACCCCTGCAAACAGGGACACCCACCGTCTTCCTTGCAGCCAGAGCTGCCAGGGTCCCGGGCAGAATAACCACGGCCCTGGAGCCCAACCAACAGCCAGAGAATTTACCTGGCAAGGGGCAAAGCTGGATGTCAGCAGTGCGTCTTTTATGCCTGACAACAACGACAATAACACAAGCAAGTCACCTGTCAACGCTGCCGCATCCAGGCTCACAACTTGGTCAGAGGAAAAGCGTCACCGAGGAGGTGGCCACGGCCCGAGGCTCCAAAGGCTGGAGGTGCAGAGGAGCCTTCCCGCGAGCTGCGGGGCAGCCCGGCGCGCTGCTGCCTCCGCACGAGCCGTGCACATCAGTGCTAAACAGGGACGTATCTCTCCAGGAATGATGACAGAGGAATGCTCGTTTTGTCATTTCTCATCCATTTGCTATCATTTTTGCACCCAGCCTCTTGCTGCACAGCCTTATTACAACAAAAATACACAGGAAAGAATCCAGTTCATGCCGCGGTTCACTGAACAAACTCATCAGAACAAACAAAAACAAATGAGAAAGATAAAAATAAACCTAACCCCACCAAACTCTTTGATAGCAATCAAATAGGCAAATAACTAGTAGGACTCGCTTAAATACAAATAAGTGTCCTTATTTGTATTTAAGGTACTCAGGTGCCTGTGGTCTATGCCCTGTAATACATTAGAATCTCTTTTGTGTGAATACTCAGATTACATTTGGCTACTTGGCAGCACTTCTCAACACCTAACAATGTAATAAAAATATATTTTTTCTCTGTGTAAGACAAATGCGTCCACCTTCAACCTCTGCTACCCATAAAACACACAATTTATTCAAGTACCTTTATGCAGAGTATAATTAACCTTTTCAATGTACAAAAGCTTCTGTGCCTTTTAGATGAACAAAGAACTATTAATGAACAAAAGAGTACTTTTCTGAGCAAATGTTTAATATTATTTCTGGGAATAAGGAGTGTGATATTAATAAATATATATACATTGTATATAATACAGCATATAGCTTGCATACCTTCCTCCAAATGACTTGTGCTTCTAAATATCATTGCAGGGTGTTCTCTTCTTTATATACTATAGGGATACTTATGTCAAGTTGCTCACGTAACTATATACATTGATAACCGAAAACTGGATGGCATGATTATGAAAAAGAAATAGCCCATTTGCTCTAGTTTTAAAGCCAGGGGATGATTTGCGAAGGAAAATAAATATAATTTGGCTTCAGTAATTTAAGGTCAACCTTCATTGAACTTTAAAATTACACATATGGACATCGGTTTTCGATGAGCAGTCCTTGAACACTTGCTAGGCCATAAGGTACCTCAGAGAAGTAGGTCTGTTGTCAAGGAGACACATGCAAGGTCCAGTCACATACTGAAAAATTCATGGGACCCCACAAATTAAGCTTGAAAATCAGTAACCAAGGCCAAAAAAAAAAAAAAAAGGGATCCAAGTGGTTTTCATCTTCCTTTCCTCGTGCAAGTCAATCTCTTCCAGGCAGGAAAGATCTGAATTGGACTGGAAAACTTGAATTCATCAGCGCTGCATCTTGTTTTGTGTGGCCACTTTACATCAAGGAAAATGCTGGCTTTGGTTGTGCATTTTTAGCTCTATTTTACATGCAAAGATGCACCAACTTCCTCAGTAATACAACTGTTGATCACATTCTGTCTGGTAACAGAAGTCCTGTCAGATATTTAGCCTTAGTTACCAAAAACTCTGTTCAGGGAGTACAAACATTTCCCCTCTGGCAACCTGTCAGTCACAGCAAATCTGTAAATAAACTGTCAAACTCCATTCTAATCATGCTTGAATCTGCAAGGGAAAAAGTAGTAAAATTGGTGCAGCTGGTTGTAGTCCCTGTAGAGCAGGGCTGATTTCACAGCTTTAATATGGTTCACTACTTCACAGCAAGTCCGATCTGATATACAGCATGCAGAAATGAGTGACACCTTTGCTAATCATTTCCTTAAACTTATCACATGTGGAGGTAATAATGGATGCAATGACTTTTCAAGGGCACAGGCTGCTTAATTTTTCAAAAGTAAATTGACTCGAGTGCTGCAAAATTAAAAATCCACTAAGACACACTGTAAAGCCATCTAAATTACAGAGAATTACAAGTGGAAGCTCTGGCCCGGGGAAGACAACGTTAGACCTTCTTATACTGGCAGACAGAAAGTAGGAACAGGAAAGCTGAAAACAAGCCAAGGACCTAAGTACAGGTGCTGGCTATGAACAAAGACGAATTAGATTAAATGGGAAACTATGTACTACTACCTAGAACATACTGGCATTCTTTGTTCCATAATTCATAACCTACTAAGTCATTCTGGGAGAGCTGGTCAGAAATCTTCCTACAAGATATTTCTTGTTGGACTGTGAGAGCTAATCAAAGAGCCTTTCAGGGCCCTTCCAAAAGGACGAGGAGCAGCAGGAAGATCAGAAAAAGAACTGATAAACACTATCACCCTGCTGCTCGTGGGCTCACATGGGATTTAAATACCTGATTTAGAGTGAAGATAGAGACTGAACCAACATCTGCTTTTATCCCAGAAATTTTCCTTCACCATCAAGTCATAAAAAGTCTCATTGTCTCTCTGGACCTGTGAATATTTCATAAGAAGTAGAACAGCTCCAAGCAGAAGAGAGACTGACTCTAACCCCATGGCGAAGGCACTGGCTTGATATATGCCAAATCCAGGTTCAATTCACAGCTCTTATCAGTCAGGAAAGGGAATTCAGTCTCGGTCTCCAAAAGAAGATGCATCTTTTATGTTTCTTCACAAAAGCCCCTCTGAAGTGCAACTATAATTAGGAGACAGTTTGAAAAGAGATTTTGAAAGCACATCATTTCTTATGAAACAAGAATATTGGTATTTGATCACACACTTCCACAGTCTCCCTGCTCTTGGGAGTAGCAAGCAAAACTTTTCATGAGAGTAGCTGAACACACCACAGGAAAGCAAAATAAGCATGCTAAGGTCAACATGATTGCAGTGAGTTTGAAGGTGAAAAAAAATAGCATCATCTTCCTAATCATGGTTGTTGTACGCTCAGATTTCTGCATTCTAGCTTTCTTTATCTAGCACAAATTTTGACTGTTTGAAGAGAATGCAAAAAGCATGAAATACATCATATGTGCCCTGTCCTCCCATGAACTGCACGTGTCAGAGAGCTGACGCACCAGCAGCATCGTGTTCGCCATGCAAAGACTACACAGCCTCTGCACTGCTGTTCTCTTTCACCATTTTCTAGAAAAAAACACGTGTTCCCTTCCTTACCCCGTGGTAAACCCATTCAGATGCCACAAAAGTCTTAAGTAAAAGCAATAAATGGTGCCTTCCAGAATTGTCAGTCTGGTTTATCTCCTCTGCTTGTATCCAAGCATCTCATCCAAAGCCCCGATAACCCACTGTGAGGTTGACATTTTCTGTGACCTGGACTAGATCCAGCAGCACATGCTGGTATTCGGGGTCTTCAGAAAGTTTTTATTGGGGGAAATAACCACAAATTGAGTTGTCTTGTTCCAATGCTCTAAATTATATTCAAGAAAACATCTCTGAGCGTGAATCTGATCTCCCACATAACAACAGTGTCAATAGTGTCAACCCCTGTCAATAACAACGATCGGTTTATCCTCAGAACATGTTTAAGAGAGAAGAATTATTTTTCAAGTGAGAAACTAAGTTATAGTAAAGATATTCATCCAGCTAACACAGCAAAGCAGGCAAGGTCTCTTGAGTGCCACAGCAGCACCTAAATCACACGGCCTCTTCTCCGTGATCCAGAGTTCATGCATTCCTTTAAAATCAATGATACACCAAATCCAGACTGTACTTTTCATCCAAAAAGCATCATTATTTCAATTTCCATTGGCAAAGAAAATGGTTTATTGGATTGTTCCTAGGTATAAAAACAATTCCTTCACATGCAAACGTTTCAGTTCCACGAATGTCCTCAGTGAACCACAGCCTCCTCTGGTAGACAGCACAGCAAAGTACAACTCATGTCATGAAGCCTAAAACGACGTCTGACAAACACAGAAATTTAAGTAAATAATATAATTACTCCAGCGGGAGTTGCCCCAGAGCACCTGTGTTAACTCCCCTGCCAAAAGCGTTTTGAACTTTCTAAAGGCTACAAATGATGTGAGAAGATATGAGCAGAGAAAGTCCTTGAGACTACAGCTGCAAAGAAAAGTAATTTTGATAATAATGCTTCAGATATAGAGACGGAAGCAATTAAAACCAGAAGAAAAATGTGTAAACGTGTACTGCTGCCTTTGTTTTCACCCAAGCTGAACTTCCCCTGGAACTGAATCGCTGGCTCGCTGGGGCAGCTTGCTAATATCCTGAGCCACTAACAGGAAGAGCTTGTCTGGGAAATCAGCACGAAGCTCAGACTTGTTTGTTTGGAAAAGCCTCTACACATAAACACACTCACACACACGTAGGGACCACTATCCAGAGCACACAACTACAAACTAACTGGACAAAAGGTGACAAAAGGACATGGAAAAGACTTAAGTACTCAGTGCCTTTTTCACCTTGGTCTTTACTGGTAACGTTTACTTCCAGGAATGTCAAGGCCCTGAGATTCATGAGAAAGTCCACAGGGAAGATAAATCCTCAGTGGAAAAGATGAGGATGGAAATACTGAAATGAAAGGGGCATGCAGAGGTCCATGGCACCTCATGAAAGTCACACAGAAGTGGTGAGGGAGCTGGCAATGTCACGGAGAGGCATCTCTCAATTAGCTAAGAAAAGTCAAAAGAAAGATCCTGAGGCCTGGAAGAAAGCAAATGTCACTCCTGTCTTCAAGAGGGGCAACAAGGAGGATCCGAGGAACTCCAGGCCAGTCAACCTCACCTTGATCCCCGAGAAGGTGGTGGAGCAAATAACCCCAAAGACCATTTCCAAGCACATCAAGGACAGGACAGTGACTGACAGCAGTCGACATGGATTTATGAAGGGGAAATCGCGCTCTAGCAACCAGTTGGCCTTCCATGCTGAGATGAGTAGCCTGGCAAATGGGGGTTCATGCAGTTTATCTCAATTTCATTGAAGCTTTCAGCACCCTCATTGACAAACTGACAAAATACAGATTAGATAAGTGGAAAGTGGGTTGGATTGAAACCAGCTGTCCTGCCAGGCTCAAAGGGCTGTGATCAACACCACGAAGTCCAGCTGGAGGCCAGTTGCTAGTGGTGCCTCCCAGGAGATGATACAGGGTTGAACATCTTCATTAATGACCTGCACGATGGGGAAGAAAGACTGCACCCTCACCAAGAGTGGAGACAAAGTCGAACTCCAAGGAGAGCTGATGCACCAGATAGTTGTGCTGCCATTCACAGGGATCTGGACAGGCTGAAGAAAAGGGCAGACAGGCATCTCAACGTTCAACAAAGTGAAACGCCACATCCTACACCTGGTAAGGAATAACCCAATGCACCAGTCCACGCTGAGGATTGACCAGGTGGAAATCAGTTTCGACAGAAAGACCTGAGCTTTCTGGTGGACAGGCTTGAACACGAGCCAGCAATGCACCCTTGTGGCAAAGAGGGACAACAGCACCTCGGGCTACGTGGGGCAGACCGTTGGCAGCAAGCAGGTCAAGGGACACTCTGCTCAGCACCACTGAGATGCACCAGGAGCGCTGGCTTCAGGCCTGGGTTCCCCAGCACGAGAGACACGGACATAATAGAACAAGTCCAGCAACGGGCCGTGAAGAAAATTTAGGGGTTGGAGCATCAGTCATCCAAGGAGAAGATGAGAGAAACGGGACTGAGCCTAGAAAAGGTTCAGGGACATCTTACATACCTGATCGGGCAGGAGGGAGCAAAGAAGATGGAGCCAGAATCCTCTCAGTGCTATCCAGTGACAGGACAAGCTCAAGGTGAAAAAATAATTAAAGAAAGCGGAGTCATTTTGACTGGCAATGAATCTCTAAAGAGACGAGGTGCTCAGCACAGAAGTTTGTGAACGTAGCCACCTCTGTTCTGTAGGGGGCTGTTTGGTCCCAAGTCAATTGATTGGGACTTAGATTGGGAATTAGATTGGGATCCAGGGAGTGCAACTTTATTTTACGACTTATGATTATTTAGTCCTAAAGACTTTGACAAGAACTAAATGAATGCATTTAAAGCTCCAGGCCCCAGAGAGAGCTCCTTTACAACTATGCAACTAAGATAATTCTGTTTCCTATCATAATGGTAGGGGAATTTTCATGCTTTATACATCACATCAGAGAAAAAGGGACATCCTGCCATGCATTATAGCATGTTTTTCCACTGAGGAAATAAAAAATGAATACATATCCAGAACGTGACTAAACTTTAGAGAACCTCCTGACTTTTAAATGCTGGTATTTAAAGTTGTGATAAATCCTGGGGAGAAAAGAATTGCCCGCTCTTCTACGTGTCGGGAAGGAAAGGAAGGAGTGTGATAGTGCCAAGAACAGGACAGACAGACGGATTTACTTGACACGCGCCCTGGAAGCCCTGCAGGTTTCACCAGCGGTGCTTGTAGGGCCTTTGAAGTGGAGCTGGTGCACAGCTTGTAAGTCCCTTCCTCCGGAGCTGGTGAGCTCGGGGTGTTATAAGCTACTTAAGCTCCTTAGTCTAGATCTAAGCAAACAGCTTGACGCACTTACAAGCTTCACTCCCTCCTATTCTGAAGATGTTAAGCTGCTTAGCCCACTGTCTTCTCCTGCTTCAACTTTCAAATTGCTGCGACCAAATCCCACACATGCACCACGCACTCACCTTTATTAGCTGGATTCCAACCAGCACGAAGGATTCTGCATCTCTTGTGCCAAGTCAATGGAGCAACAAAATGATTTTTTATACGTCCTTCCAAAGTCACAGCCACTATCCAAACGCCTATTGCCTTGGCAACTATCCTGCATTTTCAGTATCCACAGATTTACTGCAACCTAAACAGATTTTCACTCCTAACAAAACTCTTCCTGTCACTGAAGTCTTTGGAATATTTTGCTTATGATTTTCAAAAAGATTTTGCACTGGTTTAACTTTGTCTCTCACAAATATAAGTTTTTGGTCTTAACTTTAGATTCACTAGGAATGGCAAAAGCTTTTAGGAGAGAGGCAAAAAAATACAGATTTCATCTAAATTAGGCTGGTACCAGACCATTGGCTTTTACTATTAATGATACAGGAGGATCTTTAAACTGAAAACCACAGAGGATGGCACAAACAGAAATGACACATCTTCCAGGGATGAAACCATTTAAACCTTATATCCTTAAATAACAGTAAAAAACAGATCTTAATAAATCTAAATAAGAAATTGCAAAGAGCAAATAAGTCCACTTTAATCAGAGCAACCTTACATACCCATGATAAACCTTTGTTTTGACACTCAATGCAATGTCGGACCTACCATCTCCACAGGAATGTAATAAAAATGGAAACAATGCAGAAAGGAAGAACAAGGATAATCAAAGGTAGGAAACAGATTCCAAGCAGACATGAGCAAGCCCATTACAGCTCCTCAGTGAAGAGAAGAAATGGCTGAGAGGATCGCAGAGGGAGGCCCACATCACAAGCAGTTATGGAGAAAATAAACAGGGAATGGTTATTCATTGTTTCTCGTAGCACAAAAGCTATGGAGAAGCAAATGAAATGATCAGGTGGCAGCGTCAACACAAACAAAAACTGGGATTTTCACATGCATGGCTGAACTGAAGTAGCCGGTACTACAGGATACCACGGGTGCCAAAAGTCTGTGTGCTTTCAAAAAGTAATTAGAGAAGTTCTTAGGGAAAAACAAAAAGAAAAAAAATCCAACAACAGCTGTTAAATAACGAGCCTGCAGCTCAGGAAGTTGATAAGCTGCAGACTGCTGGAAGCTGTGAGGATTTACCTGTTGTTCTAGCCCTCCTTAGGTCTCACTGACTGGCCACTGTGAGAGACAGGATACCAGCCCTTTGCTCTGGATACCCACTCTTACCTGCACTAACAGCAGCAAAGTTATTTCAGTCCTGAGCATTCTTGAAAGATCTTGATTTTCTGACAGTTTTCAATGAATGTGCAAATTAGAGTTGTCCAAAGCAATTCTCAGTGGGGAAGACTAATGTCAACATTTTTTTCCTTTCCCCATCAAAAAATATGTAAAATATTTTACAGTGAATGTTCTAAAAAAATCCACCACCAAGCCAACAACTAAGGGCAGCTTCAAATCTTGCAAAGAGGCACCTGATTGCACCAGCTCTAAACTTCCAAGTACTGCCATCTTCACCCCAGAATGTGTTTGTTTGAAAAAGTTATGAGAGAACAAGAGTCTTACAACTTATAATTATATTTATCATAATTCTGAAGGTTGCAACAATCTTGACCTTTTTTCCCACATCCTAATGCGATTTCAAATTAATCTTTTCAGTTTAAAACAACTTATCAAATGCCACGTAACGTGTAAACTACGTCTTGATTGCTGAGAAAACATCTCTTTGTCAAACAGTATTAAGGCATGCATTTGAGTTTCATTGACCTTACAGGTACCTGAGCACTTTCTTGCATCAGGAATTTCTATCCTGACAGCACCAGGAGACAACAGGAGCTGCAACTTGAATCCCAAGACTTCATTCTACTACATCCTACTCAACAGGTGACTGCGCTGCTTTGCCTTTTCTCACTGCTATGAAGGGCAGAACATAATATAGATAAAAGAAAAAGCATTCTCTGTTTGTCAGGAGTAATTAAACATGTCACTGATTTTCTGTAAAACTCAAGAGCCATCTGGGAAAAGAGCAGTACGTCTGCACATCCGTTTGAGTGACAAGGTCAGAGCATCCCTCCCTTCCTTGGTTGAATCTCCATCACTGACTCTGTTCATCATGCTGTAAATTAATCTGTAAAAATTTGGAGAACCTACCTACTGTAATGATCTTTATCTGTCCAGAGAAGGCAAAATGAGATGGAGTGGCAGCAGAGGGTTCCAATTGGCTTGTGGCTGCTGAGTGACAGAACCAGGTTAAGAGACCCACTTTATTCAAGAGAACAACACAGAATTAGCCTTCTGTCTTGTTACACTTCTAGGAAATGGCTTCAAGAGCTCCAATTACTGAGAGCCCAATAATGGTGAGAAGTTTGTTTCGTACACAGAAACTCCCCTCTATCAGTTCATGACTCTTGCCCCACGTTCTCCTGCTGTGCTGCTCAGCAAAGAGCCTGGCTGCCTGGACACTGGTAGGCCCTTAGGTCCCCCCAGAGCAACCAGCCCCTTTCTCTGCCTCTCCACTGAGGGCTCCACTCCTCCACCACCTCCGTGTTCCCCTGGTGAATGCGCTCCAGTTTATCCATGCACTTCTGGTATCGGGGGGCCCAAACTAGGTGCAGTACTCCAGGTATGGTCCCATGAGCACTGAACTGTAACTCACTAAGTCACTTCTTTAATCTGCTGTACCCCGTAAGGCTTCATTGCTGCTAGGGTAAACTGTTAGTTCATTTTCAGCCAGACCCCCCAGGCCCTTTTTGGCAGGGCTGCTCCCCAGCCTGTACAAATGCAGGGGGCTCATGTGTCTCAGGTGCAAGACTTTGCATTTTCCCTCGCCGAATTCCACGAGGCTCCTGCCAGAACATACCTCATGGATTATTCAGGTCATGAGCATGAGCTTCTCATCAACATATCAGATGACAATCCTGGAGATAGAGCTGAATGTGTAAGACAGGATTAGGTGTGCACAGAATGAAGCACTGTGATACACAAGCCGCTTACTTCCTTGGCCTGTTCTCATGAGACCCTTCTCAATGTTTATATTCAGAACGGCTAACGCACCATAACCACAGACTTGAGGAATGTCTCTACACTCATAGCTTGCAGCTGATCTAAACCACTTGCGCCTGTTTATGGGATTCCTGTAAGGGTAAAAAGTCAGTTAATCTCCTCAAAGCATGCTCAAACACAAGTAACATCACTCCGATATTTTCAAAAACACAGAAGGCCTGAGGAAACAATTTCTCAAAATATTGTGGGATTGAGGTGGGTCCTCAAAGGATGCAGAAATGTCCTTTCCCTTTCTGAATTACAAAACATTTCTAAAATATTGTGGGAAGGAAACAGTTATTCCCATCCTGTTCTGTAGCTGAACCCTCCATGAATCAAAACCTGAGGAGTCAACTTACCCTCCAGTACCCTCAAGCTGCATGATTTAAATTACCCTCTCTCTCATGCAAACCTGGTGTTACCTTACTGTCTGATACTGAATAGCAATATCTTGATACTTAATATCTCAAACTGCTGTTGTGTCCTGAAACCAGCATTGAAGAACCAGCAATCTGATGGGCTGCAAGCAAGATCATTCAAACTATCTGCACAAAACTGAAGAATATAATGATCTGACACTGATCTCCATACCAGCCCAGGCTCCTTAGGATCTTTATTTTTTCACAGCACATAACATTTTTACTTCACTATTTCCCCAATCAGGGAACACTTGCATAGTATTTGAAGATACCATAATTTTTTCAAGCAACCAGAACATTTATAAACTTAATAATCACATTATTTCAAAATAATAAATATCTTCTTGTCTGAATAGGTTATAACTTGGAAACTCCCCAATGCCTCAGCGACGCAGCTCACTGCACTGCTCAGTCCACATATCACAGAATAACTTTGAAAAACATGTAATTACTTGTAATTATTTAGCAGTACCCTTTTATGGCACGTAGTATGGCAGGGTACAGACACGTGGTTTAACTCCTGCACTGGAATCCCCTAAACCAACTAGTGCTTTAGATACTCTAGTGCAATGGACACAGCTGGAGTAAGAGGGAATCTCTTACTCCAATCTCACAAGCCTCCATCACATCCTCTCCAACCGTTTTCCTACCAGAGCCAACCAGGTTAGTCACTGACCAAGGTCATGCTGCAATATTACTCACGTGGATAATTTCGGTGCTACTAGTGCTGTCTACCTCAAACACTACGAAAGAAAACTGCATACACCCACCTACAGTGACTGCACAGCGACCACCGCAGGCGTCAGCTCTCTCCTCTCTCTGTCACAGAGTCCCTTGTGTGGTTCCCCGCAGTGCCCAACAGCCAACAACAGCCCCCAGGAGGTTGTAAAACGGGGAGGAGGTCCCATATTTTCTCTCTGCACCCTGCTGAAAAGCAGTGCAGGCGCAGCTAACTCACTTGTGCTGGAGCCCAGCCTTAATGCCACTAGAACAAATTAAAGTGAGGAACACACTAAGGTGAAAGTGTTTTATACTGCTGTACTGGAAGGCTAAGAACGCTTCTGCCCGACAGCTCAAAAGGACTGAAAAAGTATTTCACAGTATATCACAGAATCCCAGGATGGTTGGAAGGGAGCTCTAGAGATCACCTAGTCCAACTCTCCTGCTCCAGCAGGGACACCCAGAGCACGGGGCACAGGGTGGTGTCCAGGCAGGTTTGGAAGATCTCCGGAGAAGGAGACTCCACAGCCTCTCTGGGCAGCCTGTTCCAGGGCTCCGGCACCCTCACAGGAAAGAAGCTCTTCCTCACACGGGGATGGAATTTGCTGGATGGAACAAGTTTCAACTTGTACCCATTACCCTTTGTCCTGTCACTGGCCACGACGGAGAAGAGTTTGGCCCCAATTCCTCTGGCAGCTCAAAGGGCAGCCCTGGAGAACACCACAGGAACCCTACCGCCTTATCCAGAGCGATGAAGCACCACGGCAGAGGCAGCAGCCTGGGCACGAGGCAGCCGCGGCGCTGGGAGGCGGCGCTGGGAGGCGGCGCCGCCACGTGTGCCTGGCCAGGACACCCGGCACGACGGCCCCCGGCTCCTGCATCCTCCCCCACAGGGCACGCAGGGGCAGCTTGGCTCAGTTTTACTCTCCTGGATGAATTCTAAGGAAAACAATAGCCTGAAATTGAAAAAAAAAAGTCTCGTACGGATGAGTCCCCTGGCTCCGCACAAAACAGACTAGCCCAAAATGGCACATCCATTTCCCTCTTTCCTAAATAGTTTTCTTCTGCTTTCAGCCAGCTTCAAATACAGCACTTTACAATTCTTAAAATATAAACCAAAGCATAAAGAGCAGCTTGGAGTACTCTATTTCTGATACTAGAAGACACGCTTCATTTATTTCGGATGTTTTAATCATATAGAGAGAGATATCACTCGAAAGCAGCATCTTCCTCGCTGCTAGTATTTAGAGTTAGCACAACAGCAGCCACTGAGCATTTATTCAGGTGAACTCATGTATGTAATGGAGTTGCCTCGAGCAGTTCTCCCCAGCTCCTGGGCCTCCTGTGACTGCTCCCCTAGAGTTTGCATTTATCTTTCTGCGATGATCACAGCTGGGCAGGATTTTAACGCTTGCAACCAGGAGGCCTTGCAGCCTGCACTAACACACAGCGCCGACGGGCCGAGCTAAAAGGCAAAAGCAGCAAGAGGGTATCGGAACGGTGCTGTTTGCTCCTAGGTCTTACTGAGCTTAGCATTTAATCTACATTTAATGAAGAGTCAGGAACTTGCGCTGCGAATAACAGATCAGATATAATTGGAATTTGTTCCACGCCACTAGACTACATATATCAATAAAAACAATATCCGCATTGGATTCGGGGCTCGCTTCATTTGCATTTCTTAATTTAGTGCTCAACTAATTTAACAATAGTAATGATTTAATTCAAATTAAAATCTAAGGAAAATAAAACAATTCTAAAAAGCCATTAAAGATTTCATTAAGTTCCATCTAAATTAATATTAGCTTTCTTAACACTTTCAGTAAGTGATTTTTTTTTCTCTCACCACTGAAACAAACATGAAGTTTCCTCTGTGCAGTCAAGCTTCAGACAAACCTTGTTAGATTTACTGGTATTATTTCAAGCAATTAATTAATATACATTAGAGTTATTTAGAAGAAAAGTACAAAGAATGGCAGGAAAATGGATGAAGCTGTTTTTAAAGCACTGCATTCAACTGAGATAATTATTCACCAAGCCTTTCATGAAGAGCTCTTTAGGTATATCCTATCCATTAGATCACATTTCCTATATATTTGTGGTATTGCTCTTAAGCACCACACACATGAGTTACTCAAGCCACAAGAGTTTTACAAGGCTTTTTCCTATAGCTCCACACTGAGCAGTCACTTGCACGTCAGTGCCTTTTCAGAAAAAAGAATTCATTTCAGAAATGTGTGTCAGTTAAAAACACATTAATTACAAATTATTTGTACGCTGCTGCAAGAACAGAAAGGGGTCTGCAGCCGTGCAGCCTTGCATCCCACTCTCTAAATGAAACAGAAAAATTATTTGTGTAAGACAAGCATTATAAAAAAAAATCTTCTCTTAGCTATCAAGAGTATAAAATATCCTACTTCAGTTCTCAATATTGCAATATTTTTCAATATTCTGTTGGAATCTGCAGCTGATTTTGGTGGATTGGACATGATGTTGTCCAAGCAGAAGGGATGGACGGTGGAGGCAGATGCAGGGGGACAAACTGAGGCTTCAGTAAACTGGAATTTCTCGCTGTATCAGTTTAGTCCCTCAGTTAAAGTGAAAAATGGTTAAAATTTCAGTCTTTTGAGCAGCTGTTTATTTCACTCTCTCAAGCACATGCAAGCGCTGGAAAGTTGGGTAACTGTCCTGCACTCCTGTGGTTCTCCTGAACCAGCCTTATTCACCCAAACGGCAACACTGCGGTCAACAGGAGCGCTCTGGTAATGACTCCTTTTGCAAGAAACACAGTAGCTAAAACTTGAAATTTGCCCTGGATTTTATCACAGCTCAGAGGGGAACTGCAGTTAAAAGAACTCAATATTTTTAAGTCATGAATCAAAGAGAAGATTGAATAGAAAAAAAAATCAGTAAGAACCCACCATGTCCTGCATATATGCATTGTATTTAAAAACATAATTCCACCTTTTCAAATAAATATTTTTTATTCTCCTCTTTCTTACTTTAAAAACACTCACTTCAGACATTCACTTGCACTTCAGTGGTACTGGGCTCTTACATTCAAAGACAAAATTAGGTATGAAATAAAGAGCTAAGTATGGCTTTCTCTGCAGCACAAGTGTTCACTTGCTGGTAAACTTAAGTCATGTAACGAGAAGTGCACTTAATTACTCAAGCAGCTCTCAAACTGTATTACCATTATAATTAGAACTACTTCAAAAAAGAAAAAAAGGGCAATTTTGACCAGGACAAACACAGAAGGAAAAAATCAAAAGCACCTTGAGTAGAGTGGGACCTACACGCTTTTGAAAATGTACTTCAAATATTTAAGCAGCTCTACCTCGAGTGACCGCCTTTATTTCAGTGTGACTTACAGGGCTACTACCACTTAGGCCAATAAATGATACTTCTGCTATTTTATATGTTTTAAAGTTGGCCCGTGAGAGGATTATGCGCACATTGCTGCTTTGCAACTACTCTGAGCATCCTCCAGCTTTCCATACACAGAACACATATGGGGAAATCCCTGCAAAGGCAAAAACGCTGACATTTAACTGTTAGGTAAAGGGATCCCAGCAGTGAAAAGCAAAGGAATGGGGTGATCCGCTCCTGGAAACACGGAGGAGGAGGCCAAGGCAGTGCTGGAAGTGACTCACAAAGACCATCGTCAGCACAGGAGCCCTCATTGTAGCAGACCTTCAGAGTGCCCAATGAGGAAAACAAGGAATGATTTAGGGAAAGGAAAATTCCAGCTCCTCAACCAGGCTAGAAGACAAAAGACACGGTGAATCTGGCCAGGTTATTTCTGTTCAATGCTCAAGAGCTCTAGGTTTGAGTATGCCCACCATGATTTAGCTCCTGGGTTTGAGTCTTAGGAATGTCCTTCTGGCGATGAGAACACAGAACACAACATCTGCTAGGGACAAAAATGGTCCTCAGCCCTAACCGAACTCTACCAACAAAGCCCAGATTTGGCATGTTACAAGAACCATCTAAATCTGTTGAAAACAAGACCCAAAAGCACCCTGAGGAAAGCTACTATCGCCGATGGAGTACTTAGATAAATACCTTGGAGCTCTGCCACATGAAATACCAGTTGGTTGCCAACATTAATCTAAGCAGACCCAGTGTATTTTCAGGTCAGTTCATTTGCTGTCCAAAATATTATTGGCATTTCATACCCTATCTATAATAAATACATATTATTTAGTATTGTTACTGTTGCTAATACTGTTGGCTTGTAAAAATAGGAAATAAAGAACTCAATATTATGCGTTTCAGCATAACAAGCTCCTTCTAGTGGGGCTTTTCAGAGGGAACATTCAGTGCAAACATTCCTTTACTTACTGTTATTGCAAAAGTGGAAATAAAAAAACAAAAGCTCGTGGTTTTATATTTTATTAAGCCACTAGCTGGTTTATATAAAAAAATACAAAATTTATACAAATGAACTTTCGTCTACCAAAACTTCTCAAAACTTCTAAACATCTTGCTTTTCGGAAAGTAGACAAGTATATCTGGAGGTGAAATATTAAGAATTAAGCCACACTTTAGTGGCATTTCAGATGAATATTGACAAGTTCATTTATCTGCAGCAGAAGTATTCTCTGAAAAAATGATTTTGCTTCAAGGCATAATCAAAAATAAAGCTTCACAAATCCACCCTGTCTTTGTAGGTATGCACATATGTCTATTTTTCATTTCTAATTTCATGCTTTAAAATGTTTTTATACGATTTGTTAAGCTTCCAAATGGAAGACAAACACTTAAACTTAAGTGTTAGAGAGATGGCCATTTTTAACCTCCCTCCCTCCTGGAGCAGTAATGGATGTGCAGTGCCCAGCAGGCCCTCCTGAGCTCAGTTTTACTTTGTAAAGTAAAATGCAGTACAATCAGAGCAAGTGCAGTCAGAAAAAGATAATTTTGAATTCAAGCAAACCTTTTTCTTCCCGTTCTTTCATTTATTCTTTAGATTTTCCATTTAGGAATAGTACACGAGCGATGAGCTGAAGGCTGCTCTAAAAGGCCATTAGGTGCAGCCTTTTGTGCAGCCAAGGCAGGAGCAGCATCGCAGTTCGGAAGCTGGTCCAGGAAGCCCATGTCAGCTACCACATTAAGGAAATTAAGGGTCTTGCTTCTACGAACATGCTAATCTCATTCTTTTAAACACCAAGCAGGCTTGTCGCTGAGCCCAAATCCTGCCTTTGTGTGCAAACCTGAAAAAATCATATTTGTGCTCATGTCAAAAAGGGAACTTCAAAAGTTAAATACTCGAAGTTAATTTTCATGAACTTCTCGTTCTTTGCCACGTTTTACACTGACCAAACTGACACTGTGCAAGCCTCAGAGCTGTCATTCTATGTGCACTATGCAGTATTTTTGCCATTGCACAAATTACATACTGTTTATAAAGCTAAATAACATTGAAGGTGAAAAAAAGAAAGTCCTTCCTACTTGTTCCCGAGAACCACAGTCCAGAAATAATGAAGAAAATCTCTCCAAATTAATTCTTTCGTATGTCTGACAAGAATTAAAGTTATAGACATAGGCTATAAAATTCCACTTGTCCTCAAAAGTGTGAACTTCTGTTTATTTATTTATTTAGTTATTACTAGAACAGCATGGAATGTGGGGTTTGAATGCTTGAATTAGGTGTGGACTGGTGCAGTTGGAAGCACTGGGACACAGTGGTCAGGACTGCTGTATAAAGTGAGCAGAAACCAGAAAAACACTTAAAACTTAAAAAGCTAAGAAACTTTAAAAAACTTAAGCCAGAAAAAAGGGAAACCAGGGAGACCGGGAGAGCTGATCAGAGCTCGCTCACCTGTCTGCCACATTTGAGCAACAAAAATGGACACCTGGAAAGACACAGGAAGAAAGATTTAAAATAATAAATTGCCTAAGTGTCAACTAAGGTAAGTGTAGTATTTTATAAGTGATCACCAGGAAAGGGGATTATTCAGGGTGATACCCGAGGCTGCTATCAAGCTATAAATGATTAACACAGAGCCACGCAGAGGTGGGCACACATGAGCCAAAGCTTCCCAACAGCAGCACCTGCCAGACACGTATCTCTGTGGCTGACCTGGGTACTCACCCTTCTGCAGAGACCGTCCCTCTCAACCAAACCAGCTGAATTTAGAAAAAAACATCCTTATATATAATATTAAAACTATCAGTGCTAAAGAATCCACTGTAGATTACTGCATTGCTTGATTTCTCTCGAATTTAGAAAAAAACATCCTTATATATCCTTAAAACTATCAGTGCTGAAGAATCCACTGTAAATTACTGCATTGCTTGATTAAAAATGTTAAAAATCTGCACCTTGCTTCTATGTGAAGTCTGCTTGGCTTCAGCTTGTGGCTATTGAGCATTATAGCGCTGCCTGCGAGGCTCCAGAGCCCTATACTATCAAGTTTCCTTTCCCCAGGAAAGTACTTACAGGCTGCAATCCTGTCATTCCCTGGCTAATCTAAATGGATTTAAAACTATAGATCAGGCTCCGAAAACAAGTGAGAGAAGGCGATTTCTCAGATAACCCAACCGATCTCCCAACCCCAACGTTCCCAAGGGCCACAAAGCTCTAAGAAAACCAGCCCCCTGGCAGCCTGGCTGCTTTTCAGAAGGCTGCTTGAGCAGTACGGCCAGCGCAGCAGTCATAAACAAGCTCTCCTACCACCAGGGCACAGGAATTGAACCATTTAAATACTCGGTCTTTTGCTGACCAAACATTAAGAGCGACTGTTCAAACAAGGACAACATCTTATCAACGTGTCAGGAAAGCAAGACAGATAGTAGCCCTCCCAATCTCTTTATTAACTCTTCAGCTTTTCCGCCTCCGTTGTGTTTCCTGTGTATGGGTAACAACAATAAAACAAAATAAAAGCAAGACAATAGCCACCACATTAAAAATTACTAGAGCACGTAAGCAGCTTCCTTACTGCACATTAGGTCATTTCCTTTAGAGTCATCTTATCTAACTCTCTTAAAAATTAGTTGAACCAATTCTGGCTCAAGAGAGCATAAATAATAAAAAAAAGATCTTTTTTTTTTGTAAAACCCTTGGTCGGGGAACTGGTAATGAGCTATCCCACCTTCCATTCCAGATCACTGGCTTAAAACCAGGTCTTGCTCGCTCGTGCCTAGAAGGCTCTGCTACGTGATTAAAGTCTGATGCTGTGCAGGGAATAAGAGAGGAGCTATAGGGCCAGATTCCTGGCAACACACTGCCTGCCTCACGCTGGCACTCTCATCGGCCAGAAGTTTCATCAGAAAATACCCAGGTCCTTTTTAGCTGATTTTGGGTGAGAGAAAGACTCTGCCTTCGATGAGCATAGAAGTACATGTTGAGCCAACACTCCTCAGTCAAAAAATGTAGGTTTAAGATCCAGTGTCTCCTTGCATTTGTAGGATTTGTATGATTGGCATTTCTAGGATTTGTAAGATCCAGGGTCTGCTTGCAAGGTCTGCTTGCATTCTGTATACACCCCATACCAAAGAGCACGGCCTGCACCATCACTATTCACACATCTTCCAAAACTGACAATCTATATTACCACTGTTTACTATTATTTTACACAGAGGATTTCAGCTTCTCTTCCTGTCAGGGGTGCTGTCCTCGAATTATTTTTAAACTGTTTTCATCCACTGAAGCAACTGGGCTAGAAAGCGGCCACCCTGGTGCTGCTGCAGCATCATCAGGGCTCTTAGCAGCAAACAGCGAGAGACAAGCATGAAGCCAGCACAACATCCCAGTATTGATTTCTCTAAGAAATTTAAATCCCACAGGGCATAAACATCAATTTAATCTGCATGCGATGACAAAATGGCTTCGCTCACAGCGCTCCTCATTCCAGCTAAATCACTGCTGCAGCTCAAGGCACTGCATGCTTTTCAGTGCAGGTAGAGCAGAATGGTACAAGTGCCCCAGAGTTGCTGGTGACTTGTAAATGGTTTAGAGGCTACAATCGTAGAAGCCAGTCAAAGATAATTATTAGCAAAATTTGTTTCCTGGCTTAGTGGGAAGTCATCCCAGGTGCGTCCCCAGGACTCAGGACATGTAGCCTTCCCCAACCAGAGGGCCGCTTTCGTGTCCAACAGACCAACACGTTGCTGTGAAGTGACAACCTCATGGTCACCTTTGGGACTTTGTGCCTCTGCCTGGCACTGCGAACAGTGATGCACAGGGCCTCTGTGTTACCCTGATTAGTATTTTCTGAGCAC
>NW_010576387.1:160858-180706 GCF_000705375.1 Tinamus guttatus | reverse complement strand
CTTCTTCATCTTCCCCTGTTCTGTGTTTCTTACTGCTGCAGGAGCTCCCACGTCCTTTGGTGACAGGTCTGGGGTCTCAGTGCAAGGGCATCTTAAGGCTTCAGCTCTCTAAAGCGTTTTACAGGGGGCAAGTGGCTTCTTTGGTGCCTTGACTGGGGAGAGCTTGAAGGTAGGCATGTTCAAGGGAAAAATGAATGAGCGAGATAGAGATGAGAAAAGCAGAGGAAAAAACACCTCTTGATGGTGATATGTCCTTGTGTCACTGCTCAGGATGGTGACAAACACTAAGGAAAGACCTGGTCTGGTGCCGGTTGCTTCAGTAATTCCATCAAGCTGATCTTCTGCAAGGGCAAGGCAGGGATGCTTGGCACTGCTGTGCCCTGGGCTGTGTGGGTTTGGGTCCAGGGTGCTTTTTAGCAAGAGTATTCTGGGTATATATGTGCAGCTGCACACGTGTGGACCCTGTTTCTCTTTAATTTTTCTTTTTTTTTTTTTTTTTTAAGCTAGACTTTCCCAGCTATGACTGTTGGCGCCTGGGTCTTATCACTTCACTCTTCAGCTTAATTTAAAACATGCTGTGTGTTTCTGTGCATACGTTTGTCCATAAGTAAGACTTTTTTTTTTCATATATGTGACCATGATGTCTGATTTGTAGTTTTGCAAAGAAGTGGTTGTAACTTTAGTCACTGTGGATATGCATCTATCAGTTTCTAAAGGCATTTTCTTCCTCAAGATGGTCCTTGTCTGCTCTAAGCAGCACCAAATCAGCCAGAACTCATGGAAGTAGCAATTGAAGCTCTCAAGGAAAATGCTATCTAACTTAGCCTGAAGTGGCTATGGTGTGAAGTAGGATGGTGTTCCCTTATGAAGCCTGGGCACGAGTCTCCATTTATTCTATTCTGTCCACTTTCTTAGGGTTAACATTAAAAGCCAGCTTGGGATTTATGAGACCACAGGAATAGATGCAAAATTGCTCAAGTTACCTCAGCTATGCTCTGCTGTTGCAGTCAACTGGGGGAACAAGCGGAACAAGGAACAATCACAGCTGAATAGGTTACCTCTAATGTTGGTTCCCTGTCAACATAGGGCCTCTCCTGTTTTCCCTCATACATAGGGATAAGTCAAGGATTCCCCGCCGTGGGGTGTTGATGCAGTGAAAACACCAGAGGTGAGAGACTCCAGAAAACAATGATGATCTAATACATGTTGATGTCTCCTCTGTAAGTGCTCTAAGGAATCACTGCACATACCCAGGCACATCATAGGTGTGTGGTGCAATTTCTGTACCTGCTCACCATCCATGGGAAGCCAGCAGCACTCGGCAGGTTTCCTCACTCACAGGTAGGCATTGCTCTGCCTCTCCTTCTCCTATGCATCACTCCGCTTTTCCTTCTCCTCATTCTGGCAGCCTCCACCTCTTCATCTCCTAGGCTGTCCATCCTCCTCATCTCACTGCTGCAAGCACCTCCACATGCCCTCTGAGTGTGCAGATGTGTTCCCCCATGTACTTGCTGCCCCTCTTGGACATACCTGACCACCCCAGCAGGTATGTATTTGTATGTTGCTGACCTTATCTACTTTCTGCACTTAAATATTTTTATCTTGCCTGTTTATACAACCTTGAAAGCCTTTTTGTCCTGCCAAGCTCCAGGGACAGCACAGCTTAATATGTATTACAGTGTTTTTCCCCTTCCTTGTTCCTTTCAAGACGGAGAGTGGTTGTGATGTGGTAGGTCAGATCCTGAAATAAATAAGACATGACATGGACATGGCACTTGCAAGTTTCCTTTCTAGGGCTGCAATTGTGCAGCTCCGTTTCAAATTCTTGCACTGTCCCACACCAGTCAGGACGACTTTGTCACTGCTCTGCATGGCAGTTGCAGCTTACACCAACACTGCTTTTGCCAGTGCATCTGAATGCAGACCAGCAACCCACTGTGCTATTTCAAGCCTGCCCACCTTCCCTCTCCTCCTCTGCACTGTCTTCTCTTTCCTACTACATACAACACAGCCAACTAATGTGGCTGCATACGTGCCTGTTTGCACCACAGTGCGTGCCTCAGTCATGATAACCTAACTCATCTGGCGTAGCAGAGCTGGAAAAGGCAGCCCCTTTGCCCATAAGGAGAACAGACTGCAGATGATGTATGTGCCGTCTACAAAATCACTTGCTGTTCTCTTTCTCAGCTTAGTGCGACTCATCCAGGGCTTTTGTACAGCTTTTCCTAGTCCTGATGGGCAGCATTCTTGGCTGTTCCAGTCTTGGAGCTTTCTACGCTGAATTATCAACCAGCTCCTAATAAGGAAGTGTCTGTCTGTAATGTATACACCTCATCAACCCTGGAAATGTACCCGGAGACACATGTATATTTAGAGTTTGTAATTAATTAGGGGAGTGTATCCATATTCTTCTTAGCATCCTGTTCCTCAGTTGTTAAACAAAAGCTTTCTTACTCTCATTTTATTAATTAAAGTTACAAGATCTTCCTGTTTCTCTCCCCAGATGTTTTTGTAGTTCTCAAATGCTGTCAAGTATGCAAGTACCCAGAGGTGTTAGGCATGTCCATAAAGAACCTCTTACATCCCAGCAGGCAGAAATATTTGTGAAGACATTGAAGGGTTGTAGCTCACTAAGGTGAAAAGAATGTCACTTTAAGAAAAGAGCCCCCAGTCCTGCGAAATAGTCATTAATTTCTGGCAGTCTATTTGTGTTCCCAGCACAAGTGTGGACAAATATATGGAGCACTTTGCTTGGGTACCTGGCAATGGCAGAGTCTAAGAAAATGAACAGTCAAGAGATACTCAGTAAAGAGACAGACTAAATTGTTTAGCACTGAGACAACAGAAAATGTGGTGTGAGGAGGGGTTATATCTGGAGAAGAAGCCAGCATCAACCACAGTGTTTGTGCATTTCCAGGCATCTCCGAATATATTTCAGCAAAACAGTGCTAGTCTGATGGTTTTCCCTGGAGGTCAATGGCAAAAATCCTACTGATCTAAAGTGGAGCAAAGCAGAGATCACTGCAGCTGATTCTTCAATACTTTGAGAGAAGTGGAGGCAAAATGCCAATAAAGCAAAATGGAGCCCTTTCTTTCCTCCATAGGTACACTTGACAGGTGCTAATATGGACTCAGAGAGCTGGGAAGATTATGCATGATTTTCCACCGTGCAAGCCCAAGTAGGAGCATTACTGCACTGGTTAATTTGAATGATACCTGTATTAATTCAGATACATTAACCTGATGCCGTTTAAAGAATGTAGCTTGGGGGAAAAGGGTAGAGGAGAGGGAAATTTCAAATAAATGAAATTGTCAGCAGCCTGTTAGGGAGGGCACTGAGGACGAGACTGCCAGACCTGGATTTTGCCCCCTGGATAGGGTGCAAAGGGAACAGGATACAGGGAGGCCTGGAGCCAAGTGGAAACGACAAGAGCTTTAGCTAGGATTAAGGGTACAGATGAGCATCCAAAGAAACAAGTACAAGGCAGTCGGGATTAGTGCATAATGGAAAAGACGTTAGGATAGGGGCAGCAGAGCAGGAAGGGCCAGGGGCAGCGGGTCAGCAGCGTCCCCAAGGTGGATGAACTAACCCCTGGCACTCTATGGGATAGGAAGCTGATGAGGAACTGTCTGCACTCATGTTTGTACAAGTGTATTTCCTACATGAGAGGCCAAATGCTATCAGTTGCTTCCAAGAACCTCCTCCAGTTTCCAGACCCTCAGCAAGCCCTTACCTCAGCCAGGCTGTCTGTGGCGCAGAGGGCTGTGGTAGCAGCTAAGCAGTTGCGGTGCTTGGCTGGCTGTATCAGGAATTGTATTGCTGTGGCAGGAAGGTGTCAGCTGGCGTCAGATGCTGCTGCAGGCTGGAAGGACAAGCGGGTGCGGGGACTTGTCCCTGGGACATCTGCTGCTGCTGGGTTAGCCACCCACCTCGCCCCCGGGTGGGACACCATCCACCCTGCAGGCCTCTGCACTCTCCAGAAGCTGAGCTCAAAAGTCTCCCTTTCCTCACGTGCTTGCACTGATACAGCCAGAACTCCTGACTCGGGACATGACTGCCATGTTCCCAAGAGTCAGTATGGGAGGCGAATGTAGTGTGCTGCAGCAAGGTAGTGTCTCTTTGGACAGGAACTTGATGGTTTATGGCACCTGGGTTTGAAAGCTGAGCCCTGGAAGCTTGATTTTAATACGAGTCGTTCTGATGGCTTCTTGCTGATCACCTCCTAATGGAGCATATGAAAAGGTCAGAATTTACTGCAGGGGCGCAGTTCTGTGCTCGGCACTCTGCAGCTCAGGAGAGTGACTGCAGATTTACTACAGGGCCTCTGAGATCAAAACCAGGCCATAAGAACCTTATTAAAGCTAGGCTAGTGTGATATTTGATATGGTCGAACCAATACATCTTTCATCGGGTAATTGAATCCCTCCGACTTACTGGAATTCTCGGGAAAGTTCACTAGGAAACTAGACTCTGTTTACCTGGATCTGAAAAATCCAAGCAAGCCTCTTCTGAAAATTGTCATGTAAGGAGCTGCCCAGCTGCCCTGGATGGTAAGGGACTCTGAAATTATTCATTAGGCTTCATGGTAAAAAAGTGGCTAAGCAACGCAGCTGCCTGCTTTGGTTGCTGCAGCAGATTAAAATGTAGTCAAGGTGAAGGCTTCAGCATCCTAGAGATGCTGAAGTCAATGTGATCAAGAGCAATTTTGTTTTAAAAACAGAAGAGAATTAAGGAAACTCAGAGTTCAGCAGTTCCCTTGAACTCCATCTATGGAGTTCCACTATGTCTCCATCTCAAACAGCCCAGTTAACTTTGAATGTGTTCATAAAATATCCTGTGGTGCGAAAAGGAACAAGGGGAAGAAACCACAGTTATGGCTGAGGACAAAATAAATTTACTTGTGGTAAGAGAATGCAAGGTTTTTATTTTGCTGTGAAAAGAGTAGAGTTAAAGCTGGTGCTCCAGCAGGATTCAAAATGGCTACAAAACCTGATCAGTCTCTTGTTTTCCTTCTGCCCTGTATTGTAAAGGAGTCACTCCATTAAATTTAAAAAACATTGTTTATAAAAAAAAAAATCTATCGTGTATGTGCAAGGTAATTTCAACATCATTAATTCAGTGCTACAGGAGTCAATGATGCAAATGATGTGGCTGGATTTTTTTTTTCTTTTTTTTTTCACAAGCAAGGTAGTTTTATGACTAATAATAACACTAGCAACTATGCATGGTAAGAAAATAGTAATTAGATTTTGTGCTGCAGGGTATGAGCTGACTGTTTGCATAGGTCATGAGGATGTTTTTTTCTCTTTTGTAAAGTAGTACAGCTGAAGGTGCTTTTGAAGGTTGTTTTCTTCTGTCTCTTAAGAATTAGATGTTGGCCACTGGTCAAAGCTAGATTATCTGATGGGATGAACTGATGCTCTGATCTGATCTCTTAATTACTAAATTCCTGTGTAAGGCTTTAATTTCATGCTAAGGGAGGTACTGTGCATGTGCCGTGACTTTCTGGAGAGAGGTTTTCATTCTGGAGTTAAATCACCAGCTCTGGTCCCTAATTGAAACCAGCAAAATACAGTAAATTTGGACCACAACTGGCCCCCCTGGGCGGGCCTGTGTGGGTTTTTTTTTTTTTTTTTTCCATGCACGTTAACTGTGTTTCTGGCAGAAGTTCTTACAGCTGAGTGAAGAAATTGCATTATATAATGAAATCTTTTTAATTCACTTGTGTGTTTTGTTCATGGAACTTACAGGATCAGAATCTCCTCAAATGTGTTTGATGGTGTTTAGCAGCAGCCACATTACACAGGCTCTGCTTCCTTTCTCCTGGTTTGGCTAAGAGGAGCTTCTTGGCCGTGTAGCTCCATTGGGAATGCTTGTAGAATGTGAATTAAAAGCTGGCCATCTCTGAGTAAACAAAATCATGGAGTTAAAATATGGGGTTAAAATATGTTTTCTTTCTTCCTTGCACCATTCCTAGGTTAGTTCAATCCTCTAGAAAATGGAAAGAAATCTACCTTAATCCCTGGGAGGATAGTTAAGAAAAAAATAATGTTACTGTTTGTGGCAACTCTTTTTTTTCTTTTTTCTGTTCCTTCAACTCCTATAACTATGCAGCTCCCTGCAAATTGTATGCAGCTGCATCCACACGTAAGCAGCTGTTCAGTTTTTACCATTGGATGAGACCTCTGTGTGACTGTGGGTGTGGGTTTCTTTTTTTCTTTTTTTTTTTTATTTTTTTCTCAGCAAAAAATAACCCAGCTTGTTTTCTCGGCTTGTGGTTTTCAGCACTATCAGTTAGAAAACTCCCTTTTGATTCAGAAATGGAGCAAACTGGAACAAGCAACTAGAAGAGACAAAGTGTGGGGTGCTGAGATGCTCCCCTGTATCACCTCTCCGACTGTAACTGCATTTCGGTGTCCTGAGGGGTCTGATTAAAGCCCGCGCCAGAGGCTGCTGTCTTGCTGGTGGCGTTGGAGCTGTCAGGGTTTCGCTAGGGATGCAGCTTCTGAGCTCAGGTTCACTAGTGCCTCTTCCTCCCTGAATCCTGCTCCCAGCTCACCTGTTCAAGTTCAGGCCTACAGCGTGTCAGACCGGGCAGAGGTTGTTGCTTTTCCTGTTGTGAAAAGTCTAATCCCGCACCATCAGCAGGCACATCAGCACTAAGGATGTCTCCTGCCCTTGTACAGCTCGGGGATCTGCAAGGCTTTTTGATGTCTATCACACTCAGCCGTTCCCATGGCTCCAGGAGTCTGCTGGAGCCATTTAACCCATGGGATTTTTTTCCTCTCTGTTTTATATGGGAAAGCCCTGGGAGGGAAGAATATCTTAGAAATTGCTTCTTATATGACACCTTAATTATCCTTTGCTCTGTCATGCCATAGTCTGTTTCCTCTGCTTTCTCCAGAAAGGAGATATGAGTCAGGTATCTAATTGACTTTTAGGAATAGGGCATCCAGCAGGAAAGGAGAGGGAGCAGCTGCTGAGAGATGGATACCCCCCCATCTCCAGATGAAACATGTCAGGATCGCAGCCCTGGGGGAAAACAGCTGCCTGAACCACTTCAAGCAGCACTTGGTAGAAGTCTCCTCCAGGGGATGCTCCCTAGGAGGGCAGATCTGGATATCTGAGCCCAAGCTGGACCTCCTGGGTCATCTCCACCTGAGAGTGCTGGCATGGAGCAGATGAGGTAAGCGAGGTCTTGGCTCACTTGTGAAGCTGTTTGGATGTCGGCTGGGCTTGAAATCAGCAGTGCAGGCCGGGCTCTTGCTCCCTGCCTCTGAAACAGGCAGATCGCTTTCACCCAGAGAAGAGGAGATGAAAAGGAAAGGAAGGGCCTGGCTATCACTTATTAATATCATCAGGTCGTGTTTCTTTCCAGTGCTGTGAGACCGAGGCTGGACTTGCAGGCAGCTGGTGAAAGAGGAGATGGAGCTCACAGAGAAACGTGAGCGCACTTGAAGAAGTTTTGGAAGGATGCTGAGGGGATTTGGATGCTCCCTGAAAACTGGAAAAGGCTGGAAGAGTCCTAGAGAATGAGCAAATGACAAGGGGAAAGGAAATGTGGAGAGGGGATGGTAGAGACTGAGCAGTGAGCTTGTTATAGCAGCGTTGGTAGAAAAGCCTCTTTCTTTTTTCCTTTTCTGGCATCTTCTTCCCAGTTGCTATTAACTTTATGATAGTGTTATGCCTAGGGTGTGTTTCTTGCTGTTTGTAGTGGCGTGTGATAAGAGCTTACCCACAGAGCCCTTGCCATGTGGTTACCATAAGTGAGCTCTGCCTTCATGGAGAAACAGGAGGCAATTTCAAGGGTTAATTATGAGACTCAAACTTAGAAGCACTCTAAAAAATTCTGCAGAGTTCAATGGAAAATTGTTAGTGTTTTAAAAGTGTATTGTAACTATTATTTAACAGTGTGTGGTGTGGATGAAGTTACTAACTAAACTCTTCTTGCATACGTCATGGACCAAAACTACGGGAGGTGTTTATAAAGGGCATCCCTCTGCAAAGGTCACCTACAGCAATTGAAACTTCATTTTGCCAAGGTCCTGTGACAGCTGTGTCTCTGATCTGGTTAGTGACAATCACGCTTTTAATCATGTGTAAACATGCATAGGAATATTATTCTGACATCTCTCAATTATGCAGTATTATAAACATTTAAAATTCGATTTGCTTGAGGCTTATTTTGCCAGCTTTGGAGCTGGAGAGATGCAGAGATTCCTGGATGAGGGATTTTTTTTTATCTTACTGAAGTGTCTTTTATCGCTAATGAGACTCAGAATGCCTAGAGGACAAACTTTTCAGTTATGACCAGCAACAGTTCTACGTAAAGTCCTGAATGTGCAAACCGTGTGAATTAGGCTTCTGGTGTTTTCATTTTCAGTGTTTTAGTGAGTGAGACAATCAAGTCTTCCTGCACTCCTGGGAAGCAGACAGTCTCTTAAATGCTATTCTCACCTCCATACGGTGACTGAAGAACAGTCGAGGGGAGGAAGCCAGCATCTAGGACACGCCAGATATCACCAGCTGCACTAATGCAGTCACGTACGTGGTGGGCTAACGCATCTCTGCTGATGTTGGTATAGTAATGGTTCACAATCATTCTGGGTTTACTTTTCCCAGTGCTTGTCTAAATATTTCATCTGTGTTGCATTTTGATGCATGAAAATTCATTCATCCTATATATCAGCTTCTCAGGCAGGGCAGAAGCTCCATCTTAAGTGGCGAGCTGGCAAAGAGAGTGCAGAACCAACACCTCTGAATGACTTCAGTCAGCCTTGCAGAAAACATGAAAAAGTTCAGTCAAGCAGACCAGACCCTTAAGAGTGGTAAAAATCAGGTGTAGTCGCTACTCATGGCATCAGCTGACCAGGTTAAGACTTAGGAATGGCTTGTCAGTTCTGAAACTGCTGAATCTGTTCCTTGCAATAAGCCGGATCTTCTCCGACTTAAGTGTCACCAAGATGAAGTGCGCAACTGTAAAGAAATGAACCAGGTGTGGGCCATTCTGTTTGAACTTTTCAGCTTACCTGCTGGCATATTGCATCACAGTATAGCTTTTATTTAGGATGAATGCATAAGCTCACAGACTATCAGCTGCTCAAAACCCAATTGCATCATTTGGACATCTGTTATCTAAGTAGAGCAGTGTGTCTTGGAGTGACAATTACAAGCATTACACAATATAATAGGTAAGGTCCTACCCTACAGCAAACAGGATTTGCATTCTGCTCCAAAATTTGAATCCTGTGAAATGCTGGTGCGGTAGTCTGGATATTACCCTGTGGGTGCTTTGCTTGAATGAAAAATGAGAATCTCCTGAGTATGCAAAGAATATGAACGATACAGTTAGTTTAAGATACCTCTCACTATTCCTTTGATCATTGATCCTGCTCTTTTGTCCCCTCATTCTCATTTTTCAATATCAAAATATTATTGTCTTGAGAACAGATTTTATTTAAGTTTCCTGTGGAGAAGATGGGTGTTGGAATAGGGGAGACAGAGTATTTGATCTCAGAAGGATAGTAGAAAGTATAAAGTGATTTTGGAAACTCTGAAACAGTTAACTGTATTGCCATTTTAGGATGGGCTTCCAAAAGGCACATATATTGGCACAAATCCTAACATTTTCCAGTGAGACTTCTGCTTTGAGGGTGCTTAAGTACTTTTGATAATTCTGCCTGTAAGCTGTAAATTGTTGGGGTTCAGAGTTATCGGCATACTGTGCTGGCTTAAACCCACTCTCACAAATGCTCTTTGCCTGGCGTCGTGAACAGACCTGAGTTAACTTGGAAGAAGGCAAATAGCAGGATCATAACCCTAGGGTTCAGGAGAGCAGATTTTGGCCTGTTTGTGGATCTGCTTGGAAGAATCCCAGGATACAGTCCGGTAGGGAAGAGGGGTTCAGGAGAGCTGGTCGATTTTGTTTTCAAGCATTGCCTTCTCCAAGCTCAAGAATAATCCATCACCATGGGCGGGAAGTAGAGCAACATGTACAAGCAAGCAGTTCCTGGCGAAACATGAGCATAAAAAGAAGCATACAAGAGATGGAAGCAGAGTCATGTGATCCAGGAGGAATAGAGAGACAGTCTCTGAGCATGCAGGCATGAGGTTAGGAAAGCCAATGTCCACCTAGAGTTGAATCTGGTGAGGAACATGAATGGTATTATCAGTGGTATACCAGCAGGGAAAGGAAGATGAGGGAAAATGTGGGCCTGCTGCAGCATACAGCAGGGGAGCTGGTAGCAGGGGACGCAGCAAACCCAAGGTATTCCGCTGCCTTCATCCCAGCCTTTACTGGTAGAGCTGGTCTTCAGGAATTGCAGTTCCCTGAGACCAGTGGGAAAGTCTGGCACGAGGAAGACTTGCCCTTGGTGGAGGGGGTTCAGGTTTGGGAACATTTAAACAATTTGGACACGCACAGGTTCATGAGACCTGATGGAGTGCACTCTCAAATGTTGAGGAAGTTGGCCAAAGGCACTGTGACACCACTTCTGATTATCTTTGAAAGCTTGTGGCAATCAGGGAGGTTCCTGAGGACTGAAGGAAAGAAAATGTCAAATGGTGTAAGCTCCAGATGAAGGCCAGTGGGCTATCTCAGGGAGTGATACTGGGACCAATACTGTTTAGCATCTTCCTCGATGGCCTAGCAGTCATTAATTGACATAGGGCACCCTAGCAAATTTGCAAACAATACAAAATGGTGAGGAATGGCAGATACACTGGAGGTTGTGCTGCCATTCAGAGGAACCTCAACAGGCTGGAGAAATGAGCTAACAGAAGCCATCTGAAATGCAGCCAAGGAACGTGCAAAGTTCCTTCCCTACTGGGAGGAATAGCTCATGCACTGATACATGCTGGAGGCTGTCTGACTGATTGAAAAGCAACTTTGCAGAAAAGGACTTGGGAATCCTGGCAGACAACAAGTTCAACATGAGCCTGCAGCGTGCCCTTGCAGGAAAGGCAGCCAACAGCACCCTGGGCTGTTAGGAAGAGTTTGGACTCCCTAGTACAAGAGGCACTGACCTACTCAAGCAAAGGCAGTGAAAGACCATAAAGATAACTAAGGGACAGAAGCATCTCTCATGAGGAAAGAATCAGAGAGCTGGGACAATTTAGCCTGGAGAAGAGATGGCTCAGGGTAGAGCTTATCAATGTGTGTAAATACGTGTTGGGGGAGTAAAGAAGATGGAGCCATAGTCTTTTCAGTGGTCCCTAGTGACAAGGTAAGAGGCAACGGGCACAAACTACAACATAGAAAATTTCATCTGAACAGAAGAAAACTCTAATTTACTCTAAAAATAGTCAAACACTGTTACAGGTTGCCCAGAGAGGTTGTGGAGTTTCAATCCTTTATGAGAGTCCAGAACCCAACTAGACATGGTGCTCAGCAAACTTCTCAAGTTGACCATGTTTTGAGCAGGCAAGTTGAGAGGTCTCTTTTAACCTCAACAGTTTTGTGCTTCTATATTAGCATGCTGAAAAAGCAGATCAAAAGAATAATCAAGAGTGGACTACCACAGGCTACTTGTGGAAAGCGGAAGGTCAGAGGTACATACAATCTTTATCTCTATCCAGCAGATGTAGCATTTTTTTTTTTTTTTTTTTTTGTGGAGCAATAGGTAGCATGTAAAGTGTATCCTGCTGTTTCAGGTTGCCAGAGCACTGTCTGATCCTCTTCCATCTCTCCCAATTGTATAACCTGGAGATTTGTGGGTTAAGTCAGAGACATGTAGAAGAAGGATGATTAAAAAGTGGGTCCTTTGTCAAGATGTAGTGAAGAAGCCATCAGCCTTCACTCACTTTCAGTTGTGAGAGAACACACCAAAAAAAAAAGAACATTTTAACATAGATACATAAGTTGTGTAAGACAGTATACTCAAACTGTCATGGGAAGGGAATGGAGTCAATGAGGATCAGCAGAGCTCAATAGGAATCACATCAAATAAGCCATGGAAAAGATCAGTACAACTTGACAGAGAGACTGAAAGCAGAATTTGGATGAAACCTTGAGTCAGGATGTAAACACTTAATGTCAAATGGCATTTTCATTGGATATTTATTCTGGAACCAGTACAGGAATTACTGTGCAAATTTCCTGCACTGCATTATATAAAGAGACAGACTGGGCATGGTTTCACTTGTCCTTAAGTTCATTTAGGCACTTGCTGGGCTAGTGTTGGGCAATAGGAATCCCTCCTCCTTGTCTTGTGGAAAATAACAAGATGACCAAAAGAAAATGATAATTTTACGATCAGCCACCTTAAGCGGCTGGCGAGGCAGTTTTATTGCTCATGTAGAAAGCTGCAATATGGTTAAATGTTCCACTGACGCAGGACAGTTTTCTAATACACAGTGGCCCAACTCCGAGGTGACTAATTCGGCAGTGTCCCCGAGGTGAAGGATCACCCCTGGGAGCCATCAGGTGTGCCTGATTGCAGAGCATACGGGCACTCCAGCAGCATTTGGCTGGCCTCTGCAGTCCGGGCTCCTTGAAGTAGTTGCAAACCGACTTGTGAATCACTCTAGGTTTGTTCCTACCGTAGTAAGAGTTGTTTTTGTGAACTCCTCTTGCTTTCCATTTTCTTAGTGATTTTTGCCCAGTGTGTTCTGCAGGCTGGGTTGAGACTCAGAGCAGAATATTTCATGGAATTTTGTCTGAGACGAGGAGCAACAATATTTAAAAGTTGGTATTTTGGAATTCTTATGTCATTGAGTAAGAGAGTTTATTTTATACAAGCACGATTCTTCCCCATAGCAACCCATGCTGTGTAAATAAAGAAATATTTGAGGCCAAGAAATAAATGTCTTCTTTGTGGCCCTTCCCGTTAGACAGTTAATGCTCTCTCAGAGGCAGGATGCCTGAAGGGGGAGGATTGGCGGCTTGTTTTGGCTGTGTAAAATCTGATGATGTGTCCTGGATGAGCTTGAGGGTGTTCTTGTCCCTAAGTGTTGATTAGGTTTTAAGATACAGCGCATAGCTATAAAGGATTTGCCATAGCGCATTAATCCATTAGTCCATCTTGCAGATTTGCCTACTCTGACTAGTAGTCAGTGTTTGATGATTCAGAGTAAATAGCAAGAGGACCAAATAAGTTCTAAGTTCACTGACTGTGTTATGGAGCAGGGTTCAGCTCCTTTGCAAAGACTGATGAAGGCTGACATTTAGGCTTTGAGGCTAAACGAAGCTTTGGGCTTGGATTTGGAGCTGTCAGCATCTGACGAGAGATTTCAGATGTTCTTTAAGCATAACCTGAAATTCCTGTTGCCTTTTTTACTGCCATTTTAGCCAATGTTTGATAAAATATAAGGCTAAATCAGAAACTGCAGTTTTAAATTTGGGATTAGAATCAAGTGAGTGCACCTGCACATAAGGATTACATCCAAGATCCTGAAATTTTTGGAGATGTTCTGGAGCTTTATCTAAAACCCATTAACGTTAAAATAAAAGGGCTTCAATTGACTCAAAATTCAAGCATCAGACAGTCTTTAAATTGATGTACATATAAAACACTACAAAAGCCCCATCCTAACCACTTCACCAACAGTTTTTTATTATTTAAAATGATCTGTGTCCTGTTAGTATGAGGATAGAGTGATTACTTATTTCAGAAAGAGTCGCACTCTGTCTTATACTTCTCGTCCTTCTAATTGTATTCTCATTTTTTCTCCTGTCCCATAACTTTCCTGTAAAATTGTTTCCATTTTGTGTAATGGGATGTTTTCTGATCTGCTGGTGTCTGAGTACTCTCCTGCTCTGGATGGTTGCAGGGAGCATTCTTTAGCACCAGTGACCCAGGTTTCATGCTATAATGTTTGTAGCAGATGTTTTTGAGGGCTCTTATGAGCATTTTGCAGTCCATGTCAGCTCTGTCTCTGGGTCACTTTATTTTTACAGCTTCAGGTTACAGAGGTGCAGTTCTCTCCCTTTGAGTCATGGATACAAGTCCGGTTTAAATTTATTGGGCTATTTTTCTGATATTCATCAGTACACCTGCTTTTCTTTCTTCCTTAGCTTAGCACTTAGGTAAGTACTCTATTGTTTAGATATGTTTCTGCCTTCAGAGCTTTCTTCTGTGTCAGGGCAGGGTGTCCTGTGCAGAGCCTTGGCAATATGAGGTTTTTTTTTTAATAACTGATAATAACACAGGCAAATAAAAATAGTTTAATCGCATCCTAGGATGTGTCTGGGATGACCTTCAAGAGCGCCATTTCAAAATGTTTCTTCCTTGAGGCAGGGTCAGCTCTACCTGCACCATTTCTGATAGATGTTTGCTCAGTCTATTCTTTATCTTAATCCTTCTCTTCCTTTAATCTTGTCCCTAGACCTCCCCTAGTCATTCCTGAAACTGGTTGTATAGGGTAAAATTTGTGTTGCAGTGCTCACAGAATCCATGAAACATTATCTCTGAGGAGTGAATTACTGCCTCTGGGGTGATTTCAGGAAAACAATAGCTGCAGCAGTTAGGGCAAAATGGCAAACATAAATGGCAAGTAGCCAAATTATGAGAAAAAAAAAAAGGTTTTATTTCATGAAAGCAATGGACGTTTTTTTCCTGCAGCAAAACATGTATCTGAAATGTAAGTGAAGATGCAGCAGGTATTTTGGGACAACTGCATCTACATACAAGCTGCAAGCTTCATTAAAATGAGTCTATATTAAAATTCTTATTCAAAATTCAAAAAAATAAAAAATGCACTCTGCTCTGTAACGAAATAACAAACACTGAGTTGCAGGTTTCTTGCACAGTCCGTGTTCAACTTCACATCCTAGACAGCTCCTGTGTAAAAATTCTGTTGGAAAGTACTTTGATCAGTCTTAAGAGTGTTTGGATCAGTTGAAGGTTTTTTGGTTTGACTGCTGCATGAATGACCCCATTGAACTTTCTTGTGCACAGTCTTGTGGCAAATAGAAAAACAGATGGCAAAGTCTTCTGAACAGCATAAATTGCCATTTTCTTTATTTTTGCAGGTACCTTCCTCTACTCAGGGTAAGGAAGTCTCTTACATAAGTTGCCTCTCGTCCACTGCATTCATTCAGAAATAATGAACACCAAAACCACAGTTCAATCGATGGCAGAAAACATTTACAAACATATTTCTTTCTGTAATAGGTCATTACCGGAGTTATTCATGATGCCATACATATGTATCAAAACGGGTAGGAAGTACCTCAAATCTGCCCCAGTGCAGTGCATACAATTTGCTTCAGCGAGTTGGTGATGTGTGGAGACCAACATTAGCTTTAATTGACTTGTTGCTGTGGTAGAACAGGTCTGTGGTGCCTGCCCTGCCTCTCAGGGCATGGTTGCACTGGCGACTGCAGGGAAGGGGAGAGTGCCAGGAATATCACTCTTGCTGATCACCCCCGGGTGGAACAGCAGCTTTTCATGCCAGTCACCTGGAGGGCCCGATAGGAATTTTTAAAATTATTGTTATTTCTGTGAAAAAGCAGACTGCATGCAAAGCCTGCAGGGTGTGACTCAGCTGCTGAGGATGTGGTCTCTGGAAGTAAATTGGTAGAAATTCATGTTGATGTTCCAGGATTAGAGGTATTTTGTTCCAAAAATAATGTCAGATGTTACCATTTACCAAAAAAAAAAAAAAAAAAAAGGAGAGAGAGAAAAAAAGAAAGAAAGTAGAAACTGGAGCCCACAAAGTAGCAAATGACTTTCTCTGATCTTAAAAGCAGCAAGAAAAAAAAAAAAAAAAACTCACACACTTGATTTTGTGCCCTCCTGACTTGCTTAGAAAAACTGGCAGCTTGACAAGTACCTCAACCAAGCCCAACATCTTGATCTCTCATCAGTAAATGTCAGTAAATCAGGCAAGTCAAAAGCCTGGCTCAGTAAGTATAGCTGTGATATGAAATACTTGAACACCCTTGAATCTTGGTATGACTTGCTGCAGGCCTTTTCAGCTTGCGTTGTGGTCATTTTGAGAAGCCCATCGCTGAGCTCCAGTACTGTAAAAAGCCAGAGAGCGCTGACTTTTCATGGCTCATGTGCTCCTGTCTCCGAGCTGAGCATGCTGACAACCACCTAATCCCCTAAAAAATTCAAGTACCCCACCTGCTCTTTTCTGCTCCCAAATTTAATCCTTCATGAGTCCTTAATGTACCTCACCTGGGCAGGTGTAGAAGACAGAAAAAGGGATTAAGCTGCTTGGTCAAAGAGGTGAGAAGGGCCAGGAGGTGCTGTGGTGACCTGGGGCTGCTGTCTGACCTGTGTGGTGCAGGGCCTGGGGCCTGCGCACCTGGGCCCGCTGTTGCATGTAGCTGCCCTGGGGACAGAAACGTCTTCCATGCTGGGGTCAGCTCATGAACCCAGCACATGCCGATAAACAGCGGTTGGAGTCAGCTTAGTAGACGCTAAGTTGAAACCTGAGGCATTTCTGGAGCTGCTTTTGACCTCAGCCCCATAATTTTGAAGAGTTATGCACCTGGCAGTTAACATCATGACCATGTCATTTGAATCCAGCCTTGTATCTCCAAGTATTTATGCATGCTGCATGCTTAGGAGGTAGACTGTGTTTGCTAGATAGTGTTGAGGCATGGAGGGATTTCATGATTGAGCAAAGGCAAAGGAGAATTTTTGTGGCAGCAGTAGGATTTGAATTTTACCTTTCACAAACCAGGTTAGTGGCCCAGCCACTGCTTATCAGTTCCTTTCCCTATAAACAAATACTTTTCCTATAGCTAGAGAGCAATAACAGCAGGGTATGTTTGGTGCATGAACCGAAAGGTGAGACTACGAGTGCCATGGATTTTTATGAACCTTCGTTTTCCTGTCTGGTTCCTGAGGGCAGTATTCGGCCTTTTCTCTGTCATACTTACAACAGTTTGAATTTGCTAGATAATTTGTTAGAATTTGCAAATTTGCAGACAGCAAAACAATTCAACTTCACAAACAGGGAATTAAGTTGTTGAGGAAGAATAGAGCAATTCACATTTGCAGAAACTCTCTATAACTTGTGGTTTATGTGTGACGCAGGTCGGCAGTCACATTTGCAGAGTGCTGCACTAACCAAGAGTGGAAAGGTTTGCAGCATTCCCTCTGTGAAGCAGATTTCATAACTTCTTGAATCCTTTGGCTGTAGGAGTGTTATTCTGATTTTGATCTGTGAGCAAGGAGATCACGGGTGTTTTTCCATCTATAGCTTTTATTGACTTAAATAAGTAACCAGGGAGACTCTCTTTTGGCTCAGTTCTACCTTTGAATGACTTTCATAGTGTCCATGGCCTCCTGTCTGTGATTCATGACCTCATCTAACCTTCACTTACCACCCATGGCCAAAAAGCATTGGGTGTTCTTTTCCACATTGTCCTCCCCTCACACCTCTGATTTTACAGTCAGGCAGGAGTTAGCAATGAGGTGCATATTCAAGGCTGGAGAGTTGGTGTATAGGCAGATGAGATTGCAAGTATTTCCCTGAGTTCTGCTCCTGTGTCACATCCACTTTCAAGCAATCTTTCACCAATCCCTTTGGGACTGGTTTGTTTTCAAGGCACCTAGTGGCAGTACTTGAGCGTATCGGGTACTCCCCTTGCACCTCTTCAGCCAGGAATCTTATTGGGAAAGCCTTCGAGTCCCTGTGGAAGAAAGCAAATTGAAGAAATTCAGCCAGAATAGAATACAGGGGAAATAAGATCAGCAAGATGAGAGTTAAAACCTAACACCATTCTGAAAGGTCTGTGGTCAGTGGAAGTAATGAAAAACAAACTCCTGTCTCTTGCCTGCCAGTTTTTTCCTTACTCTGTCGCTACAACAAGAGAGGAGGAGGACCATCTCAGATCAGAAGGAGACGCACACCAGCCTATGGATGTGCTGCTTCCAGAAACTGTTAAGGGAAATCATTCAGCACGATTACAAAGGGCTGGATAACATATGGACACTAATAGCATTTGCAGCTACATAAGCAGCAGTAACATGAGCAGAGTAATCAAATCTCATCCTTCAGTAGGAAAGCTGATCACCTGAGGGGGTCTGGGATTTCCCTCTTACACAATTGGGCCAGGTACCTCCACGGGCTAATTGAAACATCAGGTGCTATCTGAGGCTGGGCAGAGCATGGTTGCCTGATGGATCTAATCTGCAAACAGAGCAGCTCTGGTCATGTCACTGCCCACAGGCCTGATAGCTCCCTGGGTACTGTCTGCTCTGGCTGTGGCTTTCGGTGTTTTTTTTTTCTTTTCTTTTTTCTTTCTTTCTTGAGCAGAGTTTCAGGTGTGTTTTTCTGGCAGAGTTAATAGCTGTTGGATGAAATCCTCCCCGTCATTTGCTGTTCCTGTTTCTTCCTTAGCTAATTTTTATCCTGAAGGTGGTAAAAATAGCATAGCTGGGAGGAAGGGGAACTAAACCCCGGGGCTGTGACCAGCCTCAAGGCAAGGAAAAGCTTTATCTTACTTCCCCTTATTACAGCTTTTGTACCCCTTAATTTCTAACCAGAGAGCAAGCTACCATCTTTTTCCAGTGGCATCATACCAGAATAATATATTCCCTCCTGTATTCCTGCTTAGCTGAGCCTCTAGAGGTTGGGTGACAGTCAGCAATTAGGTCATGAGCTGTAGCTTCTTTGCAGGGAAGAGAAGTCTACTGGGCAGCTATTGCCATTGCTCTTGCAATGGAGGCTCCAGGAACCTCCACATCTCCACAGCAGGTCATGCTCCCAGCCTGGCTCTGCTGGTCTGCAGCGTAAGGAACAGTCTGGGCGAATTTTCTTGAAGCTTCTGCCCACTCCAAGCCTGGCCTGACGCTACCGCTTTAGTCCTCACGTGCACCTGAAATAGCTGCTAAGGCGACAGCGACGTCTGTACCGCAGCTCGGTGCCCTCCAGCACCGAGGCTGTCTGTTCATCGGGGGAAATCCATGCACTGGTTGATCCTGTGGCCTCTGCTGGGGAGGAGACCCTTACCGTGCACATTGACCATGCACATCCGGCTGGAGGACCCTGGAGGATGCTTGGTCTCTTTTCCATCTTTCCATAGCTCCTCTTTCCTGCTACTAAGCAGCCTTCTAGGAAAGCCTGTTTCTTCCCCAGGAGTGCCTGTGGAAATCCTCAGGGAAAAGGTAGGCTTTCAGCGAGGACCTGGAACACAAGAATTCCTTCTAAGGGGAGTGTTCACCCTGTTATTTTCTGAAATTCCTTTCTTACCGTGTCAGGGAGCTAACCTGCCAAAAAAAGTACAATTCAACAAGCAGAGAACTTGCTACCTCCAGATTAATTTCTAGCAGCTTTGTCTCTCCCTTGTTAGACTTATGTAAATAGGTATTGGGTAAATATTTGTACAATACAGACAATTACACCCCTTTTTTCTCTTTTCCAAGGGTCAGCAAAATGTCAGCCATTGGCATTTGCATCCAGCCAGGCTTCTGCATTTGTTTTGCGTCGGGCTTCATGCCCGTTGTCCTTAGGAACTTAAACACAGACAAGCCCAGGAAATCGCCACAGTGGACCAAACCAGCAGTCTGCACTGGCCAAGAGCCTTTTCAGTAGAGACTAATTCTGGGAATTTCATTATGGGTTTGTTCCAAAGGCCAGTGAAGTTCAGAGTTTAAAAGCAAAAACAAATAATCTCTCACCTCTGCACAAAAAAACCACTTGGAGTCCTTTTCTCCTCAGTGAGTCTTGGGGAAGGAACTCACAGTTAAAATAACATCATCATCTTCATGAATACAGCCCCAGCATTTATTTTTTTTGCATTCCTGTTTTACTTGCTTCCTCTCTAGTCTAACTCATCCCGCTCTTACTCTCTCCTCTGAAGAAAAGCCTGCTCCCTTTACTTACTGGTAAGATGAGCCTTCAAAGAAGCACATACTGAATTTCACATGAACCAAAAAGACTGTTCC
>NW_010576387.1:116789-152265 GCF_000705375.1 Tinamus guttatus | reverse complement strand
AAGGGGCAGAGATATCTAATTTTTTTTTCCTTCTTCCATTTCAGGCACGAATGACACTGAAGAAATTGGCTGTGTCCCCAAAATGGACCAACTACGGTCTTCGAATATTTGGCTACCTACATCCTTTCACTGATGGTGAGGGCTGTGAGGCTGCTGTGCTACTTCTCGTGTGTCTTCCCATCTGCTTCTCCCTCCTTTCTTGACACTGAAGAATAACGCTCTCATCCAGGCAAGCCGAGCATGAGGTCTCTCACGTAGGCAGCACTGCTAGCTGTGGATAACTGGCTGTTGTGTTGGCATGGATGAAACACATCTGTCACCATTATAGGCTGAAAAAGAAAAGCAGAGAATAAAAGAGATTTGAAGCATCAGATAAAAAACAATGCTGTCCTGAATACACAGCCCTGTGACATGCACATGAGCAAGAGCAGACCCTGAGCATTTCCTCTCTTTCTTGCATGCACAAGACTGCACATGACATCATTTATGTTTCTTCAGCTCCCCAGGTGCATGAATACCATCTGACCCCACATGACATCTGTATCACCCATCTACATGCTTCTGCCCAAAGCAGCCCACTAACACTCACCCATGTGCTCCTGGTCCCCAGCCCTTGATTGCCATCCCTGTAACACCGGCCAGAACAGCGAGACCCAAACACCTTTGTTTCCTTTTTGTAGCTCCACACATATATTCTTTGATAAACATTTTCTCACGCAAAACATTTGCTCTGGAAGAAAAAACTGGAGCCAAGGAGACTCTGCATGGCCTTAGCTCTCCAGGTTAAATTTCAGGCCAATGAAGCCAATGAGGAAGGGACAGTGAACCAGTTGCATACCAGTTTGGTATGAAATCATAGTAGTTAAGGCTTTCAGACAGGATCAGAGGAGGAGACTAATACCCAAAAGACAAGTATGGTTGCACAATATAGGAAAAAAGGGTGACAGTAACATATTGGAGGGTCTGAATCCATTCTGTGCATAGGCATCTGTCCCACTGCCCTACTTACTCCCTCAATCTCTTAACAGGGGAGTTTCAGTTTGCCATTGCTGCGGATGACAATGCTGAGTTCTGGCTGAGTCCAGATGAAAAGATCTCTGGTCTCCAGCTGCTGGCCAGTGTAGGCAAGGTACAGTGCATGCTGCATGGCTTCTTCCATCAAGGCTTTAATATTTCTGTGGGGACAGAAACCCTCTTATCTTATGTATTTCCTCAGCTGGCTGGAATTAGCAAGTCTCTTTACCAGCCCAACTATAGGCAACACCACCACAGATGCAGGACTGGTACAACATGACAGCTTAAGCCAGTCATGTATTGGCACTGCCATTGGGAATCCCAGGTTCATGGTTAAGGGACTTAAATATATCCTCAGCTTGTGGATGTCACAGACAATTTACCAAGAGGAATGGCTCAAGTTTTCCTCTTTTTTTTGCCCCAGCCCTAGCTGCACAGTAGCCAGGGAATAAATGAATCTTAACTAAACTGTTTGCTGTCTCTTCACAGACAGGGAAGGAGTGGACAGCACCAGGGGAGTTTGGAAAATTTCACAGCCAGCGGTCAAAGATGGTGAGGTGAGTGAGCAGACCCCTCACCCTCAGGCACCTCTGCACAGGCCTAGGAAAGTCAGAAGGTGAGAGAAAGAGAACTCACATTTGTTTTGAGGACCTGAAGCTAGAAAGAGGTTATTCTGGGGTATTGTCAAAGTGAAAGTGGCAGAGCCACACCTATACTAGCTGCGTTCTGAATCTGCTGCCGAGGGCAATATTGAATGTTTTTTTCCTTGGAGGAAGCAGCCATTAGCAAATCCAAGCTCCTCTCTAGGAACTGTTTCCAGAGCCTTCTCTCTTGGAACTGGCCAGGTTTCTCAGAGGTGAGGCTAACACGGAGAATTAACGGAGAAGAGTCCGAAGCATTGCAGGTGTGCAGGAGAAGCTATCCATCCAGCCATCAGCATCTGGATTTTCTTGGCAGCCCTAACCCTACCCACCCTGGGAATCAGGCTGTGTTTAATCTGAGCAGCTGCTCTACACCCTTTGTCTCCTGACATGCTAAAAAATGTTCTTTAACGCTCTTAGTGACAGACACACTTTTCTTCACAGGCTGTCAGCTTCAGGCAGGTACTATTTCGAGGTGCTGCACAAGCAAGATGACAAAGGAACAGACCATGTGGAAGTAGCAGTAAGTCTATGCAAATAGCCATGCAGTCTGTATGCCCCCTCAGAGCTTGGGAATGAAGTCTGTAATGATTTCCCTTCCTTCCCAGACCCTGGCTCCTCTTTGCATGACATGCATCTAGTTCTTTCCTGAGCATGCACCTCCCTCTATGTGGGATAATCCTCATTGTATCTGGACCATTTTCTATCCTTGTGATTCTGCTCTTGCTGTGCCATGACATGCATCTAGTTCTTTCCTGAGCCTGCACCTCCCTCACTGTGTCTGGACCATTTTCTATTCTTGTGATTCTGCTCTTGCTGTGCTGTGTCCTTTCCTGCTTTAGACAAGTCTCAGCTCTTTCCTAATCTCTTGCTGCTAGGTAGGCTCTTTCATAGTAAGGAAAAAGAGGAAGCTGTGAGCTCATCTGGTTAAAAACCAACTTGTGCCTGTTCCTTTTGCTCAGGCTCAATTAAATCATTTTTTTTTAAAGAAGGCAACTCACACTTCATTTTCGTTTATTTCTCTGTTCCAGTGGAGACTGAATGACCCAGAAGCAAAGTTCAAAGTCATTGACTCCCAATACCTCTCTCTTTTTGCTAGTAAGTATCTTCACCATAACTTTTCTTGAGCACCTTCCAATTAACACAGATGTTTCATGAATCATAGTCCAGCCAGGTGAACTATTGTGTGCAAACTATTAAAAGAAACACCTGGAGACAGGTTAGGAAAGAGAGCTCTGGACAAGAGTGTGGCTCACTGTTAAACATGGGAGAACTGGGAGAAAGTTTGGAACATTGTTTTAGGGAATTTTAGAGTTAGTGAGGCTGTGTACAGTCAGACATGGGCTGTGAGGAGAGGTTTGCAAGGGAAGCTGCTGCAGGTGTGAGAATAACACAGGATGGAGGTGCACAGCGTGAAGCTCATAACGTGCGGAGCACAGGAGTGTGCTGGCAGCTGGGCATGACGGGGAGAAGGGGCTGCTGGAGCACTCCTGGGATACAAAGGAGACTTTGCACTGGCTGCTGGACAGATGCATCCAGTGAAACCAGGGGATGCTGCTTTGTTCCATGCCTCTCTCGAGTCCCTGCAAGTCGCTATTGAGTCTGCCTTCCTGGATTTTGCAAGCACTACAGCCCAGTCCCTCCTGTTTTCTAAACCCTTCTTATCACATCAAGTGATACATTTACCCAGATTTGTAAGCCTGTCTTTCCGTACTTAATATTGGCAGTCTCACATGCCTCTGCCGATACTCCTCCTTTCCATATCTACTGCAACTACCTTCCAACTCCCCTGGGATTTTTTTTCCATGACAACACTTTTCCCTGTGGAAGATTCCCTGAGGTAATCTAGATAGCTGTCAGATTAGCCTCTCCTTTGGATATCAGCCTGTTGCTGTATTTTCTGAATCCTGACACTTGACCAGGACAAGGCCTTGACTTAGGTCTCTTAACCACTTTCTTTTCTCTCCCGCTCTTTTCTCCTAGTTAAGTCCCTGTAGAAGTGTGACTCACAGCCCAGAAGATCCCTCATGGCTGGCACAGTGCTCCAGATTCTTCTTCGTCTGGCACATTCTATCAGCCTCTATTCTTCTGTTACAGTGTTTCCCTCTTCCATGTCAGGCTCCCATTCCTTCTGGGGCCACCATGTTCTTCAGCACCCAGGAGCTGCCAACAGTAACCCCCATGCCCTTGGCAGCACATTGTCTTTACCTTCTGGACATTTATTCAGTACCCTTCACCTCAGAGCAAGATCCATGGAGGCATGAAATCCTCCCAGAGCCGCAGCAGATGTAGAACCAATGCTCTGTCCCTCATTTAAGCTTCCTTTTGCTCCTGGATAACTGTTGCTCTCCAATTCCTTGTGGGTATGCTAGTCTCCTAGACAAACATAACGATTCAGAGGTGTCCAGTAATTCCTGGCACCACAGAGTTTCTTCATCACATCTCTCACAAAGCAGCAGGTCATTTCCCTTTGGTAATCTCCCCACTCATCGCTGTGTTTACTTTCAGTGAAAGCCATGTTCCCACCTTGCAGCTTCTGTACTTTCAGGTTTGCAATAAGGCTCCTGATTAGCACCGTTTAAACATGACTATGACAGAGGCAATGTTAGATCCAAGAATGCAATAAAATTTAGAAAGGGTTGACGTGAGGCAAGGGAGCAAAGGATGAATTAGCCCTTCCTCCCCCTTCCATTCTCTCTCTGGTTTCTAGACGAGACGCTTTTGAAGATGGATGAAGTGGGGCACATCCCGCAGACGGCAGCCAGCCACGCGAGCCGGCCTGCTGTCAACGCGGGCAGCAAGGCACACCCAGCCGACATGTTGAAGCCTGACCCCCGGGACACTCTTTATAAAGGTATGACTTGCGAAGAAAATGAAGAGGTAGCTAAGCCATGTTATCGAAGTCCAAGCTCTTCTTCTTCCCTGCACAGAAGAGAGGAGCATCATACAAGGCCAGTCGGTACAGGAGAAGAAGCATAGACTAAGCCTGTCTCCTCTGCCTTGAGAGTACGACTCTCATGGTGTCCCCGGTCACAGAGCTGTAGTGTAAGTGCTGAAGAGCAGTGTAGACAGCTGAATTGTACGAGATGTTTTGCTTTCTGTATCTGGTAGCATATCAGATGGATAAATAGAAACCAGGCACAGAAGCAGCTAAGCTGTTGCATCATTTGCAGCAAGGTTTTTCTAGTAACGCTTGCCCACGTGTTTCTTCTCAGTGCCTCTGCTCAGCAAGTCGCGTCTGCGCCGCACCTTGACAGACTGCCCTTACAAGCCCAGCTACCTGGTGAACGGATTTCCTCTGCAGCGCTACCAGGGACTCCAGTTTGTAAGTCTTATTCCTTGGGCACGTATTTGCCCAAGTAAACTCAAGGAGGAAGGAAGGATGCCGGATTAGTCATGGGCTCCTCCACCAAACTGAAATTCATGAGCAGATTTGACCATATGCAGTTTAGATCTGCAGCATCTCCATATATATCAGAGGGCAACAATAAGGGAAAGGAGTCAGGTGCTATTGCCTGCTCTCTGGTCTAGGGAGACACGTGCGTGTGTGTGTGTGTCTTACAGAGCTCCTTGGGCCTCAGACCAATGAGGCGTGCAGCATAGCAGAGATCAATCCCCTTCATGGCAGAGCCATGTCTAGGGCTGCGTTGGGCACAGGTCACCACCCTAGTTTGGACAGGCAAATGTTGAGAGAGGAATAAAAAGATACATTCACATACATATCTCAGAAACCTCCCTTCTGTTTTCCCTTTCCAACACTCCTTCTCATAGTCTGCTCCTGGGCACGTTTGAGAAGCAGATGGCTAGTGAGCAACCCCTGCTCCCTCTATAAAGGGCTGGTTAGCTAGTGACTGTGTCTGGGGGTGTCTTGCATCTTTATTTTTCTCTCTTTTTTTTTCTAGGTTCATTTATCCTTTGTTTACCCGAATGATTACAGCCGCCTGAGCCACATGGAAAAAGACAACAAATGCTTCTATCAGGAAAACCCTTATTACTTGGAAAGGTAAAGCTCTCTTTCCAGTCATGACTGGTGAAATGGCAGCCATGGCAGGATGCTGAGAATGGAATAGCAGGGAGGGAGCAGGCGGGTTTGAGGGTGGAATTAGGGGAAAATTTCATATTCACTTTTTGAGGAACCTTAAAGATCCTCCAAGTCCTGCAGGATGTTAACGCATTTATAGTTTCTTTTGATAGCCAGTGCTCCCTTTAAATGAGAATATGTTTAAGTCTCAAAGGAAAACTGCTGCTGCTGCTTTTCTTGCTCTAATAACCTGAAAGCTGGGTCAGAGCTGCAGCGTATCTTTCCTCAACTACATCAGGGAATGTATTTGTCACAAACTTTGCCTGCCAGCAACTGGAGCCTCCTGATATCTGTCACCATGAAAGCCAAACCACAGTCAGAACTGGGCTTCTTCTCTGGGGGAAGAAATTTGCTGTTTTCCTCTTCCCTGGCGGAGCTGACTCCCAAACATTGCTGTCCGAGGAAACCATCATGTGCATATTTCCTCCCCCTGCCATAGGCAGGCACCTTGTGATAGGACTTCCCTCCATTCAGGAGGGTGTTTTTGAGGAACAAGCAAAGCCATTCTTTTAGTGACTGACAATGGCCTCCTTGTGCTCAAGATCTTCTTCCTTTGCACATCTCTGTTCCAAGGTTTGGAAGATAAAACGTACTGTAGGTCTGGGAGGGAGCATCTGGGATGGGGATTCATAGTGCAAGATGAAGAAGATGGCTGCTGTGGGCTAGAAAGTGCCCCCCGCATTCATTGCTTTGGCAATTAATTTGTATTGCAGCATCATTTGGGAACTAGAAACATTTTTTCTTGGTATTGGGCACACAAGGAGGAAATACTCCTGGGAATTCCCCCAAAGCTGCAGCGCAGGCATGTGATGGCACAACACAGTGACAGTGGTAGCATGAGAGAAGAGGGAGATTATTGCAGTTATCCACTTCAGCCACTTTTACAGTCTGATGCCTTGGGTTTGTGATCATTACATTATATTATAGGTGAGTCCTACACAGTTTAATGGAGGATAAAAGACTGTTTCAGTGTACTTACATTGGGATTTCCTCCTGTGCATATCGGGTGGCACTCAAGAAAATGTCTGGGAGACTGCGGTGATAACGAAAGAGAGAAGACATCTTTAACAGTGCAAAGTAAATCCTGTTGTCCCACAATCTGAAAGATGGTGGTGATGACAGACTGACTTTTGTGGAAAAGAGAAACAAGAGATGATGGATAGATGTAATCTGAGTAATGACCCTCTATAATCACCACCTCTAAAGCAGTAGCTAGAATTTATCTGGAGAGGTCAAAATAACTTTTATGAAACCTATATTTTGTTATTTGCTCTGCAGATTTGGATTCTACAAGTACATGAAACTTGACCAGCCAGAGAAAAGACAGGACTCTGGAGAGAAGAGAGGGCAGCCGGGTAGGGACCCTAACATCAGAGCCTAGAGTATCTTTTTTATCTGTCACTCTTTCTGTGTGATTGTTGATTTGTGACAACTTCTGTGTGAAGTTGTTGACTTCATACTAGGCAAATCACATCCCTTCCTAGTTGTGACTGGGAGGGGAGAAAAAGGCCTCTCTGCATGCTGGATTTCTACATGAAACCTGTTTTTTACTACATGATATACAGGTTTCTACTACTTGCTCATTTTATGATGTGATTCACATACCTCCTAAAAATGTTATATGTAGCCTCGAAATTCCCCTTTTTAATTAGAGGTGAGATTCTTGCTGATTAACTGCTGAGACCTCAAGTTTGGGCAGTTTACTCTAGCTTTTTTCAGCTTCTTCTGTACTCTACCCTCCCAGACTTGGTCCCTCTCTCCCTTCTGCCTGTGTCCCACTTCATTTTTGCTCCCACTTTTCCTTTTCCTAAGGGCGGGATGGAAGGCCACCTAGCAATGGGCCCAGGTGGCCATAGTGGGAGTGCCAAAGGGCAGTGGGCCATGCAACTCCAGCAAAAATGTGGTCAGAAGTGACAAAGCCAACATGCACAGTGTGGCATCCTCCATTTGCACCCGGGGCCAGACCAATAGCTAAAGGTTCAGCCAGACGTCTCCATGGCTTTGGCAGTGCTGGCTCATGGGTGTAGGGGAGCTTAGTACCAGAAACAGCACAGCTTGCATGTCCAAGAGCATCCCTACCTGGGTGAGAGAGAGGATCTGCCCCTCACCCTGCAATGGTGAGCGAGGCAGGACAAGGAAGAGCTCCTTCTGGGTGGGTGGATGTGTGAGGGAACGGGTCAGCAGCTGCACAGAGGGGGCAGCTCGGTGCACGGGGACAGGCAGCATCCCAGGAGGGTTATGAGAGGTGTAACTGTGATTACTCCTGCAGGTTTTCCAGAGGGGAACATGGATGACCTGCAGTACGCAGACCAGGATGTGGAGAGTACGAGCCCTCCCGGGCACCCTGGTGCACGCAGGGCAGAGCTGGCAGGGAACGCTCCCAGCATGATGGCTGGCTATGATAACATTTATGAGGACTATTCCCTCCACAAGCATCGCCGGCTCCTCTCAGTTACGGGCAGCAACTTAGGAGAAGCACTGCAGAGAAAAGGTGCAACGAGGCCTGCCGTAAGAGCAGCCCCACTGGCCTCCAACCAAAGCCTCGGCTGGATGGGCCTGGAGAGGAGCCCACTAATGAAGAAAACCCATTTAAAAGCTAGAGTCAAGGACAACTCTACAAGCCCTCTGCAGCATGCCAGAGCTGCCCACGGGGAAGCACCGGTCAAAAAAAACAAGGGGAAATCTTTTCCTACCGCGTGGCCTCTAAAGGAACAGCCTCTCCGCAGCTCCAAGGACACATCCAGGAGGACTGGTAGAGGCATGAGGCCTCTAGGAGGTCTAAGTGCATCTCAGAGCCAGCTGCAGCCAACAGGCACTGCACGAGCCAGGGAACGAGCCCCCGTCTCCGGCAAAGCAAGCAGGAGCGCAGCGAGCGTGGCCAGGCTCAGCAAGCAGCCGGCTCCACAGGCACCATGGCTGAACCAAGCGGAGTCCCACCCTGCTGAGCAAACGGTGGCCAACAGCAGGGACTTGGGTGAAACAGAGATGCAGGAGGCATCTCCTACAAAATCTGCAGCTATTGAGACAGCAGAGGAAGAGGAGGAGGTAGATGGGGAGCCAGAGGAGGATGAGGATGGGTTTGATTATGTACCAGTGTTTGACCAGGCAGTGAACTGGGAGCAGACCTTCAGCATGAACAACCTGGACTTCCATATGCTGCGCACGGACTGGATTGACCTGAAATGCAACACATCAGGAAATTTGCTGCTAAAAGAGCGAGAGGCCATGGAGGTCACTCGCGTCTTCTTAAAGAAGCTCAACCAAAGGACTAAAGGGTAAGGAGACTAAGGAGCAGTGTCCTGGATCTGGTGTGCTGCCCTGCACAGGGAGCACCTGCAGTGTGAGAAGACACACTACATTAAAGAGGATAAGCTAGAGGTGGAAAACAAAACGTTAGGAGAGGAATCTGTGTAAAAAGCTTGGCTTTAAACACCACTTTGGGCTGAGAAATGTCTGGAGGCTGTCTCCAGATCATGTCTGGAGGCTGGTTATCACCCTGCAACAGCTGCCGGCAGTAAACATTGAAGATGGGATGTTTCAGTTCAGCTGACATCCCTGGTCTTCTGCTGGCTTCCTCCCTGCACAATGTAGTTATTGAGAGGACACAGCAATGGTTTACCAGATGAAGATTAAGAAACTCTGCTGATACAGAATAGGCCTGGAACTCCTATGCCCCTGTGGTTTGATGTCTGTCACATCCCAGTTTGTGAATCTAGCACTATTTAGGACATAGGACCAAAAGGGACCTATCAGACAATGTGGTTCAGTCCCCTGTCCTCAGAAACAACCACCTAGTCCAAACCCTTATCTGAACATAAACACCTTCATCTTAAAACCAGTTAGATTTCTAGACCCTAATGCTCTAGATATTTCAGATTCCCACTGTTCTTATACCCCACCTGATCATGAAATCAGCTTATATGTTGCAATATGGTTCTTTTTCCTCCTAATCCTTATCCTCCTGATTGCCTTTCTAACAAGCAGACATCTCTCCTTCAGACTTCCATAAGACAAACAATTCGACCCTCCTTATCCCTCCTCAAGAGTTTGACCCTGTTTCTGTGATTTTTCGGTTCTTCTCTATACTAGTTTCATTTTAGGTTATTTTTTCTGTATATAAGTAACATTCCAGATGCTTTATAGAATGGTATTATTAATTCTCAGTCACCACTGGAGATAGTTGCCATGATACATCTTAAGATTGCATTTGTTTTTTCAAGGTCACATCAGTCATAGTCACCATTTCAGTAATCAGAACTGTAAGCTTTTCCTAGCATTTACAACTGATAAGCATCCTCTTCCAGGAGAAATTCTTGTCATTACCCCAAAGAACATGACCTGATATTTCATATTATTTTGGCTATTCTGGGCCTACAGTTCCTTACAGTCTTTCTTATATGACTGCTTAGTCCTACTTCTTATTTATAAGCTGCCATCACCTAATTTCACTAGTATCCCCGTCGTACTTCATCTGCCAAGATCATTGAAGGTGTTATTAAATATGCTCACTTATCACCACCCCTACCATATTACAGATGCATTTGTTACTTTCTGTGTCACCTTTACTTCATTCTTGCCACCAGCTGTTCTGTATTCTGGAATCCCAAATTGAATCCCACATGCTTGTGTGTTTAGGGAGCAGTTATAAACCTTCCAATGGGTATTTTGAAACAGTGCAGCAAACCAGGATGCTGGAGACCAAAAGGCTTGTACCTGCCTAAGAGGAAAGAGCTTGGAAATGAACGGGGCAGGGCGGAGGAGATAGAGGTGCTGGTGGGTGGGGAAGATGCCTACCCTAACTCTATCTCCTGCAGGCAATTCCAGCTGCAGCGTATTGTGAACGTGGAGAAACGCCAGGACCGCATGCGGGGGAGCCGCTACCTGCTGGAGCTGGAGCTGCTGGAGCGAGGAGAGCGGCTTGTCCGGTTCTCGGAGTACATCTTTGCACGGGGCTGGCAAGGCGTCAGCGGGGACGAGCAGGAGGAGAGGACCATGAGGAGCCTAGCGTGGGGTCGCCAGCGGCACCTGATGGCTGTAGCTAACGAGCCAGAGTTGTGCTGGCCCCAGGGCTTCACCTGGAACCACCGGGCTGTGGTTCACTTCGTCGTGCCAGGTAAGGGCCACCTGCCTCTCTGGGAAGATGGGCACATGGAGAGAAAACACTCCTGGGGCTTCACTTGGAGGCAGCCCATTGGGTCAGCCTGAACTACCTCCTTAGGGTCTCTCAATTTCCTTTCTCTTCAAGTTAAATCCTCTAAGAAATATGACGGGGCGAGAACACTGGTTTCTGTGCAGTTTGGTTCAGGTTTTCAGCAAAGGGCTGTTCCAGTGTCCCTCCAAGGTTATCAGGGCTTGGGAGGGGTCAAGAAGCCTTACCTGTTTAGAAGCCATGACATCTTTGAAATCAGTTTTGCTTTGATTCTCTCCCTCTTGCAATACAACCAGTGAAAAACCAAGCACGCTGGGTGCTGCAGTTCATTTCTGACATGGAAGAACTGGTCAGAGTCACTAAGGATCCGTACTTCAATGTCATCATAACAGACTACAGCAGCAATGACATGGATGTAGAAAAGGCTCTGAAAAGGTCCAGCTTACGCAGGTGAGAATGCTGCCTAGTCTATAAAACTACTCACATGCATATGCCTGCAAACACCACAAACCTGCAAGATGTGTATTGATCCACAGCCTTCTACAGACGTAAACCCAAAATGACATCCATCCAGACCATGCACATATACATGCGTATAATGTTATAATGTACACGTATGTACACTGCCTATAATGTTACAAAGTAATATTTAGGTCACATCTCTAATCCCCTAGCTTTCGTTCAAGTTTGTTAGAGGACATAAAGCAAATCTGACGGGGATGGGACAGGGGGAGGACAGAGAAGACAAGAAAGTATTGAGAACATGACAGAAAGCATGGAGAGCTCTGGGGGCTTCACTTGCTGGAACAGATGTCTAGCTTGCTGTGCACTGACCCGAATCAACCCTGGGCAGTCATTTCCTTTATGTGCTAGAAGTTCCTAGCAAAATCTCTAGTCCAAGGCCCTAGAATAGAGTTGAAAAGCCTTTTGCTAAGGATTACCTCATCCTTGCTGTATTAATGAGAAGATGCTTATAGCACCCTGGAGCCCCATTCTACCACACCGGGCTCTGAAGGAACCCTGAGTTCACATGCTCACACAAGAGGTGCAGAAGTGCTACAAGTGCAGTAGTGATGAGACTTTAGGCACGGGGGCTGCCGGAGGTGCACCACCATTAATAGCACTTTTTGTGCTCGTCGCTGTGTGTACGTTGAACTTCACCTCTTTCCTTTCTGACCAACAGCTATCGGTACCTGAAGCTGACAGGGAATTTTGAGCGTTCTGCTGGCTTGCAGGCAGGGATAGACCTTGTGAAGGTAAGCTTGTGGGGCTGAGGGTGTGTAGGAAGATATCTGCTACAGTTCTTGCACTCCCTCTTGTCCTTCATACTGCACACATTTTTTAGGAAAAGGAATAGCCCAACAGAACAGATCAGACATAGATATGTTTCCCATCCACTCTGGCCCAGCAAGAGTCCTTGCCCATTACTCTGAGGAGACTAGTCTCTATGGTCTGTCAAGTTCTTGGCCTACCTCCTTGGACTATCAAACAGGAGGGAAATCAGTACTAGCAGCTTTAACATACTGATTCTGTCTGATCATAGTCGCTCATATTTGTCATTGAGCAGCTGCTGGCTGATTTGCTTTTGCCCTGTGCAGCGGTGGGAACATGGCAACTGTAGCATCATTAAGAGTATTTAGCTGCTTGAACACAGATGATAGCAGCTGAAAACTTCATAATCCAGTGTCCAGCATTAGCATGGGACATCTAGGGGAGAGATTAAGGGGCAAGGTCTGCCCCCATCTCTACTGGCTTCTGCTACAGCATAGGTGAGCTCTGTGTGACTGATTCTGGTGTGATCATTTCCAGGACCCACACAGCATCATTTTCCTGTGCGACCTCCACATCCACTTTCCAGCTGGGATCATTGATTCAATTCGGAAGCACTGTGTAGAAGGCAAGATGGCATTTGCACCCATGGTCATGAGGTTGCATTGTGGCATGTCTCCACAACGGCCTGATGGTAAGAGAGTGGAGTCTGAAACGTTGTGTAATGATGGAGGGTGCTTGAGACCTGATTTAACATCTAAACGTGTTCTTCCATCACTAGACAGTTCATACCTCAAGGTACTGTGAAGGCCACTAGATGACAGTACATTATAGGATGTAGAATGAGGTTTAATTGTGACAGGTACTTGAAATTTGAGATTAAAGAGCCAGAAGAGCCAAGCTTGTGGCATTTCTCCTGATTGTCTTTTAGATTGGAGTTCCTTAGGAAATAACTCCTTTCCTCCTTTCTGCCAGTTTATCTGCCCTCACCCCAGCTCCATGGTCTCTGCTTTTCCTGCCTCCACTATAGCAAACCTCTCCAGAGCACAATCTCCACTGTTCTTTTAACTAACCCTTAGTTGGAAACTAATCTTGGAAACTAATCGTTTCCAAGATTGCCTTGGACCTGATGGAAAAGTTTGCAGCTAAGGACACCGGCTGGGGTCTTCTCCCTCTTTAACAATCTCCACTGTTCTTTTAACTAACCCAAAGATGATCATTTCCAAGATTTCCTTGGACCTGATGGAGAAGTTTGCAGCTAAGGACAGCATCTGAGGTCTTCTCCCTCTTTAGAGTGCATAGCCTGTCCTCCTGAGGAGGCCTGATAGCCCAGGGTGAGGGAAAGCAGACCCAGAAGAAGAGGAAAGCAGCACAGATCATCTAAGCATAGGATTTCCTTTAGACAGAAGTGGCCATCCTGAGCCCCTGTGGAAGCAAATTTCCCATATAAAAATGTTCTTTTGTCTAGACAGAGAGACAATTTGGGACAGTCCAGGTAACTTGGATACAGTGCTGCAGGTTTAGAAAGCCATCTGTACCATCTGTCTTTAAGCCTTTCTCACTTCCCAAAGCTTTAATATGGTTGCCTCTATTTTAGTGCTGAGTTGTCTCTCAGGTGTCTGGATTGTTTTCATCACCCGAGGTGTTAGGAGTAGCTCGAGTGTCGCTCCGGTAATTTTGTTCAAAAGTAAGGTTATTGCTAGCTGCCGCAGGAGCAGATGTGCTGCAACCCTGTACCAACATGCCTGTGCTTCTGTTGTGCTCTCCTCAGGCTACTGGGAGGTGAATGGGTTTGGTCTCCTGGGCATATACAAGTCTGACCTGGACAAGATCGGAGGGATGAACACGAAAGAGTTTCGGGACCGGTGGGGAGGAGAGGACTGGGAACTCCTGGACAGGTAGGTCTTCATTTTTGGCTTGTGATAACCATGTTCTCCGGAGGGGAGACCCGTGAAATCCTGGAATAGCAAGGATGAGGGGAACAGGATCTGAGGCAATGAAGGTGGTTAATACCATCATAAACTTGGTCAGTGAAGAAGAATCTTTGAGCATATTTTGATCCTTAAAAGCAGTAGATGTACCCAAAATACGCTTGTGTCTGGCCACAGGCAGATCAGACACAAGCGACTGTGGACATAAAAAACTCTTTGAGTGGTTTATACCACTCTATGTCTAGTTTAAGTACCTCAGCCTTCCCATGTTGTCCCATATAGTAATTGCCCAGAAGGGCAAGTTTCAGAGAGATATTTAAGAATCACTTTCAGAAACGCGTATGGGTGTCCCTTTCCCACATTTCTGCACACCAGATGAGTCTTTTCCTGCTGTACCAATTCTAGGTCTCAACAGCTTGGGATTTTGATCTCTGTCCCGTGTTTTCTGTTAGTTCACTGGGAAAAGGGCTTCCATCGTAAGCATTTCCATGTTGCTAGTTGTCCTTCCTCCGAGCAAGGCTGTCTCTACTTCTAATCAGTCCTTCTCAGTCATCCTGCACTCTGAACAGTGTATAAAAAAGTCAGTGTATGTCTTTTTATGGAATATGAGATACTCTGAGTTATTGAGCTCTTGAATTTGCTTGCCATCTCCTGACAACAGGAGGTTAAACAATAGCAGTTTAAACAGCAGTTTAACAAGATCTCCTGGACCCAAACACCCTGATATCTTTATGACCAGGATTTCCCTAAACTGATCCTTCTTCTCCTTCTGCTAGGATTTTACAGGCTGGGCTGGAAGTGGAGCGTCTCTCCCTGAGGAACTTTTTCCATTGGTTTCACTCAAAGCGGGGCATGTGGAACCGACGCCAGCTGAAGACATCGTAGCCTTGAACCCCAAGGCTGCCTGTCAGAGTCATCCACCTTCTGACCCCAGCAAGCACTTTATTGAGGTGTGCAGCTGAGTGTGCATCCTCTTCCCTCCAGAGCCCTCCTGTGAGACAGCACAGCCATGGAAGGGACAGCCAGATGAGAGGAGCAAGAATCTCTCTTGGGAGCTGTTGCGTCCAAGATGTGGGTTCCTTGTCTTGCTGGGGAGGTTTGTGCGGGAGCTTTAGGCCAGTGAAGGATTTGTGAGGGATTTGTATTTCCTGCTATGCAGGCTGGTGGATGGCACAGTAAAAGAGGTGCCATATTTCCTGTTGTGTCTTGCATGGTGCAAAACAAAAAGGAAAAAAATCCCAGCTAAACCCAGAATGGATTGTTTACAGCAATGCAGCTTGTTTTTCAATACTTGAAGAAAAAAATAGAAAAAAAGCAAAATACAAACACACACACACAGAGGCTCTCTCCACGCTTTTGAACAGGGGACCAAAATAAGCTCTCTGGACTGTATTGTGTCCATACAGCGATGTACTGACCCAACCAAGTCTGGACAAGGAGGAACTGATAGGCACTTTAGGCTGTCCATGCTTAGACATTTCTCTGTGCTTTTCAATTCTATCATTAGGAAAAAAACATGCTCACATTCAGTGAGGTGTGGGCTATGGATGGAGACTGAAGTATGCCTCTTATGAAGGTCGCTTTTTCCTCCAGCTGGGCAATGTGGCAGGGTTTGATGTTACAACTCAACCTGAATTATTTATCTGTTGCTTGAGGCTAGTGGAGAGGTTATGTAGAGGATCTTGGAGGACACCTCAGGAGGAACTTAGCAGCCTTATCTGACAGACATGTCTGTTTGTCCTAATGATATCAGGGAAACCCTAGCAGGGAAGAAGTGGCAATATTTTATTAGTTTAAAATTGTGAGTTTGTTAGAAAAAAAAAAGAGTATTCTGCTCTCTAAATCCTGTACATTTATGCAGCATTTGAAGGTTAATTTAATAAGTTATGGCTTCACAGTTATGTCCTGTCATAGTTTGACTTTTACGTAAAGAGCAGGCTTGTTTATATTGAAGAACAGGCACTTATTGGTTCTTCGTTTCTGGAACAGTCCTGGGAGCTCTGGCCTGGTACTGAGGAGGTATTTTCAGGACTTGGCACTTGCACTGGGAGCAGAGGAGCAATGAGGATAGGAGAGGGCTGAGTGAATAAAAGGATGGGCTGACTGATGCCAGCACTGATAAAAGAACTGTAAAGAGACTCAGCTCACAGTCAGCTGATTCTAGGGTGAATTTTCAGGCCCTGAAACCCCTGCCCATGCAAGGCAAGAGTTTTTACTCCCAGTATCCATTTAACAGGACTGCAGAATCACAGGGATCTGCAGCGCAGTTGGTGGTTTGCACTGGAGCTTCAGTTTCCCCTAATCATCCTGAAAAAGCTACTACTGATATCAAGCATCAGGAAGAGTATGACATAGGGTGCTGCTCATGGCTCTGAGCTCAGATGGGAGTAATTGAAGAGCAAGTAATAATGGTCTATAAGATACAAGCAGTGTGGACTTGGTACTAGAATTGTTTGCTTTTACACTGATGGAGTGGATGCCAATTCAAAATAGGTTTTTATTTATTATTAATTCTGTGATGCTTGACAAGTTCATCAAGTCCCATTATTGCAGGTAGAAAATTGAACATGTAGATTTCGGAGTATAAATCCCGTCAAATCATCCAGTGGCATCAGTGGGAGTTCTGTGGCTGACAGAGTCAGATTTGAAAAAACTATAGTGTGTAGACATGGTGAAAAGTGCACGAGAAACTAATGTATCTCTTATTCATGAAGCCTTTGTCAGACAGAATTTAGACACTGAATAGCTCAGAAGTGGCAGTCAGCTTTCTGCTCAAATCAGCAGTCTTTTCAATGAGGGAAGGGAGTTTTCACAGGCAGAGACTTAAGAAATGAAATGCTGCAGTTCTGGAGTGGGGAAAGAGCCTGGCAACTGGCAACTTTCTTCTTTTTTCTCTCTTTATGCAATACTGGCGTTTAAGGGGCCAGGTCTGTGATGCACTGTCGCAACAAGCTGTTTCTGCGTGGCATGTGCAGTATCAGCCGCCCGCCGGGTGCGTGTCGGAGCCTGTGCTTTGCTCACCGACACGGGCACAACCCCACGACTAACCAAGCAGCTCTTTCGCCAGACTGGGGCTGCAACTTTCACAGCTTGTCTGGACGGGCTCTTGTCAGGCAATGCCTGTGGGATGGGAATAGGCTGGTGGAGAAGACAAGCAGCAGGGAAGCTGGGAGTTATGAGCAGTGCCTGCCTTCGTTGGTACGAGTCACTCTTCCTCACCAGAGAGGATAATCAGCAAAGAGGAGGCTAGGAAATAGGGTACAGCCCTCACCACCCGCAGAATTTGAGGACTTCGCTGCCATGCTTTAGCGATCCAGGAGACTTTGTCCCTTCCTTCATGCCTTTTCACCCAAACCAGTAGTGAACAGAAGTGTTTACCTCATGAGGGCTCCTTGGTGGACATGAAAGGAGTTACTGGGTCGCAGGCCAGTTTCCTGGGGGCCAGTATCCCAGCCGTAGGGTCGTCCATTACAGTTGTTCCTCTGTCCCTAGCACAATGGGGCCCCCTTCTTCATCAGCCTTTACACATTGGCATTGAAAAGTTGATTCATACTAATTGGCACTAGTTGGCAGCCCCTACGAAGGAGCTTGGAGAGAGCCCAGGGGGACAGACCTTGTCTTCCCGCTCAGGCTGCCGCGGCTGTAAAATAAGAGTGAGCTACACGCTCCACCACTTGCAGGCCGGCCGGCAATCTTGCAAAAGCTCTGCTGGGCTTTGCCCTGGGGCTGCTGACCCTTTTTTTTTTTTTTTTTTTTTGGGTCTCCCCCATGCAAAGTTATGAAAAGGACCTCAGGAAGCTGCACAATTCCCAAAGAGCTAGAGGGAAACTGGCTTTACCAAAGCAGGGAAGCTGACTTCCCTGGAAAGTTAGTCTTGTTTCCATCATAGGGATTTCTTAGGAAGTTTTACTTCAGTTGGCAGTGAAGTTTACCCTTCATGTGCATCCTGGCTGTGTCCTGACTCGATGGAAGGAGGAAACTTGTTTGCACGTGCTATCTTCTGTCAGGCACACAGACTGGGAGGGAGCTGCTCCAGTGGGTCACAGGATGGGAACAGCTGGGGAAGTGAAGGGGCTCGCTGCAGAACAGGCATTCTCTGTAACGAGGACACGGGCCAGGATGTGGACCCTGGCCCCAGAGGTGTGGAGTGCACTGAAAAGTGGCTCTGCCCACCAGTGCTGACACTATCACCAGAACATTTTCATTCCTGAATGAATTATTGGCCAGAGGTTTATTTGCAGCCCAGCAAAAGGAATGAAGAAGGACTCGGTTTTATTACAAAAGAAATGTATTGTGTGAAAATAATGTGACTTGTTTTGTCATTGTCTTTAATGTTTTTCTGGTATGAATATCTTACTGCCTGCTCATGGCTTGTAAATGTCTACGTTGTTCGGTTTTTAGATACCAATGCCTTGTGTTAAAAATCTGGATTGTACCTTTGGATTCTCTGCCTTAAAGTGGCCCTGTGTCTTCAAGAAGACTCCTGGCCACATCTCTGTTGAAATCAGGGGATATTCTGGTTCTCCCCCATGTTTTATAAATACATTGTCTTCCTACAAGAGCTCGCTTCTCTCCATGTGTTGCTCATACACCTGCCCTACACATCCCTACACAGAAATCAGATGTTCCCTCTCTTGTCTCATATAATTAAGGTTGCAATTAATACCACAGAGATAAGTCAGTGTCTGCCCAAGCTCTTCAGAGCTCTGCAGGTGCTGAAGGAACAGGCAGGACAGGGAGCCATGGTAAGCACAGTCAGCCAGGGGCAGGACTTGTCTTAGTCTCCTTTCAGTAAGGGGCTGTAGAGAATGGGATGGTAATAAACAGACTTTTTCCTATCTCCCTGGGACTTATCATGTGGAACAGGATAGAAATTCTGGATAAATATATGTCCTAGCAAAGTAGGAGTGCTGTATGATGCAGGAGAAGGCCTACAGAAAATGAAGCCATCTCACTCACAAACAGGGGCCAATTCATGAATAGAGACTGCAGTGAAAGCCTGGACCTGAGCTCCGTGCTTGGTACACATGTGGGAGGTAAGATCTTTAACAGCAAAAGCTTACTTAGGTGAAAATTGTGTCCCGTTTTCCTGTCAGCCCTGCCTCCCTTGAATATGAACAGCTTGGCCTAAATAGGGGTCAGGTACAGAGAGGCAAAAGGCAGCCAAGATGGCTAAAGAATCTGATTCCTTTGAAATGAGAAATGAGGAAGAGCACTCGAGTGCACTGCTGGCTTGTTGCTTCCCTGAGATGGATGTCAGGAAGCCCGCTCGGCTCCGGCCTTACATACTGCAGTACCTCATTTGGCAGCTCTGATATTGGTGTTACTTTAAATAAACACAGTTAGGCCAGTAGTGGCTGCAAGCCCTGGACTGATGGTTTTCCACGGGCTGCAAACAGTTTTGTTGCCTCTACAGTGAAGCTTCGTCCTGGAGGACCACAGGAGTATTGAGGCTTCCCAGAAACATTACTCCCACACTGCTGTTGGTCAGGGGAGTGGTGGTCACATCTTAGCACCTGATTCACCAAACAGGCTTAGATTCTGCTCAACTTTGCTAATTAAAATTGCAGTACATATAGAATGCCTCTTTTGCAGTCTACTTTTTCTACGCACCTTTTTGCCACTGTGGCTTGAGGGTAGGATCTGATATTAGCCTTAAAAACTTGCCCATAAGCCACAAGATCATTCACAAAGTCATCCAGACAAAGTCACCACTTGTGACTTAAACAGAAATTTAATTCTGAAAAGCCAGATATAGAGGAAACAGAATCTGCTCACATCTGTTTTTTAGCAGTGTCAGTCACTCCCATTAGCTCTTGAAGAATAATACGCACATAACTTTATGAGATTTCTCTCTTAGTGACTGAAAGAGTATGCAAAAAGATGTTATCCATATTGAACACTGATCCGGTCATTGAAAAATCATTTAATAACCAGAAGAGCATGTAATTATTTAAATATGCTTATAACACAGTATTAAAAATACAGTTTTTCAACATAACTACAAAATTCTGATTTGGGAACCAAAATTTTCCAAAGAACTTAAAATACATGGATTCTAACAGATTTTTTTTCTAGTACAACAGAATTCCCAACACTTTCAATATAAAAATTACATATTTTAAAATATTTATATTAATGATAGCCTCTTAAATTATAATGCTGATTTTTTTTATAAAATGATGCATTATGCATCTTCCATTTCTCAGTGTGGTAGTTAGCCTAAGGTGTCTCCCTATGTAAAATGAATTTCTTTTTCTTTTTTTAATCCTAAATATTATCAAACTACTCAGACAGTATTCCTAAGAGAACTCTGATGATGGCATCAGAACATAGTATCTATTTTCTGTCATAGTTCATTTTCCAGTGCTGGAAAGATCTGATTGTTTTCTTAAGTGTTTCCCATTTAATTTTATTTTTAAACAGCTAGGAAAACATTTGAACTCCTTTTAGCTGTGTTGACATACACACACTTTTTTATCCTCCCGTGAGAACTTTTTTTTTAGTTTGAAAAAATCCACTCTTACATTAGGAATATAAAGTATTAGATAGCATAGCTTTAAATATAGCAAATTATGCATGAGACAGAAAAGCTGGACATTTTTTGTTTACTTAGCCTATCAAATAAATTGTTTGAGTTTCTCTACAAAATAAGGTAGTTTTGCATATGAGAAGCAGACAACTAAAATAAGAGAAAAGATTTCCAGAACTGTGCTTTGAAATTCCGTACCTGCTGCTCTTTCTACATCTCTCACTAGAAATCACTGCAAGTTGGCTCTACCTTTGAAAAGGAATGTAAGTTTTCACCCCCTGCAGAAGCGCAAAAGGGCCTGTATACAACAAAACACATAGAATTTTGAAAATTTAACCCACTTCTCTGGATTCCTTGTGAAGACTAGATCCTGCTGAGGTCAATAAAAATATAGAGGAGAGCTTTCCGGCATCAGTCGCTCTGCCCATACCCTGCAGGGAAGACAAAAGATGCCTGGTAAGTACAGGGTAGTAGCACAGGCGGGTAAGAATATGCAGAGGGTACCCGGATCTTCCAGCACTGATGCCGTGGCACTGAGCGCTGACTAGAACTAGGCCAGTGCTGCTGCTTTTCACAGGGGCTTCAGGCCTTTGGATTGTGTTTACCTGTGGCAGGTCAAGTAAGGAAGAGATAATGACCTTGACCTAAAAGCCCTATGGACCCAAGAATGTGCTGTTTCCTCATCTGTGAAGCCAAGCAGTCAGCTAGGCTCTCACACACAAGACTCACTGGAAAATTAAGAGTTAGATTTGTAACCAGCCACCACCAAACCGCATAGGCCATTGTGAAGAGCTCTTTCACCCACTGCATTCCCAGCACCTTATTTTCCTTCTGCTCAGATAACATTGCCATCTTGGTCTGTCTCCCACAACTCAGCCATTTTTCTTTCCAAAATTTAACTCCCAACTGCTAAGGTCGGATTTGCCATCTACTGAAAACTCCTTGCTACTGACTAATCCCAGACATAGAGAGTGGTTTGGTGATGCAGCTACAAAGACCAAGCAAGGTCTCCTTCTCTACAGGAGTTTGTTCAATAGCTCTTGGATGCTGTTGGGACGCCAATATTCCTCCACAAAGTCTTTGCTTATTTGTGTAGCAGTCTTCCACTTCTCACCTTGCAGTGATGTTTTCTGAGACTGACAGCCCCTGAAAGGGCAGGCAATGATGGGAACTGACTCTTTCCTTACCTGACTCTCTTGTCCCAACACTTAATAGGGTCCCCTATAATTCCTTGTAGGGTAGAGGCCAGTCTTCTGCACTCCAAAGGCCGTGATGAAGATGTTGAGGATGACTGTGATGAAGATCAGAGCTGTGGCAGCATTGTTGAGGACATCCAGGCGGGGTTGCTTTGTGACATCGTTCAGATTCAGACGAGCTGTGTGATACAATGCAGAAACAAACTGAGATTTGTACTTCAGCTCTATATCAAAATTACAGGGATTCAGAAGTCTCCAGCCTCTGGGAGCCTTCACTGCTTGCAAACTCAAGGGGGCAAGTTGCCTCTGGGCACCACAGCCACAGAGCTGGGGGAATGGTCTCAGTATCTTTACAGTCACAGTAGCTTGCCCTGAGACAGGTAAAAAGATAGAGCAGATGTCATGTGTGTCTTCTTTTGCAGTGTGGGTGCCAAGGCCATTTAATGGGCTGGTCCTAAATAACCAAGTTACTGCTGCATGGTAGCAGAGCAGATGGCTCCTTGTTCTCCATCCCACCTCCTGGCTGCCCAAACATCAGAGCCAGCTGCTTTGCATCCTGTGAGGGTACCCGGGAGGTAGGACATTGCCTTACCAGTGATGATGAGGAGAATCCCAATGAGCACCTGGAAGAAGAGAGAGATGCTGATGAGCACGATCAGGGTGATGTAGTACTGAAAGGAGGTCCCCTGCTCCAGCACTGCTTTGAGCTGAGTGACGTTGGCCATGAAGAGCGCCACATCCAGCATGCTCTCTGCCACGCTCTTCTTCGTTGCGTAGTGGTTGATGTTCATCGGACCATTAATCCTGAGATGGGGATTCAAGCCCTGGGGGGACAAAGTAACAGCATTACTGGTCTCATTCCTAAGACGACAGGCCTGTCCATACGGGGTGGACTGCTGTCTCATCACAGTGCTTATCTGCAAAGACAGGGGAAAAGGCAAAGCCATATGTTTTAAAAATGTCAAAAGCACGCAGGGTTGCCTCACACTTGCCTCATGGTATTAATAGGCAAAAGAGCTCTGCAAGGTTAGAAAAATACTGGGTATTTTTATGAATAACAAGCTGTCCAGAGTTATGATAGCATAGATTAACTCAAGCTAGGGATTTTAGAAGGAATATTAAATTCTCTTCCTTGAGGGCACAGACAAGCCTCAAACTTAGGGGGATTAGAGAGAGCTATTCCCTTTTGGGCAGGGTGTTCAAAGAACTGCCAGTGCTGGGATTTATATCTTATCTGAACACTTTTTTTTGCTGACTACTGTTTTCGACAAGGTGCTAGAGCAGATGTTACAATCCTCATTCTCCTGTTTCTGAAACTAAGGACACTACGTCTTGAAAATGTCAGGCACTGGAAAGTATGGATACAAAGGGTAGGATTCATCACACTTTAGCTAATCATTCAGATAGGAGGGTTTTTTGCCAGTATAGAGGACCAGGTATTTACCAGGTGCAGGTAATCTGGCTGCTTTTAACTTAATTTCAAGGGGTTGATTATCTGGCTGCTTTCAGCCATCACCTTCCCTTTAACACTTCTGTTAGCTGAGTTCTGCTAGATGTCTGCTAGATGTCCCATATGACAAAAAAAAAGAGAAGGTGATAGAAAGGAGGCAATTGATTTTAATTCACCTAGAGTATCATCACCTGCTAAGAAACTACCATCGAGGAGGAGAACTGCAAAAGATCTGGATTTATCTGCAGTAAGCTCCTGAAAGCAGCACTCTGAGTCTCTCAGATGGTGAGTCTTGCTTTTATCCTAGGTAAAGTGCAAAGTATAATCTTTCCTCCATTTTCCAGGAAGAGCAATAGAGTGAAATTACTGCCAGTAATTCATGTTGCTGCACTCTGGCCTCTTGATGCATCCCTGGGGAGCAAGGCCTTTTTCTGAGTGGGATGGGAAGGTGAGCATAGGCAGTGAACCTGTGAGAGTGCTGTCTGTGTGCCCGGCTCTGAAATAGGGGTGCTATTTTTGAAGGGAGCTCAGGCCAACCATCAGCTCATGTGAAAAAAATCACCTAGCAGGCAGAGGGTAGGAAGAATTGTATTCAGTTTGAAATATTGATGAACTGTGATTCCCTAAGAAGAGGTCCGCTCAAGGTGGGAAAGTATTTTGGGGGATTTTTTTTTTTGATAGTTAAAAGCATGTAATTCAGTAAAGTAACTGCGGTTAAGAGGCTCCTCTGCAGAGCTTGTATTTCTTCCTATTGAAGGAAGAAGCTAGAGAATCCTGGATGGAGATAAAAGTAGAAGTCTAGAGGGTCTGTAAGGACTTCGAGGTAGTCTGTAGGGTTTCAGGACTTCTTAAGCATTACACTGGTGTCTAAGGCAGCCGAACAGAGATATCTCACATCTCAGAGAAAGGAGGTCGGCAAAAGGTCTGAGCCTCGGAACATGTTCTGATCTCCTAGATTAGGCACTATTGGCTTTCAGCTATCTCAAAAGTGCATGTGCCTGTTGCAACAGAGTGGTGCAGGGTTTAGTATTTGATCCTTTTCATGTGCTTTCTTCTTTGCTCCTGCCGTCATCCCTCCCTGCTGCAGAGGTACAAGGCTGGGCACTGACAGCTCATCTGGGGGCGATGATGAGCTCGGGCTGGGAGAACAACAAAGCTGAACAAAGGTGACAGCTTGGGGCAAACGAGTGCCTGGCACGAGGAGGCTGAGCCATCTGCTCCTAGTCATTTACAAGGGGATGAATAAGGCAAGTCAGGAGCTCTTTTTTTTGAGTGAAAACCCTTTCTTCAAGCTGCCCCTCAAGCTCCTTGACCTCTAGTGGGAAATGGGTTGGCCAAACATGGGGCAGGGTTAAAATGTACTAAGCTCCAAGTATCAGATAAACAGGCAACAAAAACAGGTAGCTTTCACATGCATTTTTCCCCACATGTGGGTCAAAGCAATGGCATGTTTTGGAGCGTGGAGCAGGAGATCACAGACACGAAAGGCCACTGCTGTCTGAAGTAGAGTCATGGGCTTGAGGAAATCCTTGCATAGTGCAGCGGAAAACTGGGCAATCCTTCTGGCGGGGTTGGCCCAAAAAGGTGGCCAAAAGGCCACCCATATGACTAAAGCTGGCCGCTGAGCTTACATTTGCACAGCCAGCCCACGAGGCTCTCTGTGGAAGGGCTTCCCGTGCAGTAAGGGCCTTGCAGAAGTCCTGCTGATTCATCTGCTGCTGAAGTCAGAGTGACCTGGCTCCTCTGCGGATCCTTTTGCAGAATAATCTCCCTAGTCCAGCAAACCTGGAGCCTCAAATAACAAGAGGCTTAAGAAAACCAGCAGCCTTCAGAGACATGGCCTTTTTTTGATAACTCCATAGGCTGGCTTTGCTTGGGATGCCTGGTGCCACTGCTGTCAGCAGCTCCCCACGCCATCTGTGGCATATGAGTTGGATGCTTGTGACCCTTATCATTTTTTTTTTAAAACTGCCACAGCTCTTCGAACTGAACCATTGCTGCTTTGGCTCTGTCTGAGTGGAGCCCTGTGAAGTGCAGAGGTTCAGAAGCTGATTCACAAGCAACTCGGGTTTCCCTGCAGCTGGAGAGCAGGGAAGTGGGGGAGGTTACGTGGGATAGCTGGTGAGATGAAGTGATTCCCTTCTGGCAATCATAGCCCTGGGTTAAATCACAGGACATGTTTTAAGGTTTATCAATGTGCTTTATATCCTTGGGCTAAATCTGGTGTCCTTCTAGTCACTTAGAAAGCCTTTCCCCTTCTGAGAGTGGGGGAGTTCTGCCTTTCCCCCTTTAGAGCTGGTCCAAGAGGAAAACTTGCTATCACACAGTGAGTCTGGGTGAGCGCTGTCTCAGGGCCAGCAAACGTTGACTGCCAAAGAGCAGCTGCCACGGTGCAGCAATTCCCCAAGGATGGGAGGTTATTATAATAATATCCCCTCCTTTAAGGGAATGGAGGTTAGGACACGGAGAAGTAAAGGCTGGTCACACGGCTCTGGCTGAGCTGCTGCTAGAACTTGGCTCTCGCATCCTGTTGCGGGTGTTTTGCCTTTCCCTGTTACGCAGCCTTCTTGCCATACAAAAGCTGATGGCTTCAGCCTGACCCCAGGCAAATCTCTTTGTGCGCTTTTTGCATAAGCGTGCTGCAGTGAAGCACACTGCTAGAGAGGGCTCAGCGAGGCTCTCCTTCGGGTTTCGTAATCGTAGGCTTTATATTCACTCGAAGCAAAAAAAAAAAAAAAAATCCCTCTGCATCAATTTCCACCTCTACTGTTATTTTTAATTTTCGTAGGAATTACTATAGAAAGAAGGCAGAACATCACAAGTGTGGGGGTGGGTATTTTAATGTGATCTCTATTTCTGCTCTATGGAGCTGTCAAATCACAGGGCTGTGAAGCCTTACTTTAGCACCAGAGGGCATGCTGAGCTCCCCAGCTGCTGAGTGCTGCATTGCTAGTGAAAACTACCTGAAAATTTTCCACTGAAACTAAGCTTCAAGGGAAATTCTTTCTTCTTTCTTTATATATATATTTTTTTATTTTATTTTTTTTTTGCAACACCTTTCCTCTGAAGAGTTTTGGAGGCAGTTCATTAAAATATTTCTTTCCAAAGTTCTCAGGCCTTTAGGTCTAAAGCTTTCTCAAAGTTGCTTACACAATTTCTATAAAAACTTCCAGTTTTTCTTGCATTTTTCGAGGCAGGGGGGGAGAAAGAAAATGGAGAGCAGATCTAATCTCAAATCTGTGTGCTTTGTGGTTTTTTGTGACCCTCTCCTCAGGGGAGAACAGACTGAAAGAGACACCAGGACAGCATGAGATTCAGAAGTATGAGAATGATAATCCTCTTCATGGGAGCGCTCTGGCAGAAGGGGATGTCTGAGGAGAAACTATATTATTTGGCAATTAGTTCCAAGGGAAATGCTGAAGGATGCCAAGGAAAACAGACATGAATGCAGGCCGTGCACAGAGAGGGGTAGGTGCGGAGCCGCGCGCCGCGGGGAGCGCAGCCGATAAACAGCCGCGCGTAGGCGAGCGCACTCAGACGTGCACGCAGCCCATCAGGCGCTGGGGGAAATCTGGGGGGTATTTTTCCATGGTATTTGCCAGTTGGCAGCTTTAGGAGGACTGTCTAAACCTCAGTTGGTGAGGGTTAAAGCACACAGAAACTCGTCTTGTGAGGTAGGAGGGGAGCCTGGTTCCCTTCCCATAGGCTGGGCGCAGAGATTAAAGGCCCTGCTCTCAATCAATACTTCTACTTTTAAGCTCCCACTCATTAGCTGTTCTGCTTATCACTGCAGTTCCTGACTTCTACAGCTGGAATGAATGGAGCAACTTTAATATTTTTTGGCCTTTAATATTTTGGGGACATAAGGAGAATACTTTGGCCAATGCCATGTGGAGCATAAACTCTTTGAGGCAAAGAGAATTTGTGTGTGTGTTTTTTCCCTCTCTTCCAGTGCAACATGGCAACAAGCATCCTGGCTGCCTTCCACAAACAGGGGTAATCCTACACCCTGCCATGGGGGCTGTAGCAAAGGAAAGCTGAGTGTTCGGGCCTGTCCCCCCGACTCTTTGGCCTCTGCTGAGGCTGCCAGCTAGTCCAGTTGTTGTGGTTAGGCTATTTTTTTTAATACAGCCAGCTGTTCTGCTCATCAGGGGCTCCATCCAGAGCCAAATGGTTACATTGACTTCAACTTCAATTGGATAAAGCCCAGAAAACAAGTTGGGAATGCTTTCCGTGTCTTGGGCTCTCCCCACACCTGGGAGTGGTCCTCATCAAGGTATTTCTCTGATAAGATCTTACCGTTCTGCAAGAGGGAAGTGGAGAATTGTCACTGCTTTGTTAAGGGGGCTTGTTGATGCCAGCTGCTTGGAAGAGAGGTTTTTAATCTAAAAGCATCTTCCAAGGGCATAGAGCCAGCACTTCTTCAGCAGTAGAAGGCTAGGCAAGTAGTAGGTACAGGTCTTGTTTTCTTGCTTAACACCATTTACTTTTCCTTTCGCCCTATTCTCGTTCTCTGTTTCCTGTATCCGCCTCATGTGTCTTGTCTCATGGCTGTGTGCAAGTTTGATGAGCTCCTTGGGCAGTTATGCGAGTGCTGTCATGCAAAGACAACAGTGAGGGAGTCCCCTGGGGATGGTCACAGCAATAAAGGGACAAATGCGCACGTGGGTGGGATGCCAGCAGGGTATTCCTGCCTAACTCTGCTGAAAGTTCAGCCTTATACTCCTGTTACAACTTGCCAAAATAAGGATATATAGGAATAGCGGGATCAACAGAAACCTCAATATCAGCTTCCAATCCTTCATCTTTATGTGGTACTCAGTCGGGCAGACCCCTGGCTCTCAGAGGGGACAGGAGAACAGCCCGCATGAGTAATGAAGTAGCACAGCTCTACTGCCAGTAGGACGGCAGCCGTGCTCCTTGCCCTCCGGCTCGCACTGCGATCGGGCTCGCTTCTGCTTCGTGGATGGCTGTGGTGCTCGCAGCTGTGAAGACCTGCTTGTCACATCAGGCGTGCTCTCTCCTTTCCCTTCCTTCAAGTCCTTGTGTCTCCTGTGCCTCTTGCAGAGCCTCCCTGTTCCCGTTTGCATCTTTCTGTCCTGCCCCTGCTCTCTCTGTTCATCCTTTTCCTCTGTTCGCTCCTTCTCCATGGTATTCTCCCCCGGTTCCTTTCACCTTGTCTTTCACCCACACTTTCCTGCCCTTGGTCTGCTCTCTTCCTTTGTGCACCTCCTTTCTCTCCTCTCCTTGGCACTCAGCACTGCTGTATGACTAGCTTCTTGAACCCATTCTCTCTCACATGCCACTCACAGCCTGCTATGCTAGAGGGCAACATAAATTATGCATCTCTCAAATAACTGTCTTGACTAATCTATATTAAACTCTCTAGTTAAGTGTATTTATGATGCTGAATTGAAGAGATCCAGGAATCAGCTGGCAGGCTTCAGAGCTGAGCTGGAATAGAAGATAACTTTTTCCAGGTAGCTGAAGCAAGGAAGAAGGGGCATTGGCAGAACTACTTTATCGGTAGTTCAGAAGCAATAAGTGTGTTTGGAGGGGTTCAAGGGCTGCTTGGCACCAGCAATTGCAATATGCCAATGTATGATATTTGATTGTTAAAGAGAAACAACTGGGTGTACATGTGTGGTAGACAGGGCACAGCTCTCTGAATATGTGCAATTGGGAGTGCACTCAAAAGGATTATCTGGAACAATTATCTCCAAAGTCAGGATATAGAAGTTGGAGCCTATTCAAGTCACTTGTGTTTAGCACCCAGAGCAGATTTACCCTAGTGTTTTTTTTTTTTTTTTTTTTTTTTTTTTTTTTAAGACAAGTGGAGACTTAAAACAGCTTTACAAGAGAAATTAAAAGTAGGTTAGCAGAGAAAATGAGTTTATAAAAAATAGAAGAGCAGCCGGCAGGCACAACAGTGACTATTGCATTGTGCTTACAAAGCTAAGCAAGTTGAGATGAAAAAATCCTCAAGCTGGATGGCTTATGGCTGAAAATATTAAGAAAAGCTGGGCCTGATCTCACAGATTGCTGCCAGGTCCAAAGTGCAAGTGTGTTCATATATGTTATTTTAATTCAAAACATTTCTAAAGCTAGTCCAAAATTTGAACTTCTTCAAAGTCTAAGGGTGCTTGGATCCATCGCTGAGGATCAGATTGATTTCTAAAACTGAGACAACACCACAGATCTATTATGTCAGACCAAAAGCTGCTCTTGGACTGTGGTTGGCAGCAGATACCTCGGTGAAAATATAAGAATGGGACAAGCATATGGCAGTGGTCTCTTGTAGTCTATGCACCCAGTAATCTGTGACAGTCACTCCAGCTCTGGACTGATTTTCGTCTTCATGCGAGGAAGTTTGGGGTTAATTTGTGCATCAGTCACATGTTTGTTCTGTGGTTTAGGGCATACTATTTTCTCTTCCCTCCTCTTGGTTTCCTTATATACAAAATAATGAGAATACTTCCATGTGTGATGTGGCTAAGATGTCCTGCAGATGTACCCTATCTGCTTGTTTGATGCATATAATACACAGACTGAATTTATAATTCAGGCAAGCCACTAAAGTCAATGGAGTTACGCCAAGTGCGTTTGTATTCCTACGCCTTTTTGACAGTGTTTCTCAGATAAACCTCCTTCTAAACTGCCCTGGAGTTCAATTCAGGTACAGATTTTGACCTGCACAATCCTCTGGCTACCCTCCTGGTGTTTGGGGCTTCTGAGGAAAGGAGGCTGGAGAAGCGGGCCCCACAGTACAAGAGGCATGTGGAGCTGCTGGACAGAGTCCAGCACAGGGCCACAAGGATGATCAGGGGCCTGGAACATCTGCCCTACAAGGAGAGGCTGAGGGAGCTGGGCCTGTTCAGCCTGGAGAAGAGAAGGCTGAGAGGGGATCTGATCAGTGTCTATAAGTACCTCAAGGGAGGGAGTGCTGCCCTCTTTTCACTGATGGCTGCCAACAGAACTAGAGGTAACGGCCACAGACTGAAGCACCAAAAGTTCCACAGGAACTTAAGGAAAAATTTCTTAACAGTGAGGGTGACAGAGCCCTGGAACAAGCTGCCCAGAGAGGTTGTGGAGTCTCATTCTCTGGAGATCTTCAAAACCCGCTTGGACGCAGTCCTGTGCCACGTGCTCTAGGTGACCCTGCATGTGCAGGGGGTTGGACTAGATGATCTCTAGAGGTCCCTTCCAACCTTGAGCATTCTATGATTCTAAGCCCAGACAGAGGTCTATGGTTATTGATCTCAATGGAGATCACACAGGGATGAAAAGGTCACATTTATAAACAGTGAAATTCAGGATATTTGATCCTTCTGGAATTTAAAAGAGCTCTTATCTGCAGAGCATTTTTATACCACCAGGTACTAACGCTTGCCATGTCTTTGTCCTGTGGGTTCTTGTCCTTGTCTCCAGTTCCAGTGCTCGCCAGCACCACCAACCAGACCCTGCTGACTTAGTCTCACCTAGGTCCCTCTTATTCATTTTCTTCAAAAACTACCAGGCTCAGCTTCCTTCTCTGCCAGGAGATTGAGTCAGTCTCTGGACCTAAAAAGGCCAAATCTGCTTTTTTTTTTTTTTTTTTTTTTTTTTTTTTCTTTTTTTCCCTTCCCCTGTTAAGAACTGGTGCATTCTGAGTTGTGTTTGCCCACAGTTGAACTTCTTTTAAAGAGTGCCATTTGCCCATCTTCAATAAACTCTTGTTTCTATATTTATTTCAAGTCTGGTCAAAGTAGGTACGAAGTGCAGAAATTGGTGAAGCAGTAACTAGGTAATGTGAGCAGATGTGTGTAATTAGCAGTGTACTCCAGGGCAGGGAAGTCTGCAGAGCAACATCTCCAGTCTGTGCTAGGCTGCTTGGGAATGTCCTGCAGAGAAAGAACCTCGACTGTCTCTGGAAAGATTTTAAACACATTAGGAGTGTTCTAGCAAATGGCTGTTGCATTTTAACATGAGAAAATGCAAAGTGATGCATGGCCACGGCTGTTCAGATTCAATTAGTGTTAACGCCCTTCCATTAAAGTCTCTGGCTGCAGGGGCTGCCTCTTGCTCTGGAGCCTGCTGTGCCAAGGAAGGAAGGCTGCTCCTGTCTCATGAGGGCTAGGGCTATGAGGAACCAAGAGAGGACAGGAGGTGCCATGCTCAGGAGGAGACTTTGTCCTCCCAGGGCTGCACACAGAGGGTCCTCTGTGTTCCTTGTAGCACATCCATAGTGTCTTTCTGAGCCTGGCTCTAGAGTAGTTGTGCTTGATTGCTCTGTGTGGAGTCACTATCTTAGCACTTCTGCTTGTGATTTGGTTATTGGCTGAGGTTATTGCTCCTCTTTTTGAATGGGTTATGGCATGTCACTTAGTTCTATTTTAGAGGTCTTTTATTAGTATTCTTGTTGCTCAGATGGAGAGGAATGGGATCACATTGGGTAAGGGCATCGCCAGGAGCCAGAGAGGTCTGAGCTTGGTTTGAGGCTATTGTAGAATTTCTGTCTTGGGTTCTTGGTAAAAAATAAAATCATTTTTTTCGTCATATGCTAAGAGTTTCCAGGAAAAGACAATACTTCTTTTGTGAGTGTAAGGTCACTAAAATAGAGACTGCACTCGCATAGGTCAACTACTAATAACTCTATTAGATAAAAATGTATGAGGGTCCTAACAGGTTAACTAAATTTTTAGTAGGATATATAGTTTGTGCAGACAGCTTACAAATGTAACTATCGTTCATGCTTTAATAGATAAGCCAAAAAGGTGTATCTCACAGATCAGGGTTGGAGGCAGAGTGCAGAACAAGAGCTGCTGTCCTGTTTTTCAGTGTCCTGCTGCCACCCCAAAGCCCTCTTGCCTCACAGCAGACTTAAGGTTAGCTCTTTTTTTTAGCACTTCTTTATTTTTTAATGACAAAACATGAGCATAGCAACTTCTGAAGCACCAGGTACGGGCTTTCTATTTCCTACATTTGCCACCTCAACTCTTCAAGGTGTATATTAAATGACCATGAATTCACTGGCTTGATGGATGCACATGGATTTCATTTCTCCTTTGAGGGGCAAGGTACTGAACAATTGTTTGAGTGTGTATTGCTGTAAAAATGATCTCTATGAGGCAAAACTGAATCAAAGAAGGCACTTGAAATAAAATCCAACTTGCTGCTGGCTAAAGCACTGGGTAAAGCAGCTGTTTTCAACCTGTATCCTATGGTGCCTTGGAAAGTTGGCTGCTAAAAGATCTAAGGCAACTAAGAAAAGCCAACTTGTATACAGGAGAACTCTGGAATACATGTTACATCTCAGAAGCTGTCTGCCACCCTGCTGAAAAACATGTAGGAGTTCAAAGTTTCAAAGCAATGGAAAGCCCTCAGTTATATACTTTAGTGGTACTCCCTTTTAAGCATGAAAGGTCAAGCTTGTGTCCCTTCAAAGGTAGTAAGCATGTATTGCATTGAAATCAATGGTGCTCTACTTCTCATCTTTTGGGAATACTGTCACTCTAATTCAAGTCAGAAAGCAGATACTTCGGCTGCAGGAGCAGGGGATGCAGAGCACAGGGATGGAATGTTGTTATCTGTTCCAGGTGGTACCCAGACACCTCATCACAAACTGGCCTAGGCGACAGATGCCTAGTAAACAATCTTAACAATTGACAAAGTCAATTAAGTCAAAGGCTGAGAAAAAGAATCTCTTTCTCAGTTTTTCACTGCAGATCTGTGGGCTGAATGATTTGCATAGGAGCACATAGGCAGTCTGCAGCAGAACAAGAAATCTAACCCAATGATCCAATTCTCTTAAGCATGTGATGTTGCCTTCCTTCTTTCAGATGGAAGGTTGCCAAGTCTTGATCTGGTATTGGAACAAGATAAACCTATCCTTTGTCTTCTTTTCCAACTGTCCTCTCTTTCATTACCACATCTAGTATCTTCTGTTTCTGGGGTCATTGTTTTAGGAATGATATGGCAAAAGAAGTGCCCAAGCTTCTCTGTAGTCTTGCTGATGTTAGCTGAAGTGCGTGAATCTGAACCAACAGGAAAATCCAGATAGGGTTGGGGTGAATTTTGTGCCATGACCTGTTTTTGGCCATATGTGACAGAAACCTGGAGCAGACAGAACCTTGAGGTAGAATGGCCTCACATCAAAAGGCTTCCAGAGTCTCTAGTCAGTAAACACTGAGATTATGAGAACAGTCTATTAAGCTAAAAAGCATAATTCTTTAATTAGTGAAACCTCATGATCTCCAGGTGAGACACACTAACTTATAAAATGGAGTGTCTTTGCATAGTGAGTCCAATCCTTCCGTCTTGGTTTGTCTCCCAGCAATTTCCACCTCCTTCCTGGTATGTAGAAACCTGGCAGTCTCCTTTATGTCCCCAAGACAGCTTCTCCCTGTTGACTCTGGGGCTCGGTTCTGGGTCTGCTCCCTGGTGCTTGCTGATTTACTTGCCCTCTTCCCTGCCTAGCTAAACCTTCCCTTGTGGAGCATGTTTCAGTTCTCCTAGGCATCTTTTTACCCTCTCTTCCAGAGCCCTCTATAGGATCAAAGGACAAACAGCTTGGATCAGGCAAACAGGCAGCCTCCTTTAGAGTAGGAAAGCCTAGCCTAACCATGCCTCATATGCGGCATATAGTCTCTGTACAGTATACTGGAAGAATCCAGGCTACGTGGTTGTGGCATCTATCTACCTATGACAATTGGCCCTTTTAGCACTCTGTTTTAGGCAAAGCTAGGCCTGCACAAGAGCCACCTTCCTCAGCTGAACTCGCACAGCAGGCCGTGCGGGCAGGCTCCTTGCAGAAAGCTGGCAGCGCCGGGCTCCAAGGCTGTTCTCATGCTCTGTGTGTCTTCCTGGAGGTTGCCTGCTTTGATAGGCTGACCTGTGCACAGGGAGAGAGAGGCCTTGGAGGAGGAGCAGGGATTGCAACAGAGCAATTTTTTTCTTCTTCATGGTGCAGATTTTCCCAAGCCACATACAACCATTTACATCTCCAGCATCGTCACCCACCCAAGGTCCAAGCTCTGCAATGAATCTCCCTGCACAGAGGTGGCATTCCCAAGCAAAGCATTGACACTAGAGGGCACTGGGACCCAGGGACCTGATGACACAGCTCATGGGTTCACCATGGGAGCCCTTCAGCTATAGAAGACAAGGGACAGCTCCAGTAAATCATTCTTGCAAAACCATAGGATACCCATGAGGAAAGCCTGAGATCAATGGATCTGGCATCTTAATGCTTCATATGGATTTAGCAACTTTAGGCACCTGAGTTGGGAAACTTTGGTTCTATTGTTCCCATTATTAATTTCCTTAGTAATAAGAAATATTATCTTTTACTTTCCCTTGTCTCCCTGGCTCTAGACCAAGGGTGGATCATGCTTTTGTTTAGCTTTATAGTTTCTTATGTTGAGGAGGACTCGTGGCTTAAGGTTGTTCTTCCTCTTCCTTTCCACCTTTTAGGGCAGCTTGATGGTCTTGTAAAAGCTATCTGTACTAAAGTCAGGATACCGCTATAGTGTGCTGTAAAAATGGCCATTCATATATCAGTAATTGTTCTTATAAACTGCGAAGCACAACTGGATAAAGATCTGAACTGAAGCAACCAGGGATGTGTCCTGTTTCTGGAAAAAAAAAGGTACAGGGACTTCCTGGTTCAGCTTTTGTTCCCCTTGGTGCAAGTTAAACAATTAAAATGCTTCATCTTTGGCAATTTCACTTAAAATCATAATGTCAAATTAAATTATAGTCCATTAGTGCATCTCTGGAAATGTTTTTATTAAAATAGTTAGCAAGAGCAAGCAAAGTGGCAGAACTGAAGTACCAGGATCAGATTTTTTTTTTTTTTTTTTTTAATGCTGACGGATAACATACCCATTCCTTTTGGCAAACTGGATTGCGTAGCTAATGTTAAACTGCTTGGGAGATTGCCAAGTCACTAGCACAACAGAGGAACTACTTGAGAAATCCAGCGTGATGCATCTGGCCAAGGGCTGATGGGGAGTGTTGGGCAAAATGCTAACTAAAATGAGAGACTAGAGCCTGAACGGCCTAGGATAACGGCTATCAGGAATTCAGTAAAAATGGAAGGTATTTTTGCTGCTTTTCTTTTTTCATTTGTGAACTGTTCCTTTTGTGTAGGTCTCTGAGATGGAGCAGAGGCTGAAGGCAGGGAGGAGAAGTGTTGTCTCGCTGCCCAGGATGTTACAGGGCTGCAGGATGACC
>NW_010576387.1:84917-116755 GCF_000705375.1 Tinamus guttatus | reverse complement strand
ATTCTCTAGGTGCCACGTTACACCGCCCAGTCCCTTTTGGATCTTGATTTCTAAAAATCCTGATTTCTTTTCACTGTTTATTGGGGAAAGGCAGGTGGAAGGAGAAACGGCTGCATCAGGTGGGCCCTGAGATAACCAGTAGGTGGTGCTCAGAAGTAAATGTGAAGAGGTGCTCCATCACAGCCATGGTGGGCAGGACTTTGGAGCACAGTCAACTGTCCTGTGCCTTGGCTAAAATGCTAGCAATTTTTTTCCAGTGTATGGATTTAGATATAATAAAGACTAAAAGGAGTTATATGCTACCTGGATAATATCCTGGATTAGGAGATACTGCAAAAGTGAGCTGTATAGTTCAGAAACCTCCTTGAGTAGTGGCACAAGTAGGGTCTGAAGTCTAGCAGCAGAGTTCAGAAAGCGTAGGAATCACTTGTGCTTCTAGAATGCTTCATGTAACTCATTTAAGATATAATGATATAGGAATGCACACAGTAGAAGAGATATGCAGCAACTATAGAGCTAAATCCCTCTCTCCTTTTCATTCTCTCAGTCTTCTGTTTTAGAAATGTTGTATTTTTCTGTTTTGATAAAATAATGCACAGGATTCTGAGGTACATTGTAACTGGAAATTATAGTGAGTAATGTTGCAACAGCTTAGAAGGTGGGTACTGTAAGCAGCTACTTCAGAGGCTGGACATACATGCAAAACTGACTCTAAAATTACCATTTTTAATGGTTAATGTAGTGCTCAAAGGTTTTCTTTCTAATAACAACTACATGACACCAATTTCTCCCACCGAAATTTCTGTTTGAGTAAAGTTCTCTCCTGCCCTGCTTTAAAAGTATGTGACCCAAGTTTCAATAGCAGCCTCCTGAAGTCTTAAATTTCTCTTCACTGCACCACTGATAGGACACTGCACTGGGGTTTGAAGAAGTACTGTGCTTTGGGATCAGTTCCCAACACAGTTGGTGCTGTGGCTGGTCAGTCTCATGTAAAAGCAACAGTAAAGGTCAGATTGGACAGTGTTTCAGGAGTGCAATTGAGCTTGACGTAAACCCCGTGCAGCCACAATACTGATGGTGCAGGGAATGCAAGCAAGCACGGACTTGGTCCTGCAGTTTTAATTTTGAAAGCAATCATTACAGCAATCCTCCTCTGAAAGCAGCAGTCTTTCACAGTCTTGAAGAGTGAATGTCTACCTATCTCAAATCCATCTGGAGAAAGAACATATACTGTTAGCTTCTACCTGAAGACATAGACAACAGACCTTGAGAGCGAGAGAGAAGGACCAGTATTTCAGAAATATTTCAAGAGTCCCACATAGCGGATTTTGGTGATTCCAAAAGAGGTGAGGATTTTCTGGGTGACTGGGGAGAGATGTGTTAGTGAAACCAGTCCTCTGAACACTCACAGGCTGCCAAGGAAGCTCATATGCTGAAATCATATTTGTGAGGGTATTCTGCAAGCAGCAGGTGTGCATAGGGAGGAAAATCACTTTGCTGATTCCTGCCATGTTAGTAGGGCTGAGGTGTTTGGTATAGGTTTGTCCCTGATAACAACAGCAGGGAACATCCAATCTTTTTGTTATCCATTGAGTCTAGCATTTGTCTTGGGCTCGTGGAGGCCATAACTGATTTACAGTTCTTTCACTTCAAATTTAATAGTGGTCTCTCTTGAGTGTTCAACCAAGTGATGCTCTTGTAATGAGCCGAACAGAGCTGGAACTTCTGGTATAACCAGAGGGAACTTCTCACCCACGGTACTTTGCTTAGGTGGCTGTTCTAGACAGCAGTACAGCGAAAAGATGCTCTCTTAAAATATCACTGTCTCAGGTCTTTCTAGTCACTTGAGGTGGATCGAAACAAATTTTGAGATTTGTTATGCTGACATATCTAAAGTGTCCCAGGAAATGCTTTGCATCAGGAAAGCCAAGACAATATTTAGGTAAACGTCTGCAGAATGGCATTTGGGCTGCTACCATCTTTAGCCAAAGACCTGTTTGACATGTACCTGACTTAATGGCCAGCTGTGTTTGTGCTGAAAGTTGTGGGGAAGAAAGCTTCCTCTCACCTCCCTGTGGGAAATAGGAGCAGGCATTCAGTGGGCAGTGGTGGGGTGGGTTTGTCTATCCAAGGGCACTGAGTAATAGCTCCTTTTGGCTTTGGTGGAATTGGCACATAGCCAGCACTTCTGCAAGCCAGACGGGGTTTATGAGTGTTTGAGGCAATCTTCTCTAGTTTGAGAAAGTAATTAAGAAGATGCATTTAATTAGGCCAGAGAAATAAATTCAGAAGACGGGAACCCAATTCAGCAGAAGCTGCGATTACCTAGATTTCCAAAGACATCATTTTGGTAAAAAATTATCAAGAATACATCCCCCCAGAGACACTCTCTAAGTATCCTTGCTGACAACAAGAGTATATCATCCAGAATAAGATCACTGCATCAATGCTTGCAAAGAAATAGGCTGATACTAGTCAAATCCAGGGACTGAGCTACAGTTCTGGATTTGAGAGGTTTGGCTAGTATTGTCTAAGAGTGTAGTAGCAACTGTGCATGCTCAAGCCTGAGCAAAGCTAGCACTGCTGACAAGCCAAGAGGACTCAGCAGAGTGTCCAGTTCTATCATAGAGGCTGCTGTTTCATCACTCAGCTGTTTCATCTCCTCACCTGGAAAGTGAGATGAAAAATGCAAACCCGGGTTAGGAAGAAATTTGGGGATGGTCATTGTCTTGAGGCTGGGCTGTCAGCTCTGCTCTGGCTGCTGACACCACACCTGCATTTTTGAATTTGTATCCTCTTATCGCTGACGCACTCCGGGGTTTGGCAGGTGATTCACGTACACTGATTCGCAATACATCCTGGGTGAAGCTTGCAGGAAAAGGCATGATCTTAGTGCTGTACTCTGAAGAAAAGAAAATTCATGGATCGAATTCTTCCTTAACACAAACGTTATTCACTGTAACTTTTTGACTCCTGATTTGCTCCACTGCAGTGAAGTTGGAATCAAGGTTGTGTTCTGGCAATTTACTCACTCGCTTATCTGTGGGTGGTTCGTTCAGGTTATGGATTAACTGAACAATCATCCAGCAATGACCTGCGCTATGCTGCTTGCAGCCCGAGTTGGTATAGCTATATGATGCTATGTGGGCTGCACAGAGTTGCTGTCAGAGGTAATTTAGCAGCCTCTGCAGCCTGCTGTCTGCAGTGTTGCTGAACTCTTTTTCTCCTTTAAACCTCAGTACTTGCTTTCACAGCCTGGATACAATAGTGCCTGGCTACAGCAAAATGTCAGTTGTGATATTTACTTGGATAATCATAAACTGCATGTCATAAACTGCATGTAACAGCAAACAGTTTTTTTTTAAAATACATTTCTTGTGGTACTCTTATGCAGGTCGGAAAGTCCCAGCACTTTGTTCAGACAGTTGGTTTTGACTGAAAAAGAGGGGAGTGACTCCACAGGGAAAGCAGATAGCCTGCAAAGAGCATCACCGGTCAGTCTAAACACTCTAACACCCATACCCAGCCAAGCCTCTCATCAGCTCTGGCTGCCAGCACAGTTGGTGGCTTCGAAATGCCAGTGAGAGCTGCACCAAGGCGTCCTTGGTGCTGTCTTACAGAAACCAGCATGATCTTGGTAGGGGCAGGAAGGTCCACATATCAAGAGCACTAATGCTGGGGCTCAATTTCCTCATGCAAGCAGATTGTCACAGAAATGGCACAATTGTCTGTTCTAAAGCCTCAGCTGCTGTGAATATTTGGAGACCTGCCAAGAGATTCATACACAAGGGCTCAGGGCCCCAGCCAGAATCCACCAGAGTTAATGGAACATGTAATTGATTTTGTGGCAAAGTAAAAAGATGCATCCTGCAACCTCTTGAGTAAAGAAAGCTGTACTCACTAATGAGGCAGGATTCAGATATGCACAGTCCTGGAGTGTTTCAGACTGATCAGCCACTTTCCCAAAGCCAACCCACGTTATCATTCTGGATGTTTACCTTCACAGTGCAAACAAAATAGAGGTGTATTTATTGACAGGAGTAAACAAGCATGCTTCTCTCTGTGGAAACCAGTTTGGTTAGTCAGCCTGGGTGTTGACAAGAAATGGAAGGAAATCATTAAAAGCAACTGCATAGTAGGCAGGGTAATTAGCTCTGTGGTTGGTACCAGGCAATGGAGGCTTATGTGGAGCTCGAGCAATGCAGAGAGATAATTTTACCTTTCTAAGCAAGAGGGCTTTGAGCTTTGCTTCCTTGCCTGTGAAGTAGGTCAAGAGGAAGTGCACCTTCAATTCATATTAATCTCATAATTATTTCACATGCTGAAGAGCAGCATTTCTGTCAAGGGGGAAGATGCCTCTATGGCCACTCTCATGGAAGAGCAACCCTCCGCTCGCAAAGCAGCAGCATGCATATTTGACTCTTTCAGCATCAGTGCTCATCAGGGCTGCCTTCCACGTGAACTCTTGTTGCACTTCTGCTCTAAGTGCTGTCCTCGCCAAGCTTCAGACTTGCTCCAGAAATCACCTCCAGCAGATGTGCTGCTCAGCCAACCTAGCACAAGAGCTCAGCACGTCACATTTGCCCGTGCAACTCAAATAAAGACATGACCTGCTGTTTTTCCTGTTACTAAAGCCAATCACTGTTCACTGGCGCTGCTGAAGAAGCAGGAGCTCCTGGCAGAAACGTATGTATCAAGGTGTATGTTAAACAGCCTATTAAATATCTCCTTTTTTCATTTTTAAGGGGGGAGAAAAACATATTTAATGTGTTTTGCTTATTTTTATACCTAAGACAGAGAATGATTTAACTTAGGAGGGTCCTCTGGAGGTCATCTGGTCCAACCCACTGCTCAAATGTTAGCCAACTCTGAAATTAGATCAGGGTGCTCAGGGTCAACTAGTGAAGTTTTAAATATCTCCAGTGAAGGAGATGCCAAATCCCCTTTGAGTAATCTATTGCTGTGCTTGTACACCATCATAGTAAGCTTCTCTCTATTTTTCCTAATAACGAAGTGGACTTTCTGTTCTGGCAGCCATGGCCTGTCCTTGTGCATCTCGGAAGAGTCTGGCTCTGTCTTCTGTATACCTTCCTGTTAGAGGGCCGAAGACAGTAAAAAAGTATATGGCAATCTTTGAAGTCTTAGAGATTTCAAAAGTGTTCCATTAAGATGGATATTGAAGGTTAAATGGGGATAAATCTTACATAATTCCATGTAGAGCAAAAGAAGCGTCATATCGTCAGTAGCTGTTCTTGTTCTTTTCTGTATGTGAGCACAATATTTCTGAAGTAGAAGATTGCCTTTCCCTGGCAAAAAAATGAAGTATTTGGCCTGTGCCATTTTCCTTATGATTTAAAGGCATGTGTAAAGCAACAGTGAAAAAAATTTTTTTAAAGAAGGGCCGAACAACACTGTTTTACAGAGAATTATGACAACGTGGTGGTTCTAATTTAGCTTTCAACTGTAGAAATGTATAAATATTAGACTAAGCATGGCCACAGCAATTTGAAAAATCTTCTGCTGTATGTCCAAAACAAAATCTACATAGGAAGTGAAATAATGACACAACTAGCAGGCATGCTGCTTTCAAGCTGTAGTATATAATCTCACATATGCTACTAATGTTTCTTTAAAAAAATGCAAGTGACCTAATTTTTAAGAAGAATTGCCAATAGCATGGAAAATGAACATGCTGCTGCACCAGGCTGTGTATTCCAGATCTTGTGTAGTAAAATATTTAGTAGGTAGTTCTGTTATTTGCCCTAATTAAATACATTTCTTTGATTAAAACTTTCTTGGCTTTATTGTAGCCAAGGAAAAAGTTGCAATATTATTTCTACACTATGCTTTTAAGATTACTAACTTGAGCTGTGATGTAGATGAGACAGTACAAGCTTTATTTTAGTGTGGAAATTTGAGACTAATCCTTTACATTACTGGCCTTCCTAGATGGCAGAAATTGAAGTCAGAAATATCCAACTCTTTTCTCAGCCAAGCGTCTTAAACTTAGAAATGAGCTAATGTGATGGGCCTCTCTTAGCCTATTTTTTTGTTTAATCAACTATTTTCTTCCTGCAGTGGAACTACTTCCATGCAATGCTGTATACAAAATACAAAACTTGCCACTTGGAACAATCACATTGCCTGCTGCAGCTGTATAAGCGCAGACAGGCCTGGGGTGAATGAGCTGGCTGTTAAGGTTGAGGATTGCTGTTGTCCTTCCGACAGCCCCTTGACCTTTGCATGTCTGCAAGGCCTAGCTGGCCATGCTCTGACTCCAACCCTCAAGTATGGGTTTATTCTCCTCCCAAGAACATGCAGCTTTTCCCTCCTGACAGCCATTCATACCCATTTTCTGCAACAGCTACTTTCCTCACATGTAGCAGTATTAAAATTGAGTAAGCAGCTATAATGTTATAGCAAAGCTTGTATAACCTTTATTAGAACTACTTTACCAAAGCTACTCTTTTTTCTACCTAATGCAACAGATCTGACTTAAGAAAATAAATAGAACAGCCATTTAGGAGATATGGACACACTGTTAGATGCTCCTTTTGTTGTGTCATCTCCACAAAAAAAAAATCTACCAATAGAAGAAGCTGAATAGAGCTGGTAGGCTTTATGTTTGTATCACATCTTAGCCAAATCAGCTTCAAACTGTAAACAATTTTCACGCTCATCATTAACTCTTTCTGAATTTTGGTAAATTTTCTATCATATCATCCTGAACCCCTGGTCTTTGCTTGCCACTCTTTCTCAAACACCAGCATTTAACAGGAAGGAAAAGACACCTGGTAGGTGTAACTTCCTTCATCTGACTTCTGCATATGCTATACAACTTGCTTCCTTCACCTTTACTTTGCTTCCTTCAAGAATTTTTAAAGAAATCTAACAAAATATTGCCATGCTTTAGTTTTCCCCTAGGACTCTTCAATCCAATACAATTCACTAAGAGCATGGCACTAATCATCATTATTGTTAATAAAAGACAAGCCTCTAAAAGGCTTAATATGGGCAACTACTCAGTATTTTAGCGCTTCTTTGAGCTTCTAATCTCCCTAATCTTATTTTTCCAGTAGCCTCTCATTTCTCTGGTAATAGTGTCTAACACATTCCAGATGATTTTAGAGCTGAGTAGAGTTGGTTAATTCCTAGATGAGAGACAGTTGGGGCAAGCCTAGTAACTCCTGCTAATAACTAATTAGACTTAATGAGAACAAGAACCAGCACAGTCTGAAGGGACATTGAAGATGACCTTTTTATCTTTTTTCTCTTTTCTTTCTTGTTGGGGTGTGACACCAAGGCACTTCCTATTGTGCTTAGTGTTCTAACTTGCCAAAATCCTAGAAAAAATACAAAATTTATGTTCTCAGTTTACATCTCCATTTTTAGTGAAATGATTTTAGTGCTCCCAAATGGCTAATTTTTCAAAGCAACAGGGAAAACAATGAGTGACGTTAGTTGGGAAGAAACACTTGGACAGAAGCAGAATGATTTAGGCAGAAAAATGTGAATGAAAAGTGGGAATTGTTCTAGAAGGGTTTACTAGATGACTAAAAGCCACTATCTCATAATTGTGAATAAGGGCAACTTTGGTTAGAGGCATGACCTTATTAAGTGAGGAAGTGAAGGCAACTATTAAATCAAATGGGGAAGAGAGGAGGAAAGAGGAAGTAGGTAGCAAACATGTAAATTAGAGACTAGAAATCTAAAAAGGTGATAGAGAATTGAGAGGGAGGAAAAGAAACCACCGCATCACAACCTAAGGACAGTAAGGTGTTTTAAAGGATAACAGGAATAATATTACTCCTTGCAATTGGCATGGTCCACTTGCTAGAAATTGACGGTGAAAGTGATAGTGATACAGGAAAGGCACAAATACTTGATATTTCTGCTTTGTGTTTAGAAAGAGGCTAGATGATGTTATCATGCCTAATGGGAATGCAGAAACGCTTTTCAATCCTGCTCAAGCAACTAAGATGTTAAGCAGTATCCATAAAGTATTGAGGATGTCCCTGTGCTTGGGTAACATGCAAAAGAGGACCAGGTAAGAGGCATAGCCTTCTGCTAACTTGTAATAGGCTTTGAATAATAACTCTGGATGAGTGTTAACTCAATGAAACGTAAAGCAAGATGATCTGGGTAGTCTTGGCCCTGCTTGTTTGATAGCAGAGGTCAAATGGAAAGGAAGTTTCATATGGGATTCAGCTAGTAAAGAATGAATTGGACTACACTGTATTTCCCTTAGTATAATATGAGATTTGTTTTCCAGGCATTCTTTATTTTGGAAAATAATACTTGAAAATCTTCTCTGCTGTCTGCCATCTCGCAGGAACAGATTTACTGAAGAGCTCTTCAGTAGTGGAATGCCCTGCGGACTGGGATTAGTTGGTGCTATAGCTGGATTTGGCACAGTTCTTGAGTGTTAGAGCTGGAACCATCCCAGGTAGGACCAACCTGTTGATTGTTACTGGGAGAATTTGGTCATCTTGTCTGTGTCATTATCTGAGACCAGAGCTGGCTTAAAATAAAGCGTGAATGAATAAATGAATCAATGACTCTTGGACACCTGGAGAGTAGAAGGTATGAAAGGTAGACTGTGGTGGAAGGCATGTGGGTTGTGAGGCTAGACATGTGGTTAAGGGATCATCTAAAGATCAATAATTTTGTGAGAAACAAAAATCTTAAGGAAAGTATGGGGGTGGTGTCTTAGCTTTGTGTATGTCATTAAGTGAAACAAGGCTCCGTGGAACCAGTGTGAGAATTATACAACTGGAAGGCAGTGATTCTGATAAGCGTTTAGAGATCTGAATGGAAAAAGAGTTGAATATGAGCTTGCCACGTGAAACAGCAGTGCTGCAGTGATGGCAGGAGCAAGGCTCTGTTCAAATGACTGGTGAACTTAACACCAGAATAACTTGAGAAATTGCATATTGCAGCTGAGAAATCCAGAAAATATGGACAGAGCACAGGGGAAAAAAAGCCCTATTATTCTGAAAATTGATTAAATAAATAAATAAATAGAGCTTATTTCAGACTTCAAGTAGCATAATTCTAAGAGTCCACCTAGTACTAGAAGATTTTTTATTATTGCTCTATTGCGTATATCAGAAATCTCTAAAGGAAATGAAATGCACATAAGTTTAAATTAGAAATTAAGACAGCAAGATAACTTGCCAAGAGAGGGTATAATTCTGACTTTCGAAATCTTAAAATGAAAATCTGACACCTTTATATGCTCTAGTTGAACACCAATTACTGAATTCACTACAGGGGAAATGAAGTGGTACAGCATCAGCCTTACGCAAAAGGTGACTCTGAATAATTTAATGATCCCTAAGGTCTCAAAATATATTATTCTTTCTGAACTTCTGAAATGTATTCTGCACACTGTTAGGAAGAACAGCTACCTTTGCACCAAAGATGACTGAATCTTATCAATACCAAATCTTACCAAAATAGCAGTATAGCTAGACTTAATTACCCAGTTATGTGGTTTAATCAACTAATCTATAACGTGCTTTGTTCACAGCTCTGGAATCTGGATATTATTGGCAAGAAGCATGCATTTAAGGGATTTTTTTTTAAATGGTGGGAGGATGGGAGCAGTTTTTCCCCTGAAGTGACTTCTCCGGTCCTGCCAAGCTTCCTGCCAAAGAATGGTGTACATGTTCCAAAATCTCTCCCATATATCTGTATCATTTATTTCTTTCTTTTTTATGAATAATCTAGCATGACTTGATTTGACAATAAATTGCAGTTAAACAAACATAGAAGGTGCTGAATCATCCAGTCTTGCTTCTGTCCTGACATTAAAAATGGTTGGTCAATAGGATTATGCAAGGCTTGAATAGATTTATGTCTCTTGAAAATGCTGCGGAGCTGTAATAGCGCCACTGCAGCTGCATGAAAAGATGGATGGGTTTTGAGCCACTTGAAAGACCTTCCTCTTTTGTTTGTCTTTCTCTGTAATGATTATTCTGTCAGCGAGGAGCTACGGAACAGCCTGTTAAGGTGTTATGTTCTGCTCTTGGCCTCAGTGTGACTTTCTACAGCATCTTTCAATTGTGTGACTAACCGAGAGCACCAGAGGGGAGTTGTACGCATGGCTCCACGAGCATAATAATTCTGTGATGAGTTGTCACTGTCTTTAATTTATCAAGATCTGAATATTTACTTACGAGCCCATGGCATCCTACTAATGTGTGACTTCATTCTTTTGAAGGGCAGGCCTTGGCATTCAAAATCCATCTGGCTGCTATGCCACAGTTCGTTCCGACCTACCAAACTGTGGATTATATTATTTACAGAGATATTGGCATATCTTGAAATTAAAAAGACAGCAGTCAGAGATATGGCCATTATCCAAGTTAAATCCTGAACCAAACATCCCTGTGCTTCATTTTTCTAAGCCAAAACTATTTGTTGCAATACGTAAATAGGATAGCCTCTCAAGGACTGATTAGAACGAGGTTGATTCTTAGCAGATGATGAAACAGCATGAATACTCCCTTTTTAGCTAGAAAAAACTTCCCTCATCAGTATATAACCAGTAAGTTTTTATTGGATAATTGATTGCTTCCTGCTAATCCTTTATATTTTAGAGAACAGGAGAAGGAAACACATTTTATTCAGAAAAAATCTCTGTTCTCCATGCAAGAGTCTCATATAACCTGAACTCTCCCATTTAATTAATCAGTGTACTGTAAGTACAAAGTGTTTGTTCAAGACATCTTGCTACAAAGGTTGGAATTTGCTCTGTGTTTACAAAGCCCACACACTCAGTGGGTCTTACAGCACTTGTATTACAGAATCCAGTGAGTATAGATACTGTTGTGATAGCCAACACTTTGACTGACACTTAAGTCTTAGCTAGAGAACATCCAAAGATGAGCGTGTAAGTCTCTACAGCTTGAGATAACGAGCCAAGCTCTTCAGCAGAGTTGTAACTGGTCCAGGTCCTCTGTGGCTCAGACACTCAGAGTGTGTAACACGCACCGATTACTTGGTTATGTTTTGTGTATTTTGTTCTGACCTGGAATAATGGATAAGTGCGTCATAATTATCTGGGAAAGAAAATTCTAGGTTGGAGGCCTTTTAATTTTAGACATCTCCACTGTGTTTAGGAAAAACATATTTTAATCAATCTCAGATGTATTTAAATGTTTTGTAATAAAATTCTGCAGATGATCAAATCCAAAGCAAAGAGCCATTTCAAAGAGAAAAGATGGAATGTTTCATTCTGAAATGTTTAGTAGAACACTTTCACAAATTTTGGTTCAATGAAAGATCTGTAAAGATTTACTGGAACTTTTTTTTCCAAAGGAAAATGACTCAATATCAGGGCTTTTTTTTTCTTTCCTTTTTTTTTTTCTTGTTTTCCTTTTCTGACTAATGCTCCTGGCAAAGCTGTTATATTGCTCCAAGTAGACATTAACAGTACTTGTTCTATATTTTAGTATCAGCTCTTTCAGAACAGTGAGCTACTTGGGTGAGGGAGAATAAATAAATAAACAAACTTTTCTGTTAAACAAGCATATTCACTGTTGAGTCAAACCCGAAGGAGCACATATTTGAAAAGCTGGACACTTGTTTGAATAGTATCTTTTCACCACCTATCCTCTAACTATAAAATTGTTCCAGGCTTGATTTTTTAAATAGGGATAGAGGAATAAATAATGAAATAAGCCTCTTATGCCTTGCACTGTAATGACTCCAGATTGCGTGTGTGCGTAGCCCCACTTGATAATGCTGATGTTCAGCGTCTGAGATGATAATAAGAAAAGAAAACAGAGAGTCACTGTTTGAATAGCTGCCCAAGAGAATATTCACTAAGTTTAGATCACCACTCAACAATGCAGTTCAGAAAACATAGTTCAGCAGTTGGAAGTGCATTGGAAATTGTTTAAATATTTTCTGGTTTCTTATCTTGGCAAATATATCCCTTGAAAATAACTTCTGGCCAAGTCCATAAAGACATGGAATGCTTGCCACTGATGAATAATACTATACATAGCGGACTCCGGTTCCAAAAGAAATCTTGATCCCCACTGCTTAATTATCGACCTCTACTCTGGCAAAAGCTGAAGTGGTTAGTGTCTTACACTATGTGGTCAAATGACGTCAGCCTCTGTGGACCATCTGGGCCTGGAGAATGAAGAATTAAGGGCTTGCAATGAAAAATACCCCATGAATAGTCAGGTCCCTGGAATTCTACAAAAATCACCACAGTGAGTCTGAACTTTTGCAGCTATAGCTGTAGATGGCTACTACTGCAAACAGATGATAAATGCTGTTGAGCTTTTAAGATTGTATTTAAATCCTCAGAGTGCATATAGACATGGAGAGGAGACCAGAGAAAGCACAATAAAGCACTTCTTACATCAACAGTACATTTGACAGTTAAATGAACAAGCAGCCCCATTTGGACTACCTCGTGCTTCTGGGTAGCTTGCAAGGCTAAACTGTCTGGAATATATCCTTGAACTGGCTGAAAAATAACTGCATTATGGAAATTACATCTACATATGAAAGCAATTGCAATTACCTGGAAAATGCACAGAAAGGACCTTTCTGACTATTAACTCCCTTTGGGAATTTAGAATGCCATGGAAAGAAAGTAGTAAGAACATATTCAAGTCTAATAGTATTGTCCACCACAACAGTCTTTCATTTTGTTCATTTTTTCCCATTTCCAAGACTTCCAAGCCCTTACTTGGAGCAGTAAGGGAGTTACTGCAGCATGGAGCATTCCTTGCAGATATCTTTGAAAGTAGCTGAATTATAGAAGTAGATGCCAACTACCACCCTTCCTCCCTCCATTATCCCTACATACCACTATCATCTTTAGAATGAGTTCTTGGTCAGCTTGATCCCGGGTCTTGACACTGAGGCATCAGAGAGAGCTGACTTTTTCAGTGGGGATGTCCACTGTGTATCAAAGGTAGCCTAGTTGAAGCAGTTTGACTATCTGCTTTCAGCATCCCTTCACCAAAGTCATTACTAAAAGGGTCACATGGTTCTCTGCCGAACCCCGCATGATGGGGACATGGCTACACGTCTAATTTGCTTAATGTCTGTCTCCTGTCCTGCCCCTACCTGCGATGTGCTCTTGCGCATATGCTGCATTCTGCCTCCGGAGTTATCATTCCTCCCTTCTTACTCATATCTCCACACCTTTTTCATGGTGCCATGTATTCTTTAGAAAGTCTCTCTGATTTGATATGGCACATGATCTGATGCTATTTTAATTCTATACTTAAAATATCCCAAATTTCAGAGAGAAATTCTGCTGCTATAAAATGATTGCCAAGTCCCAATATCATAAAGAAGTCAACAAAAGGAAAATACAGAAAAAAAAGCTCTTGTTGCAACTGAAATAATCAAATGGACATCAAATTTCTTTATTCAAAAATATTATCAGATCCAGCACAACGTGAAAGAAATCAGGAAAATCAGAAGACTCTATGTAGTACCGAAGTCAAACTTAATCACATATTTTTTAATAATACATGATCAGAAAGACATTGTCTTAAGCTAAGATGAGCTACCTTCCAACAACGCCAACCAATCAGAAACACTATCAAACTCCACTAGTAAGGCTTAAGGCCAAAACCTAGCAGATGTGGTGGAATGATCCTTGTAATTTATCTTCTTTATAGAGTAAGAGAAGATTTATCAGGAGTGATAAGTAAGCAGGACTCACTGAAAGCCACTCTGGAATTTAAAAGTGAAGTAATTTTTTCCTTTCTTCCTAAACAAGGTGGAAAAAAATCTTGGGTTTTACCCCATTGTCAATTCATAATAAATAGGAGGATCTTTTGGTAAACCTGAGTGAACCAGAAAGCAGGATCCGCCGTTAGGTAATCCAATCAAATACCAAGCCAGGATTTCAGATGATTCCAGAATGACTGCTGATAAATGTGGACTTCATATGCATCTTGGGTACCTTTTTGCTCTATCTGCTCTACAAAGCATGGGAGGAAATGGAAAAAATTCAAGCCAAATCCACCCCGCAGTGGTAGCAGAAATAGTCAGTTAAATGGTCAATCTGCCTTGTACCTATGGGCAAGGAGTCCCCCTTTTGCTGCATGGAGCTTGATGTGGAAGAGCTCCAGAGTGCCCCAGGTGATACATTGAGGTATTAAATCAAATCACGCCTTTCTTCCAAGCCTCTGTGTGTTTGGCTGAAGACCTTGATGTCCTTTCTTCTTCACACTTTAGACATTTAGAAATGCATCTCACTGAAAGGAGTTTTAAATCACCAGTTTAGAAGCCTAAAAGAAGAAAGACTAATACCCTTGTTGCTCTTAATTAGCAAGCCACAGTTATTGTGTGTAACAAAATCAGAGCCTGGAGTGTGATTTTGTAGGAGTTATAAAGCAATGATTAATCCTTAAATGAGGATTCCTCCCCTGTTCTTTAAAGTCTTAAAGTCAGAGATTGTTCCCCTTGTTAGCAGAGGAAAGAATGTTACTAAAATTACATTTGCCGAATCTTACCGGCAAATATGCTGGCTGGTAAAGACAAAAAGTGTTGTGCTATTAACGCTTCAAAATTAATTATGCCAGTACAACTGGTTATTTTTTGGCACAAATATAGAGCTTGAGGGACCAGACGTGGCACTTCCCTATTAGTTACTGTGGTAGATAATTATGAAAGAAGTACAGATCTGGACTTGCATAACTTGAAAGCAGTACTGAATAGCTTGTAAATTTCCAGGTTAAGAGTAAAAGAAACACTCTTTTCTCAAAAGCTGTAATTTAGAACCCAGAAGGAATTTGACCCACTTTCAGAGGTTTAGAAAAAAGGAAAAAGAAAAGTGGTTTAAAAAGCTGTGACCAATGTTGTACTGACTAATGAGTTTGCACAAACCACTCTGGAAAATTCACTTGATGTGTGTCTAATCTGGTGCAGGATGTTAAGAGCATTCTAGGAGTGACATCAATTTTTAGCTTGATCGTATCTTCTATATTTGGGGCTCCCTATGCAAGCAAAATGGTGAGCAGTTTCTGTGAGACTGCAAAAAATATATACAATTTGGGTAAGTTGCTATAAATACTCACTGTTTTAGGTAGCTGCTGTCCTTGGAACTAAGACTCTCTCATACTCTGTGGTTAGATTAGGAACTGCGATTGTTGATAAGTGCTTGTACGGGGTAAATAAATAACATCTGGGATATGGCTTTTCTACTTCCCAAAAAAGGCATGCACCTAACTTGATGGTCCTGAGGATACAAGGCTGCAAAACTTCATTAGGAAATAATGGGCAACAGTGACCATTTTTGGTACCTGCGTGCATCAGCAAGATGCTCAGTAAGGTTTTTGTTTCTCCTGACCATAAAGAAGCTTTTTCAAAATTGTCTGCAGACCTGAATGCAGTCCAATAGATGAAGCACATTTAAACAATGTGCCAAGCAGTGTGCTTTTTGCGTGTTCCAGATATAAGCAAGCCATGATTTATGCGTACTAATGCCTCTGTGCACACGTGCACATTAGCTCAGTTGGAATTTAACATGAGCAGTTTTGAAAACTTGTATTCTGAGTTGTGCTATCCATACTGCTGTTTGTTCTTTTGTATTCAGAACAGGCTCTGCTTCTGAAAGGGTACAGAGTGGAAATTTAAAAGAAACTTAGAAGATAAAAAGTTCCAGCTCGGTAACAAACAGAGGTAGGTATTAGTGAGAGAGTTGCTAAGTTTTGAGGGCAGATGAGAAATTCCAAACCATTTTTTTAGCACCACAAAACCTCTTTAATTGCAGACCATAACTATGGGGATGTCCCAAACAGACCAGAACCTAAAGAGGTGAGAATAGTTCACTTTTTCAGGATCTATCTTCCAAATATGACTGCAAAGACCTGTTTGTAAATTGTTACCCTGTATCCTATGATAACAACTACACATGCACATTTTCTCTCATCTCTGTATAGAAATTGAGTGCTGAAAGGAGCAAAGGCTCCTTTTGTGGAGCCTGAGGATGCTCAAGTGGAGGCAGCATTGAAGTCGCTTCAGGCATTCCCATGAGATGCCTTCCTGATCCAGGACAAGAAGAATAGGACAGAGAAAATGGGCTGAATTCTGCAGTGAATCATTAAGGTTGGTGCATGTTTGTATGCTTCAGCTTACTGAGAGATTTTGCTCCAAGCCATGGGGAAGACATGGGTATTTCTGATAGTGAGTGAGCTCTTTGTGGCTGCAATGTCTTGCTAGCACTGTATGTTCAGCCCGTATAAGTTATTCCAGTTGTGTCATCACCATTAATCATCCTTCATTCTTTCATGGTATTGTATGGCAGAGCTCTAGAAGGAAACCAGCTTTATTCTATCTATCTCCTGCATTTCTAATTGAATACAGATGGTATTGTATGGCAGAGCTCTAGAAGCAAACCAGCTTTATTCTATCTATCATCTCCTGCATTTCTAATTGAATGCAACTTCTGAATTATACCAGTGATTCTGCTAACCCCATTTCAGACTTGACCAAATTTTTTCAGAAAATAGCTATGATTATCTATATAAAAAAGTAAAACTATCAACAAGATAAATACTGGTCTATATCTTCGGCACAACTCTGATGGTTGTATCTTGTAGTTAAACTGATTTAACAGTCATTCTGGTCAAAGCCTAATCTGCCTGCTCTGGCTTACTCTGACTTTCATAATACTCACTTTCGAGACAATTCAGCACATTAATCAAAGGAAAACTAACTTTTTTTTTTTTAAAAAAAAAAGTGATCCATTTTCTCTAAGTTTAATGAGCTGAACTGCTTTACATAAGGGTCTGGCAAATGCCAGCACAAGGACAAGGTGGGATGTGTATCTGGGGGCAGAAGATAAGAGGGAACAAGGGGACCTCCTCCTTTTGGGAGCAGCATGCAGTTAGATCACCCTTGTATCTAATCTTTCTGTTGGTTAGTCATTGCTTTAGATTGAGGGTGTTAGGACAGGACTTTCCTTGCTGTTATTTTTATCCTCATGCTATAGAGGAAGCATGATGTGTTTCACATAATTTCGTTCATGTAAACAATGACTAGGAATTTCGTGTCTTTCGCATTAGGGGCACAGATTGTATCTTCTCAACAGCTTTTGTTTTCCAAGGAGAGTGCTGGTTTGGGAAATAAGAGTGATATTGATAATGGAAATGCCTAGAAAGACTAAGAAGCAATTCTCATATAAAATATGCACTAAGAGACCCAGCAGAAAAGTATCGCTTATCTCAGCGCATGTCACTTAGGTCAGGATAATGCTACCACATTCTGATGGTATGCCTGCACCAGAAAGCAAGAAGTGATCAAATTAAGTAATCAAATTTTATTTTCACAATGATATTTTCAGGATTATGTCAGGCTACGTGCTGCTTGCGACAACTAGTGAACTACACCATCCAAAGACTTTCTTTGATTGGTAGAAGCTGTATTTCCACAGGAAATTATGCCAGTATAATAATACCAGCAACACCTTCACAGTCTAGTAGATGGAGTATAGGCCAGGGATTCGTATGTGGCCCAGAGTGAAACAGCATCTCCTTGGAAGGTTTGGAAAATAGGATGATATGTTAAATTTTATCATAAAAAGGACAGAAGAGCAGTGGAGTCGTTGAGAGGTTCTGTGCATGTCTCAGTTCTTGCGGAAGGCAGCCACGCTATCCCCCAGCAAGGTAGGCACAGCTGCCAAGCGTGGGTTTGGATCCAAAATTTTTAGCCACCCACAGATAGTCCATTTTAAGCTTTGATTTCTAGACCCTAAGTTTTCATTAATTTTTATGTGGTTGCATATTTTTAAAGTCCAAGACCCATCCTAGAGAACATACAAAATGGTGCAAAGCAGGAACTGCAGATTTGGTATGGGGGATTTCACATTAAAGTCATAGATGTGCATGAATTCACCTAGAACTTCATGTATTTGTATAGTGTAATCTTTGGTTACCTGGTTTGTGTACATGTGCGCAAATCGTGTATGTGAAACGTCAGCAGCTGATTTACAGAAAATGTTGAAAAATAGGTTACTATGCCTATGCAAGTTCACTGCAAAGAATGTTCCCAAGCTTGCCTATACCTGTTAACTCTTTTCTTTCTCTACCTTCCACACTCCCTACACAATTGCCAACCTTCTAAATGAGTGAATCAATGGCAACAGCTGCAGATCTCAATTTCATTTCCCCTCCTCAAGCAGTTTGTGAACTGTTGCTGTTTGTTGAAACCCTTGTGACCCTTAGATGAAAGACAATTCATTTGTGTAAAATATTATTAGTGTTGTTGTTAGTCTAGTGTTTTCAGTGGATTTTATCAGAACCTGATGTCCTGCCAAAAGTAACTCCCTGGGAATCTTTCAACAACTGTTCCTGGGTGTTCTGCATATAACTGCTGTTTTCTCATACATTGTCCCTGGGAATTACATTCTCAGATTAGAAAAATGTCAGTCTTCTTGTTTCTGTGAAAAGAACTGCAGTTCAGTTTCTACAATTAAAGATTTGGCTATTTTTTTTTATTTTTTTTTCAGGTGTGTTTTGTTTTCTCATTAACCCTTTTACAAAAAAAAGAAAGGTTCAAAATGTTAAAAATATGGACGTGAATGATCCTGTAGTATTACACAAACATTTTGCATAGCTATGAAGGGTCATTTTATTGAAAACTGGCGTAAAACTGGACCAAGCTTTTAGACAACTCTGCAGAGAAAAAAACTGGGATTTAACTTTAAAAGACGTTTGAGAAGTGCTGTAGCAATACGTGGAACACCTTGGTTGTTGTGACTATCATTAATCGACATCCAAGAAACAGCATACATTTGTTCCCAGTTTCAGTGTGTGCTGAGGCGTTTACATGCTCTAGCACAAGGTGAGGGAGGAGGATGCAGCATTTTCTCCATATTTCACTCATTTTTGATTACAGTCTTTCTTTCAAGTCTCTGTTTCTTCCTGTTAAGCTCACAGTCATTGGAGCACCTCAGCTTTACGGTCAATGCCTTCTGTAGCACCCCTGCAAAGGTGTGTTCGCTACAATCTGATTCTCTGCAGAGCTAAAAACGAATGCTAGTCTGCTCCCTTTTGCTTTTTCACAGTTCCTTATGTCCTGTTTGGGCAGGGCATGTCCTAATACCCTATCTGATGCTGCTGAGATATTCAGAGAAGAGGGGGGGAAAAAAAAAGCTCTTTCCACCAATTAATAGGGTTGTCATCACTAATAGCTCTTAATCTATATTTATTTCTTCCTGACAGGAAGATAAATATTTAATGGAATCCTTTTGAATGTTCTCCTCAGCTTTTGGCTCTGGGAGCAAGTATTATTGGGTTTTGGGGGGCCATTCGAAGAGTGTTTTCTTTGTAATTCACCTTCTAAAGAAATACTGCCTCAAAGGATACCCTTGTCAATCTTCAATCCTGTTTGAAGGCCTTCGCTCAGCTGTATCTATTACATTTAAATGTAGCTGCAAAGTTTTCCCTCTTCTTTCCTGCCCTCCCTACCTTAATTTCATACATCCAACTAACACCTCCGCTTCGAAGACGTTTGAGCACAGAATGTGAATTTCCCTGTGCTCGCAGGTGTCAACATGTTGGCATTGACTGTGTACGCAATAGAGGTGCCTCAGGCAAAGGGCAGACCAAATGCTTCTTCGTAACAGATAGAGTATTCCCACACTTTTGGGACCAAAGGATGTTACCTACAGCACAACTGAAAGGAATCACAGAGGCCAACCCTCCCTTCACAGTGCATCGGGAGGAGAAGAGGGCCTTCAAGAGACGTAGATCTTCCCATGTAAATATAGTGATCAGTAAATCACAGGCTCCTCTTGGTCTCTGTATTTTGCTGGTCCTAAGATAAGCTTCCCATAACTGTACTCCTGATTTCTGCTGAATCTGCTTTACAAGTAACAGCCGATGATAACAAATGAAGAAGTTCATCATCATGTGTAGGACGCGGACACACCATGGGTATAGAAATGGCTGATAGAGCTGGAGGAGTTACTCAGCTACTCGTCCTGTTATACAGGGATGAGGGAATGGAGAGCTAGACATAGTGTCTTCTGACAGAAAGACAGCAATATGTCACTGGGGGCACATTCCCTCTTTCACACTGCTCTAGTCAGGTCTGCAACAGTTTATACTTATGATGTCTTTCAGCAGAAAAATCACGGAGTACTTCGTAAATAGGTTTATCAAGTCCATGGACACACATGGTAGATTGTACAGAGCTCATGGCAAAGCTGGAAACACATCTCAGTGCTACTTGCTCTCACATAAGTTCCCTGAGGTTTACTTTGTTGAACTTTGCTTTTCATAAATCATTGGATAATATGTAAAAAAAAAAAAAAAAAGTAGGGGGCAGGGTGGTGGGCAGTTACAAAGAATGAAGTTAGGCACATCAATAACAGACAGACTGGCCTTAGCCCAGCTGAGAAACAAGCCTTCACCAGATAGGAAAAAACAGGTTGGTGAGAAAAGGAAGAAAAAATTGCTTTTGGATCACAAAAAAATAGAAGTGTATTGTTATCATTTGCAACCACAAAGCCTTTTTTTTTTTTTTTTGGCTATTCTTTGCTGTTGGTGGCTATGGAAGCACCTTTCCCTGCAGCTGGCCAAGCATCTGAGTCAGCTGCTCCCAGGGGAGATATAACGTCCCTGTTTGTGCCTTACCAGAGTGAGGCAACAGGAAGCCCTTTAAAACGACCGGACCCGTTCAGCTCAACCCCTGCCCCACCCTGGCTGCAAATACCTGAGGTCACCACCAAGCTGGCCCAAATCCTATTCCTGAGCCCGTTCCCCAACCTGGAGGGCCCAGCCCATAGGAGTGCAGCCGTTTCACCACATACCTGGCCTAGAAAGTCAGCACCGTAAGACTAGTTCGGTAACCCAGGCTTATGCTTGGAGGTTGGTGGCTGGAGGTAGGGCAAAGGGCCTGGAAATGAATCAGCAGGCTATTCAGCAACATCGCTAACCAAGAGCTCACTTAATTAGTAGCCACAAAGACGAGTTGCTATCTGCTTTTTGGTTGCCTCCGTGAGTCCAGTCCTGAGTGGATGTTCAAACCGATATAAACACACAAAGATACAGATCTGCAGCGTGCCTGCAACACCATCCACATCAGAGATGGCTTTAGCTATCTCTTTTTTTTTCACAGTCTCAGAAGCATAATCAAGCCTGAGAGAGCTAAAACACCTCTAGCAGTGCTTGTTACTTGTAGTGAGGACCAAGTGGGGAACTCCATCTGCCCTCATTTCTGAGCACAAGGGTCTGCACGACTTTTCATGATTTGTTATTTTGTGGACTCTTAGCTTTGACCAACAATTCACCTGTCTTCCCAGGAAAAAATGGACCTCTGAGTTTTTTTTCCCTGTTTTTTTTTTTCTAATTTTCTTCCTTTCTTCCCCTAATTCTGCAGGGTTATGAGCTTTGCAGGACCCTGGGCTTTCTTAAATCAGTGACACAAGAATGAGAAAAAAAAAAAAACAAAAAAAACAAAAAAAAAAACTCTTGGTCACACCTGAATTGATTCAAGCCAATAGCAGCAGCTCCAGCTTTTTCTGCTTTGCTGTTAAGCATCCCCTTAGTGCAGTCATAGTGCAAGCATGGTGTTCTAGGCTGTTCTCTTGACTGTTCAGCAGAAGTAGAGGACAGGCCTCCAATTTCATGTAGATCTTAGACTTGACTTATACCTTTTTTTTTTCCTTCATGATTTGCTTCCTAGGCTTAAGGTGGGGGAGGGGGGGTGTGCATGCTCTCTTCAGAGAAGCAAGTGGCTTTTTCCCATGAACTAGGTAACATCCTGGCTGTCCAGCTGAGGAGGAGGGAGTAGGGGCTTTTCTTGTTCTGGTGGACTTTGCCCATGCCTGTCAGATCTGAATAGGCCAGTGTTATTTCAGAAGTGCTAAATCCACTCACAATGGTTTTAAATGGCTGAGCTGCTGAGCCAGGTGAACAGCAAACACCAGAGGGGAAACCACATTTTGTGAACGCTTGAGATTCCTTCAGAGTGTATGCAGAGCCATTAAGAGCAAAGTAAAATCCCTTTGACACAGATCTCTTGGGCAAATTTTCATAGCCACATGCCAAATATGGCGGCTCAAGAACTGGTCTAGAATCAGCTCCCAAAAGTCTAGCATAGAAAAATGAAGTTGGAGTTCAAATCTGTTCCTATTGGAAGCGAGGAGAAGAGCAGCTTATTATATTTTCTTGGGGCATATTAATCCATTACTGGATGTCTTTCTGTCTATTATGGATGTCAACTCAAGGTATCATCATGGGCAAAAGATCAGCAAAAAGATTTGCTTTGTACCGTGTTGTACCATGTATCTGTATTTGTATTTATTTTCATTATTCCTTGCTCTTTTGAGCTAAGAAGAACACAGAGTTTACACCTCGTGGTCTTCTGATCATCCTAGAAGAACTACACCTTCAGCTAAGGTGATCATCCATCAAATAGGTAAGATTAAGAACAATTATCCAGTTGCAACAAGAGGGTTGAGGGCCAATATAAAGGAGCTACTGTTTCTGTCTCTGTCCAGAATGGTGAAAACAGGTGATATAATTCTTCTTTGGACAAAGATGCAATTGCACATGTTCTTTAACCAAGTTCTTTCACAATGATCTGGATTAGCTAGATGCTCAGCAATGGAGGTTTCCTAGCCCAGACCGTCTTGATAGGGCAGCTTCTTTGAGCAGTTGTGGGTTGTGGATGAACCTCACCTCCTTCAGTGCTTCAGTTCCAGTCAGTAGAAGCTGTGTGACTTCTGCGGATGTACTTTGCCTTCAAAGCCACAGAAGGACAAGAAAGGGCATTTAGTCTAAATTAGCTGAAGAAGGTGCAAACTGAAAGCAGGGTAGTAAGGTTGCATCAAGAACCTGTGTAATAATCCTGAATTAGAATTTACCTTTAATTTAATTTAGCTTGCTTTACTTTGACTTTGGGGTTTGCTTCTAACACCAATATGGTGGAGCATGATTCTAACTCCACTTAAAAAGAGGTGCACACACATCTATGTGCCTGGACTTTTTGTCAGTGAAATGTGCCTTCTGTTGAAGCTACGTACAGCAGAGAAGGTACTGTCTCTTATGGGCAGATTCAGTTAATGATTTACTTCATTGCATGTTTTGCTTTGTTGTATATTTTACTTTATTACATGAAGCAAAAGAAGTCTCTGATGGCTGAATAAAACAATTTTTAACAGTTTCTTAAAAAGAGGGGAGAAAAAAAAAGGTGGAGATCAGTTTTACGAAGAATTTAGACGAAGTGAAGCAGGGCAAACTGCTGCTATGTGGTAATTCAGCCAAACTGAGATGATCCACCTTTCCTTTCTGTTTCTGTTGTTTACTACTAGTATGCTCATCGGAAATGGTAATGGTCATTTAATTTTCTCTGCCTTGATTTATCCATTTGTAAAATATGCAGGAAACATCCACTTCTCCACATGGGAATGTAAAATTGTAAATATCAACAAATTTAAAGTGCTTTGAGAATTAAGTACAGCAAGACTTGGTTCTTACTCGAGTCCTGTGAAAGTATGGAATATTTCAATGTTGTGTTTTTTTGTTTGTTTATTTGTTTTTGTGCAGGAACACTCCTTCCTCAGAAAAGCATAGGTTACAAGAGGATGGCTGTTTCACCTTTAGCTCTTATCAGGCTAGTAGGAGCAGTTATCTTTTTAGAATGACTGAAGTCTGTGGTGAAGCTCGGGCTTTTTTCTTTATCCTTGCCTCCCTTTCCCACTCCCTCAAATGTTGTTTAGAATTGTCTAAGTGAAAAGAGAAAAATCCTGCAAATATGCATAAATGCTTGCAAAAATAAAACCCCAAAGAAACAAGGGCCTGAACAACCCCTGAACCAGTTCAACATCTTACTTTTTTGTTTCATTTCTCTAAAGCAGCTGATAGGATTCCCCCAGAACTTCCCACAGTGCTTGAGTTTTGACCTGAGAATCTTCATGAGAAATTTTTCCCCCAAGGGTTATTTTTTGTGGAAAGTTTTAAGATCCCAAGAATAATAGTCTTCAGAACAGTAATTATAGAATCATACAGCTGATTTATGTAATTTGACAAAGAATTATGACTTGCCTGGTTCAAAAGGGTGTGTCAAGCTACTTGGTAACCAGTCATATGAATTTCTTGCAGCATTTGCACATCTGTTCTTCTATTACTTCGGTGTTCAGCTCCAGTGTTTCTGGTACATGTCTACATACCTGAGGTGATTCAGATTATGTGTTAAGTTTCTTGGAGCTCATTGCTTGTATTCCCCTTTCTCAGAGACAGTGTTATAAACACTCTTGACTTGCAAGCCAGGGATGGAGAAATGTCTGTGAAAATGCTCACGTGGCTTTTGTGGGGTTTATTGTATGCATGCAGCTTCACCCATTTTTGGCTCTTAGAAGTGAGGCTGGAGGAACACAAGATTTTTCAAGGACTGAGACAGCAACCAGGGCTGACGATTTCCATGTTTAGTGGGTAAATCAACTGAGATGTCATACCTACTTGTACAGCGTAGGAAAACAGAGACACAGATGCATGGTTCAGTTCCCAGGAATGGGAGGGAATGAAGCCAGGGGGCAAAAATTTTCCACAAAAACACGGAAATTCACTTTAGCTGAGGTTTAATACTGGAAGGCCTCGGCTGCCCTCACAGGGGTAAAGCCAAAATAGAGGCTGGCTCAGGGGCACCGAGCTGAGGATGGTGTTCCCAGACATGACTCCATGCAAAGGGTCTGCACACCTCTGGGCAATGCCACGTCCCCCAGGCCCAGCATGGCTCCCCCTCTTCCTCACCAGTATGGTACTCCCGAGAATCCTAGGCCTGTCCCCACTCTGCTCTCTCTACCAAGTTTTATATATATATAAAAAAGCTGCTGCTGTTAAACTGTAACCGCCAACCAGTGGAGACCCCTCGCACAGCTCAGGGCATGAACTGCAGTTGAAATCCTCCTCCCTCCTTCCCTTGGGGCACCTTGGTCTCTGCCCTCTTTAGAAGCATATGCATTTCTTCAGGTTGTTCCTATACAGCCAATTCCCCTTCGCACACAGTTATGAGCATTTCTAGCTGTGGTCTGAGGTCCTCAATCATGCACACCACACGCAGCTCACCCTGGGACATGGGCTGCTGTATTTTTTAAGAAGCCAAGTGCTCATGCAGCTCTAGCTCTGAGTGAAACACGTATTTCTAGTATGACATTTTGTAGAAAAAACCCTGAGTGCTCTGTAAACTTGACAGGAAGAGGATTTGTTTATCAGTCTCATAATATACAACATAGACAGGCATTTTTTTAAATTTCTGACTCCTTTCTTTATTTGTTTATCAGTCTCATAATATACAATATAGACAGGCATTTTTAAAAATTTCTCCTTTCTTTATGTCTTGCCTTTTTTTTTTTTCCTTCTCCTCTCCTTACACTGGTCATTGCTGAAACCTTTCTGAGCAAGGACCAACATCACAGAGTATAGCAGGAGGCCAGTGTGAACTAGATTCTCTAGAGGGGTCTCTTCCAACCTCAACCATTCTGCATTTCTGTGAAACATTCAAGAACCATAGCAAAAGCTATTCTAAAAACAACTATGAAACTTGAGTAAGTCTGAAATTCTGGCCACCACAAGCTTAAAGGTTTATGTTCTCCTCCTGTGAGCCTCTTCTGGCTTCAGAGGAGACATATCAAGGATGAATTTATCTATCCAGAAATACTTTCACCCCAGAGCATCACTGCAGATGCACATGCAACCTGCAGGCAGTCTGGAAGGGGGCCTGGGGAGGTCTGCACATCCCAGTCCCAGCAAGGTCCAGAGAGCAGTGTTGCTCTCTGCCCCAGCAATTTATAGTCCTTCGAAGGCAACTTTTTAGATACATCAGAGGAAATTAGCATTCTAGTTCTAAATCATTGCTTTTTTCTTTCTTTTTGCAGTGCTATCCTAATCCTACCCCAGGCCTAAACCCAGCAGGGAGTCCTCTTTAACAACAGTGTTTCTTGTTCTTCTGTGGGAGACCTTTGCTTTCAGTAGGAGCAGATGTACTGGACAGCCAGTCAGTCTGGATGAACCGCTGCTTGATGTGCTCCCTGTGTAACTGAAGGAGAGCCAGCAACATCCCTTCTTCACCATCTTTGTATGGTGAACTTCATCACGGACGAGTCTTGCCCAGTGCATAGCATGGATTCAAATTTCTATCCTCTGTAAGATGCTGCTACTTTTCTTTCCACCTCTCAGCAAGGTGGAGCACTAGGGACCAGATCAGTTGCCAGCATAAGGCCACTGATTAGCCTGGGTTAATGCCAGGTACATATTTCACTCCACATGCCTCATTTCCCCAAATACGCTAAAATGTTGGGTCTGCTTTCTCAAGTTGAGAGAAAACCACCCTTCTGTTTGCAGAGGACATAAATGAACTGTTTGCCCAAAGCGGGAATGCTGACAGTGTCCAGGTAGAGATTGCAGGAGGAATGTCTAGGGTAGAGGAGAAATGCCAGCCACATCTGAGTGGAGAACAAAGAAGCGATTAGTAATGGCTATAAAAAAGTCTCCTTCTTCTCAGCATGTTGTCATCTCACCCATCAGCCTTCTAGTGTTAGTGTTATAGCTTTCTTGGGAACTGTGTGGGTAAGACAAGCAGGTTGGCAGGTCCCTGTGATAGGGAGGAAAAAGCTCATAGGCTCATTTTCTCCCCCAAGTGCAATATAATATTTCACATCTCTCTTCTGACTGACCAAGGCATGCTGAATCTTAGCCTAACCCTCTAGCTAGCCCTATTTGAGAACTTTGTTCTCAAATTTTAACCCTACATCATGCAGTCCAAGTGCCTCTACTGCTGGTGACATCCACTCTTGGGATTCAGCACAACCTTCAGCAAATTGATCTGAAAGGAGGGATATTGCCACCTTCCCACACGCTCTCCTGGCTGCACAGTCCCACCCCTCATGGGTAATGATGTTGGCACTTGTCTGAGCCTCACAGGAACCTGTTCAGATTGCAAGGCAATAGAAAGTTAACTCTACTCAAAAGTGACTTGTTTTCACGCAGCGATGGGAATGCTACAGCCAGTGGAATGCCCTGCTGGGAATGGGAGGTGGGATTAATTGTTTTTCAGGGGCTCGGCGATTGGATCTGTTCTGCTAAACATGGTGAGATAAGTCCTCCAACTCTTGATGGATGGCTGAGTTGGACACACTCTACAGCAATGATGCAAGACTGCCTTTTTCAGATCTCCTTGAGATTTTCATAATGAAAGGCTCCCTCTCAACACAGAATGTCATTAATCAAGCACAAATTATACCAGCTATCCCAGGACCCAAACAACACTACTGAAGCCCTCTGGGACACAGCTTGTTAGATTGCCACCTTGCTAGGAAACAGCTCAATGAGGGTAAAGGTCCTACAGCGCTAGAAAGCACAAGCTGGCTGTTGCTCCAGAGGCGGACAAGTATGTGCCCAAGCCAAGAACTTGTAAGCACACCACAGCCTCAAGGCACACATTAAAGCCACAAGAAAAAAAAAAAAAATAGTCTAACCTGGTTGTGAGCACTCTCACTGTATTCCCTCAGCAGGACTAGCCTGAAAGTGGGATGTGGGAGATGGAATTTACAGTGATAAATGGGACTTTCCATTTGCTTTGTGAGCATTTTGGAAAAGTCCCCACTCTCAGGTCTATAACTGCCTGTCTAAAATCTTTCCGTTGTAGACCTGGTCAAACTAAGCACTTGTAGTAAATTATTCAATGATATAATTTCTTTTCCTTGCAAGTTGCTTGTAAACTTGTCTTGATTTCTGCAGATGTACTTTGCATTCAACGTATTCACCAAACAACTTCTGCCAGCGAGTTTCAGTGCAGAATCTGTTTTCCAGAATGATTATTTTATCTATTTACTCCTTCTACTTTGGGTGTATGAATGAATCTCTAAATGCTCCTGTGCCAGAGAATTGCAAATTTATAAGCCAAAGAGAAAACTAAGAAAAGAAGGAAATAACAAAGAACATATAGTCTCTTTTGCAACGTAAATATGGATGATATTCATCCCGTGAACATTCTTTAAACATTACACCCATTTGTACAGAACATAACACCCATTCACAAATAGAAAGATACAGAAATACAAACCTAATAAAACTCAGGCACCATTTCGAATCAATCCCCCTCTTTGGTCCATTTTGCAATATTCATCTGGGGCTCTGACAGCTTTAGCTGTAATGTGTGAGTGTTACTGATTTCAGCTGTCTGCACACTTTTGCCTGGTTATTGCTGCTCTGGTGGGAGTGGTAGAACGGATGTTGTCCTAGTTGCTCCCATTCAAGGTCTGGTACATTAGCTTAAATCATCAGTGAAACAGGGTTGTGTTAAGATGCCAGATTGTGAACTGCAGCAGCTGAGGTGCACAGTTAAGCAGATTTAATGGCTCTTTCGCCACTGAGAAGAGTCGTCCTGTATGGCTCCCTCCTCCTCCACCCCCTCTGCAAATCTCTGTGGAAAGGGAGGTGGTGAGAGACAAGGGTTATAATAGCATGAAGTAGTGCAGATCAGTCAGCCAGAGCATACCTATCAAAGCCATTATTCTAATATAATTTCTAAACCTGTATTTCTTGAATTAAAAAGGGATAGCTATCTTTGTTTTTCGTTCTTCTTTTTGTTTTTAATTTGCTTCTGCCTCAAATGTGCTTTTCCCATCCTAGCTAGCTCAGGGTATACTCTTCTGTATCTCACCAGATTACTGGTCTATCTGATTTGGTTTCTTGTCAATGCAGGTGCTTTGTAGGGGCAGATGAAACTTTCACTTGAAAGTTATAGAGATGTCTAGCAAGAAAAATCCAAAATTCCAAGTAAAGTCTTATCTTTTAATAGATAAACCAATCTTCCTAGTTCAAAAATTTTAATTCAAGTTAAGGTTTTGCCTTTTGTCTTAGCACCTGTCTGACTGGTGTAGATCTGGTGGGACTGTTCTACTGCCTTGTGGGTTTTTTTCTGTTTCTGCATCATTTCCTTTAAGCACCTCTCTGTGCGCAATTTGAGGTTTTCTTAGCTTTCCTAGAAGTCAGAACTGTGAAAGAGAGTCCATTGAAACACACTGAGCAAGAGAATTTTTGTGAGGGAGGAAGTATTAATGTGAGCTTGTTCTTGCTGTTAAAAAGTGGTCCTAGCTCTCGCTCATGGACAATTGGTCTATTATCTTTTCTAATGCAAAATATCACTTGTGTTCTGGTCACTTACTGTGCTAGTGCCTGTAGGGAGCTGGAAAGGGTATTTATTTTTATCCTGCTGTTAGCCTATGGGATCTGAAAGTACCTCTTTTAGCTTGCATAACTGTAAATATTGTTATTGGTCATAATATTTTCCTGACCTCTTCTCAATGCTGTCTCCAATATTTGGCGTTCTGGCCTGCTTCGGCAGAAGGTAAATTCCACATGCTGACTACATGCTGAGTGAAGGAGTGGCTCCTGTTATAGAAGCTTTTTAACTTTGCTCAGTGAACTCCTGTTCTCCTTTTTTGGGATGAGCCAAAAAATCAGGCGCTCATCAGTTTGCCTTAAAGTCCTCTGGCTCTTTCCTATGTCAGGGTAAAGGTTCATATCTTTTTCATTCTCTCGCTAGCTGTCAAAATTGGACATGTAAAAGTTGTATTAAAAATCCTAGTAGTGCTGTGCGACTGCTTTGGTCACAGAACCCGCTCTCCATAAATAAAACCTCTGATTTCTGTATTGTGCTGCGGTTAATTCCCATGGCTGTTTGTGCGGCTCTGTGCAGGAGCCCTTTCCGGGCAGAACTCTCAGAAGACACCTGCTCCATGGTCAGGGACTCAGCAGAGGCTTTGAAATGTGCCTTCAACTGAGCAACTTTTTTCCTTCTTCTCCTATTGCTCATTTCTTCCCTCATCTCCCACTTCTCAGGTCATGTTACACCAGGATCCTCCACTTGCCTCAGCTCTGTGGTACTGTGTAATGCTCCTTCCCACCCCTTCCAGCACGTGTATTTCTTGGTTATAAGCATGCCGGCATCTGTGTGTGTTTGCCTATACTTTATATTTTCTAGTGGATTTGTGAAGTCCCACAAGGAAAGTGCCACAAGGAAAACTTCCTTGGATGATTTTTCTTGGGGGAATCTGTGTAGAGGTGGAGGGAAAAGACCCCACACCTTCCTGTACCAGAAACATATATATGCTCTTTTAGTATTTTATAACTCAAGGACCCCACACCTTCCTGTACCAGAAACATATATATGCTCTTTTAGTATTTTATAACTCAAGGAACTCTGAGGCTTATTCACTTTTGCTAAGTATCTTAACTTTTTACTGAAGATACTGAAGATCATTTTGGGCTCTTCATTTAAGCTCAGGATTGGTTGAGAAAGAAAAATCTGATTGCTGGTAAATGCAAAATCCATGTAAAAATGTAAATTTTTCAAAAGCTTATGAGCATCTTATTCAGTGGAGTTGATTCTTTCACCTATGAAAACTTGAGTACAAATCCAACATAGACCTAAAACTTTTATTTTGTGGAAAGGTTTAAAATATGAGGAATTACCTGGAGTTTATATTAAAGATAATTTTCCTGTCCCCTCTGCTTTCCATCTCCAATTCCTGCGCTACAGATTTCTGTATATTTTCCAACTAATTCTAGGAAAGCATAGCTTCTCTTTCTTTTCATCCTGAACAGCAACCACTTTCACCAACTGCCAAAGCTACCTATGTATTTTTCTTGGTCATCCTGTCTCTTAGGATGGAACACAACTGTTAGTTAGGAACACAACAGTTCCAGTGTCTTAAAAAATGTGCCATGTACATGGCACGTATCTCAGCTGAGGTAACCCTACCACTTTCTCCTCATGAGCTGCAGGATCAGGAAGCCTAGCTCTTTCCTTCTAGTCTACTTACCTCTGGGATAATTATCCTGATTATTTCCTAGGGCACAAATCTTTCCATTTCAGTTTCTTTGAAAATGGGCCCTACTTTTGCACCTGAAGACAGTTAAGACCATTACGAAGAGAGAAAAAAATCAGCTGCCAGATTTGGATGGTGGTGCTTACTTCCCCTTTGCCAGAACTGTCTGAAGTGCAGATCTGGATTTGAAATTCTGACGTCTGGTGGGTGCCTGTGATCTGGGCATCTGATTCCACTTCATCTCTAGCAGTTTCTCTTTCCCAGCCCTTGGTAGTTGCCCTATCCTAGAGCACATGCTGAGTGCAAGAAACACCCTTCTCAAAAAACACAAGCACTCAGAAGAGGAACTTGGAGAACTGAAAGAGCTTTATCAAAAGTTTTGTTTCTATATAAACCCTGCATAGGAAACCCTGGCCTCTGCGCACCATCAGCATTTGCTGTATTTATTTCTTCTCCTCTTTCCAAGTTTGGAAGAGTTTTTTGCCAAACAGAGAGGGGCTTTGTGAGATGAGGAGCAGCTCAGATTTTTTGTAGCTCATAAAGTCTTTGCTGCCTCCTTCTGAGAGTCCAGTGCTGACTCTTGCCCCTACTGTCCTCTTTCTCCCCAAATCACTCTCTTCTGAGTAATTCCCCTCTTATTGCCCTGTCCCACTTAGGGAAAGGCTCCTAACAGCTCCTGGTAGAAGAGGACAGAGATCCCATCACCAGATTTTCTTCAAAGGCAGAGAGTGGAAAGAAACAGCGCTGAGTTCTCAAGTGAAACTGCCTGCCAAAGCTGGGGCGCGAGTGATCGGAGCCGTGGGGATCTTCCCTCCCGCGTTCCCCTCCCGCGGGCATTCCCCCGCGTGGGACTCACTTGGAGGTTGATGCTCTCGCTCTCTGAGGCCATCCTCGGCTCTCTCCCTCGGCGGACGGCGCAAGCAGCGGGGCCCTCTGCACTCCGGGAGCCTCTCCCGTCGCTGGAGCGGGAAGCGCAGATGCTGGAAACAGCCCGCTATTCACGGGGCGCGCG
>NW_010576387.1:57603-84880 GCF_000705375.1 Tinamus guttatus | reverse complement strand
CCTGCACGTCGCGCTCGGCCCGGCCAACAAGCGTCCCTCTGAGGCCCGGCGTGACAGTCGTCCCCGTGACGCGTCCGCGCTGCCTCGTCCAGCTGAGCCCCATGAGCTCACTTGGGCTGGGACCCAGGGATGCGGCCAGGGTACCAGGACGTTCCTGGCATAGGCTGAAGGAGCCATCCCCATCGCTCCTCTCTGCCCGGCGCGCACCAGAGCGTCGGACCCTGCGCGAATGGGGGAAAAAATAACAGCAGGAGCTATGCCCGCTCGCTGCTGCTGCTTCAGCAGAGACGTGACGGCTGAGAGAATGTTTCCACTTTACTCTGTTTATAGACAGCTCTTCTCATTTCTTTCCCCAGCCAAAATGTTCTTCCTTTCCCCTCCCCAGCTCTTTTTTTTATGACCCATCCTAGCCTGAAGCAAGTCTTACTTTTCACTTAAGCTGACAGGAACCAAAAATGACCCCAGAATGGAAATGTATGCAGCCAGAATCAAGTCGCAGTGGAGGAAAATAAGCTGGGTGGAATACTTAGGCAATAAAAATCTGTGTGGCTCTGTGAATTGCAGAGAAATTCTGCTACTTTGTACTGCCTGCAAGCCAGACTTGCCTGACTTTTTGAAGAATAATTTCTGTAGTTACAGTAGTACAGAAAATTTATGGTAATTAATATATTGTGTTTAAACACTTTAGCCAAGGGAATGTCTAATTCTTCTGCCTTAAGAAAGGTGCTGACACCTCTGTCTCTGGACGATGCTGTCTCACTGATGCTTTGCAGCCAAAGGCCTTGTTCTGCAGCAATACCAGCACTTTCTGCTGCAGCTTCGTTTCTAAGGGCTGATGATTTCAGCCTCCCTGCTTTCCTGTCAAACAGTTACTGTGTTTTATTTCTTATGAATGGCTGAGTTGAAGCAGCAAGATGTGTCTGGCGACTGGGCTAACGCCACACAGGAAAGCAAGACTAGGACGCAGCTCGTTTACCCCTTAGGCTGTGGCTCCACGGCAGCATAAGCCAATGTTGGTTAATGATGCTGCAGTCTTGCCCAACCTAACCCTCACCTCTGGCCTCTCTCCTTGCTTTTGCATCAATCACATGGGGCCTGATCCAGCCAAAAGCTAGCCTGAGTCAAGGAAAGGCACAGAGACAGAGGTACTACTGAGAAGGGCTTCTGCTGCTCGGCAGTGGTCCTTCACCCCATAGTTTATGTTTGCACAGTGGGTCAAACCTTCTAGCACTGAGGAGGCCGTAACAGTTTCAAGAGATTCTTTCTCTTTTTGGGCCCTTGGGTACTGGCTGCTCTGGGACATGGTAACAAGGTGGTGACGACAACTCTTCTGATGAAAAGATAAGACACAACCATCATCTAGACCAAATCTGCCTCCCTGGCCAACTGCTAGACATCCACTCCAAACAACTTACCCCCTAAAACATAAAACAGAAGCTACGCTACCTGGATTCTGTATTTTATAATGCTTTTCTAAAGCAGACAGATTTACTGTAATCTTCTGAAATAAAATAAGACAAAAAGATTTCTGTTAAATATAGTCACTGCTTGCTTAAGTTTCAAGGACATTGATTTTACAGTCGTAATGAAAGCCACCTTTATGGCACCTACACAGGAATGAAAATTAAGATCTCTGTGCCTTGTTATCACTGAAGTGATCGTTGTTTGAATCCTACCAGGGAAAGGGAAGAGCAAAGTTGGGTTACTCACTTCTGCTCTTCCACACCTGATGGCTTTTTTTTTCCTTAGTGTAAAGAGCATTTAAATCAAAATGCAGCTGTCTTCTGCACTTGTTGACTAGACAACCTGGCGGGAATCTATATGTTAGCTAACAGCTCTGTGTAAGTATATTATTGCTGAGATGCTAATATATATAATTACCTGGTTTAGTTTACTTTTCTTAGTACAGTCTATAAAAAGGTGGCATGGTTCATCAGTTTATAAACAAATATTGCTTATTAATGGATATTTTATACTGGGCGGGTGTTTGCCCTGTTTGTCGAAGCCACTGTTGGGAGTTCCTGTTGTGCAGTCTGGCCAAAGTTTTTTCTCTTCCTATATGTGCCATAAGCATCAAAACAGGTCCAAAATATCTTCCAGTGGTCAGATGGGAATGAAGTATCCACCATTTTATTTAGTAGATAAACAAATAAAACCAGTGCAGTAATTTTACACAAGACCACATGGTATATAATGATGTTCCTTTTAAAATTAGTTTTACTTAGTACTTTTTATCTAAATGTTACGCAAGAATTTCTTTTTCTATACTCTCCAGAGAGGTATTGCAAAAAGTAATATTCTTCCCAGTGTCCTCAGAATACCTACAGAAATTAGGCAAAACTTACAGTAACCCTTGTGTCCTTTTAGACGCTTAAATCAAACTAGGCTCCCATTTCCCACTCCCAAGATAGCATGAAAGAGTCTTTCTGCAAAGTGTATTAGTAGTAATGGCTGTATCAACCTCTCTTGGAGTGTCTGGAGCCAAGTACATTAGAATGAAACAACTTCAAATGATAAAATGTCTCTTGAAGATTATTTGTGTATGTCATATTGACAGCAGTGCTAGAACCTGGAAATGTGAGAAGAGAGGGAAGTGAGTTTATTTTAACTGGAATTGTAATAATTTCCCAAGAAAAGAAGGAATGACTCCATGAAGAAATTAGTAACAGAAATGTATGTATTATTAAACCTGATTACAAAGAAAACAGACTAATTTTTCAGACTATCTTTTCGGCAATTGTTAATTATGATGTAGGAAAGTGCCTTTGCAATGGTACAAAAATTTAGACAGAAAATTCAGCACAACTTCTGAAAGAGATTGTGTCACATGAGTGGCAGCACTTGCTGGTTTTAGACTCGGTGACCCCAAACCTTCCTCAAATCTGTGTTTATAAAACATGAGAGAAGAAGAAAACTTCCAAAAGTGGCTGTTGTAATGGATGTTGCTTTGATTACAGACCACGAGGAATCTTCTTAGTAATACATAAGAGAGGTGGATGGGGAAGCAGCATATGGGGAGCAGAATTTCTTGAAAGGAGAGTGAGGAGCATGTAGGTCATGAAAGACGTCATGAAAGAGGAAAAGTATCTGGTTTTCCCTTACAAGATCAGCCCACATTGGTTGTGTGCGGAGGAGAGGCTCTGCGGAGCCTCCTCATTTGGGAGGAGGGAGGATGGCAAAGCTGCTTGTTTCCACCCCCATCCTGTTCCCTCCCTTATGCCAGCCAAGGAACTGGTGCAGCCACCCAGGAAACCAGAAAGAAGAACTAGGTCTACCTGGAGAAAAAAAAATGCCAGGCCATTTTTTTTTCTGGCTGGGATGAGTTCTCTGACCTGGTTCTGCACATAACTACACAAACGCTTATGCTGGCAGTGGGGAGGGCGCCAGGCAGGACATGGAAAACATGTTGGGGAGCAGAGTGGGGACAAGCCGGTCCAAGCAGCATTGCTGCTGAATGCGCAACCCCAGCATTGCGGTGCCAATGCCACCCTTGGGGCTGGCCTCTGCAAAGGGAGGCGTGGGAAAGAAGAGGTGAAATCCTCAGGCCTCAGCACAGGCCAGTGGAGATGGCTGGAGGCAGAAAGGAGGTTGTGCTGTTTGGAGACTGATGGAAATGATGGGCTCTTGCCCACTACCTTGGGGTATATTGTGGTGCTCCAGAGGTGACCGTAACCAGGACCACAAGAGCTTCTGTAGGGTGACCACGCTTCTATCATGCTAAATGACAGGGCAACCTCACTTCTTAACATTTCCCATGGCTTGATTTTTGTGTTACAAAAGTGGTCTTAGTTTTGGCTTGATTCGTTCTCTTTTTGAGACTCCCTTTCTGCCCTTTCTCCTTCTAGGCCACCTCTTGATTGTAAACAGAAGGAAAAAGCATGTGCTACTGACCCATTATGGATGCATTCACCTTATTTTCTGAGAGGACATTAAAAGAGCTCATGTTGTTCAGCTTTACAGAATGAAACCCAAGGGGAATACTGCTGCCATCTATGTGTACACTAAGCAGGGTCAGTAGAAAGCTGGAAACATTAGTGCAAAAACTAATTAATAAACTGGCCAATAAAAAAAGAGTGGGTCAGAAATAAGAAGGTTCTTGGCTGCTTAAGTACTGCTGTTCCATAAGAGCCAGCCAAGGATGGCAGCGAGGACAAGGGATCAAACCAGACTTAGGATGGTGTTTGCTCAGTTTGAGGAGCAAAGGCAAAAGCAAAGGCAAGTGATTAGGTAGCCAAAGGACCCTCTTTTTTTTTTTTTTTTTTTGTAACTTATTTACGAGTATTAGTCTTTCATGCCTTTCAGTGAATGGTAGTGTCCTAAAACCTGGTTGGCAAGACTTGCTTCTCCTTCTATAGTAAAGAACCCAAGAGAGCCAAGAGAACATAATTTAGTGTCTGGAAGAGTTGTAATCTTAAGGAAGGCTCTGGGGATTTAGGAAGCAAAGATGCAATTGAATTGGAGCAGGTATACTTCTAAAATCTGAAATGACAATATGAGGAAATTTACTTAGACAATGAATTGGTAAATTATATGAAAGCAAGACTAGAAGGATTTTTATTGGGTCACCTAGTTCCTCCTTCTGCCTCAAGAGCAGTGGGTCATTGGCACCTGTCTAGTTAGCACAGATATTGCTCCAGCCCACTCTGGAAACATTCCAGCTCCACCCACTTTGCAAGGAAACATATTTCAGAGCTTCAGTATCACCATTTTTACTGTTAGAAATGTTTTTGCCGGTATCTAATCAAAAGCCTTCTTGATGCAATTTTAGCCTGTTATTGTTATCCTCTCCGTGTGGGAGAGAAAGATTATTTCCTTCCTCTTTGCTGCAGCCGTTTACATTTTTGAGGACTGTTATCATGTCTCTGTTCAGTCTTCTCTATATTTAAGAAAACAAAAATTCCTTCCCTGCTTCCTCATAGCTTATATTTCACAGATCTCCAATTGCCCTTGTTGCTCTCCTGCCTTTTTCTAGTTGAGGTATTGGAGAGTTTTGCCTTGCTGGCAGCCTGCATTCACTTAGCACAGGTGAAAGTAGTCCAGGGGGTGCAAACTAATAGAGAAATAATATTCTGTGTGTTTGGACTGAGAGGAGGAGTCTGGGGCACAGACTGTAATTCTTGTGGGATCTGACTCAGTGAATTTTTTGTCTGTCCCTGAGACATAATCACTGCTTCCAGCTTGAAGGATAGATGCTAGACAGGAAAAGGATTCTTTCAGCAATGCTCAAATTTTTAAAAAGCCATGGTAAACCACAATCCAAGCATGAGAATGGAGTGAAGGTGGATCAGGCTGTAGGGAGCTGCAGGTCATCTCCTGAGCATCTGAGGTTCATGTAACTAAGCAGCTATGGATAATTCCCAGCACTCTGAGCAGCCCCATCTGCCTTGGTTCTCTGCTGAAGGATTTGGAGTGGTGAAACCATGTTCCATTTGGAGAGCACTTCCTGAGCATTGAACCCTGCTTTCCAGATGCTAGGCGGCTGGATATTTTTCTTCCTTAGACAAACACCTGTCCCTAGAAATGCAGATTAAGAATACTAATTAACCACAAGCCTGGCGGGAGAAGATATCCCTCAAGAGCGCACTCAGACTACAGCCCAAGTGGCCTAAGTGGATAAAGAAGTGAGTTATCAATCCTTACCTTGTACAGGGGCAGGCATGGGAGGTTATAAAAGGGTTATGCGCGTGTCAGCATATACACTCTTTTCTTTAACACCTAAGCCATAGCCTGTAGAAGTTAAAGGGTGCTTCATGCTCCCTTTTAGTTGCTTTGGTTCAAGACAAATTTTACACTTCAAACTTTTTTGAACAACAGTGGGTCTGGACACATGCACACACAGCCCTGTTACACAGTTTTTTTAAAAAGCATGGTCTTTTAAAGATCCATAACTTCTTTCTTTTCCATATCCTACAGTGATTACCAAAACATCCTCAGTGATACATCTGAAGATAAGATTTGCTGCTGAGTTTCCCCATGGATATCTCTACTGACCTCAGTGCTTACCACCTTGGTCCATATCTGCCTTGAGCCTTGGCAGTGTTTCCTAGCATTGCTGTGCCTGGAAGCTTTGAAAACCATTTTACAAGGTAAAGTATGGAAATTTTAAGACTCCCCTTATATGCTCATTTACTTTTCTTCTGAGAGTCTCCTCTAAATCTGGCCCATGGGAAATCGGCAGAAAATAGATCTGTTCTTTCTCTTATCAATGCTCTTCCAGGTGTTCATGTGTCTTTGGAGCCTTTTCTGAATCTAACCCTGATAGCAGAGCTTGCACAGACGCATTTTGCATGTCGTGAACAAACTTTGTAGAGTCTATTTCATGGCAGCAGGCAACACCTGTAAGTCACTTTCCTGAGTGACTAGAATGGGAAGTTCAAGCGTGATCCTGTATTATTCTTACTCAGATATTCAGAATACCTGCATCACTGCCATTTCCTTCAGAGAGAGAAAATGAAACAGCAAATGAACAAATCCTCTGAAAGGAACAACAACTACAGTCCTTCTCTTGCACTTCACTCCTTGTAGTGCCCAGGCCTCCACCCACCGCTATCCCAACTCTATCCTGCAAAGAAGGGACCCAGCTGAGTAGGTGGGTAGGTCTGGAAACAGTCCATTAACAGCATTCCCTGCTGCAGCCTTTGTTTATTCTCACCTTAATGCCACACATTAGATGTAAAAGAAACGCTCAGACTTGCATTCTCTCTCCTCTCTTCCAGCTCTCCTGACAAAGTCTCCAAATAAACCTTGAAACACACTATCAGCTGTAAAACCTCTAATCAATGAACGACACACAAGCTAGTAATATGAAACCCTTTGCCTCAAGATCTGAGTGCTTCTTAGTGAACTTCAGTCTTTGAGGTCAGGTATTCTAGCTGCTGTGTGCCCTGATGTTCATTGAATACAAAGTCAAACAGCAGCAAGCCTGGGGAGGTTATTCTGTTTACAAAGCAAGCAGTATACTGATTCCTTGCAAAGTGGACTTTAAAAGGGCATCCTGAGGTAGGAAGAGTACTAAAGGGCAGTAGGGCAAATTAGGGAGAGACTTCATACCTGGAATGTTGTCTTTAAAGGGCTGCATTGCCTCCAAATGCTGATGAACAGTAGGCAACTCTATAAGCAGTGCCTAGGAGGTAATGAAAGTGGTCATTTGCAAAGAAATATGTTAAATGCAAACTATGAAGCATATGGAGCATAACTGAAGTCACTACCTCCTGCAAAGCTCCTTTAAATCCACAGAAAGTCGTCTTGTCTGTAAGCGAGCTTTAGGGCAACTCTTAAAGGAGACAGCAAGGGAAGGACAAATTCCACCACTGTGTTAAATAGGAGGGAGAAAGGGAGGTGAAAATATAGGTACAGTGAGATGAAATTAAAACAGCAGCACTTGGCAATTATACGAGATCGATTGCATTTTGGCATCATGTCTCTGGGAATTAGAAGGCCTGTGTTTTTGTGATAGTCCTAAATTTTATGCCATGTAGCTCTTGGAAGCATGCAGCAACAAGAGAAAAGAATTGATCTTACAATGGAAGGTGCTATTAGGAAACTTAATGCAGCTATTGAATCTCCTCTTCAATATCCGTTTGCTGATGAATTCCAAGGGGGAGACAGAATTTTCAGCCTCAAGAATGCTTTCAGCACAGGCAATTTTTGGATACACCATCTAGGATCTTCTAACAGCAAACAGCAGATGAAGAGGTTTTAATTTTTGGTGTCTTCAAACAGTTTTGCCAATAACCACTGAGAACTGTTTCCTGTTTAAAGGTAGTCTATTCAAATTAAATTTGCCATATGTTACCAGTGCTGCTGTTATGAAAATGCATAAAACCAACACCAGAAATACGAAATGCAATGGTGTATATTTTTAAGGTCATGATACCGAAGACTTTGTGTTTAGGGCCTTATCCTGTCCTCCCTGAAACCAGTAGAAAGTACTACCAGATCAAGTACTTACCAATAATGAACTGCATACATCTATTTGCTCACAAACTCTCTTTTTGTGCTGCAAATTATAAATCAAAAGCTTGTTGTTAATCTGCTTTGGCAGGTACCTTGCATTATGTGGCACAGGCACAAGATCTAATAAAATGTTTTTACTTTATTTTTGTCATTTCCACAGCATTTGTTGCATTTGTGAAAAACCTTTTAAGGATGTGATGCAGCAAGTTTTTCTAGTAAAATGAGAGAATTTCAGCCCTGACATCAAGCCTGATGAAAATCACTGGTCTCTACAGTTCTGAATCTGAATCAGACACAAGTATTTCATTGGTGTGGTTCCAGTGGTTTTGCTGGAATCCCTCTGATTTACACCCATATGAGATCAGCATTAGGCCTGAGTGTTTTCATTTTTCATTTGTTATTCTTGGCTCTGGAGTACTTTTACTGCTGTTGAATGCAATGTTCCTAAAACACCAGATGTGCCTCTGAGATGGGGGAATATTGCAAAGAAAGAGATTACAGAGATTCACTAAACAAAGCATGGTCTTCTTTTGTCCCATATTCTGAGCTTTTACACTACTGTAACTATTTGTTTGTGCAGGATAATTCAGATTACAGTTGGGAAGTAAGGATATAATCCTTCCTATTATAAGTACTTTCATTATAGTAACTCCATATCAGGATCATTGTGTTAGGTTTAATTCTAGCTTTTGTTGCTCGTTGAATACACAACTGGTACCTGCGTACACAACTTTTACTATAGATCTTGTACAAATTCTGGATTTCTAATCATTTTTATGGTATTTCAGCTAAAGCATTATTTAGCAGTTCCAAAGTAGTATCGACTTGGTTGCTTTTTCTCTCCAGGCTAAATGAGGCATAACTCCGTTCATACTAGTTAAAGCTGGTGGGGAGATCCAAATCTACACCAGCATATCCAGAGTTTCCTTTGGTGTGGTAGGAGGAACAGGTTTACACCTGCAAGGTGCTGGCCACTCCAATCTTAAAAACAGCAAAGCATTAAACAAAGTGCTAAGATTTATGTGCTCGGGTAGCGTGTAGGTGCTCGAGTAGTGCGACCGGATGCTCCTTCTGCTCAGCCAAGCCCAGTGTGAATGTGGAAGCCAAGGCTATGTGTGCTTACTTGGATTATTTTGTGCTCAAACTTGTGGTCTTACTGTAGCTGACTAGTCACAAAGTTGTCTAAATGGTGTGAGGCTCCTTCCCTGCCTGTGGGTGTTATCAGGAATTGTTCTCGCCCATCTAGGTAAGTCATTCACTCTTGCCACTGCAGATCAGGTTGCAGGTGAAGGAAATGGATGAGTGGAAGAAAAGGCAGCCAGAGAGCATAAGCACTGGTATTCTATTGTGTATGGTAGCAGAAATTAGCTTTCAGTTTTCAGGGTGAACTGTTGCTAACAGACTTTGTCTTTAATTAGTCTTTGGGGATGGGAAATGTTTTGAAACATCTCTTAAAGCATTGAGAATCATGCATGCAGCAAGAGTAAACCTAATACTTTGGAGTCACATTTTGCCCTCATTTATACTGTCATATATTTAAAGTTGGTCATTTTGTGTCTGGAGTTTACCTCAAATTAACAGAGGAGCAGACGATGCCAGAATTTACTCTAGTGAACGTCCACTTTCTGCTGCACCCACTGAGTTGCGTTCAAGTGAAGCGATGGAAGCCAGAGGCAGCCCCTTCTTCTATGTACATGAAAGCAAGTATTGCTATTTCTGTGTAACAGCGAGTCTGTCCCGTTTGAGCTGCGAAACAGGGGTCTGCCAAGACGGGAGGAAGGAGACAAAAGGCGCTACCTTTGGTCATGGGGATCCATAACCCAGGTTCTCTGGCAGAAAGCAGAAAGCTCGTGGCAGGCACCTCTCAATGGGTTTACATCAGTATCATCATTCATTAAGTCTGTTTGTTTAGACATGAATTCTTTTCATGATGTACTATTGTTTTCTGTGCACTGCAAATGCACGCAGTGTTAGCCCCCCTTAACCTAAAGGGAAAAAACAGTAGAAAACAGGGTTGTCAGTTCACAGGGCAGGACATTCAGTCAGTTTCCACAGTGGGGTTTAGCAGGTGGTGTTTTGCAGGGTGATGGCTTTCAGCTCAGAGATAAAACCAGGGTCTTAACTAATTGTGTAACTTTTTGGAAAAGTCTCAATCTGTCTTACCAAATAACATCCTGGATAGGTAATTAAACCATTTCTGTCTGAAATTCTCCTTTAGTTTCACTGAGTTGATATTCACTACTGTATGCCCAGATCGCTAAAATAATATATGCTGCCAGACTTAAAACACAGCCTTCTATTCTGGAGATGGCTGAATTGCAGTGAGCAAAATGCTCTTTGTATATGTAGTAAATAATCAGCTGGTGAAGTTCATCAGGTACTTTGAGATCTTTGGATGAAAGATACAGCTTAACTGCCAGCCACTCCTTGGCAGTGGCTTATGCAGACTGTGTGTGATGGGCAAACTGATAATGCTGGAAGTGCTGAAAATCTAATAACAAAAGTTGGAGGCTTAGGGGAGCTCTCTTTTCTCTTTATTAAAGTGTGTTAAGTGTTAAAAAAGTGCATTTAAAAAGTACTTTGTATATAAGTAACAGGTGTCAGAGAGAATCAGAAAACTTGATTAACTCTCTAGTCATAGTGCAAGATGAGCTGTGGCTTTAAACAACTTCCCCTTTACTGTGTCTTCCTGGGTGTGCTTTATCCAGGACCTGAAGGGGCTGCTCCAAGAGCAGGAGATGACCTGATACGTGCGCTCAGGTTTATTAGAGTCTGTTAGGGTGATGGCTCAGTGACAGGGACGTTAGAGCAACAGATGACTGAATGAGAGTGCTCCCCGAGTTTTGAGGGCTTCAGCAAAACTGAAGATAATGGAAATATCCCTAAGCGCTGTAATGTAGTCCCCGAAGGTTTCATTCTGCTACTATGCTTATGCAATTTAAAGTGTTTGATCTTTATGCTGCAAAATCCTCCATTCCAGTAGGTTACCTAAGCGTCAGTATTCATTTACAGAGTGACTGGGACTTTGCTTAAGATGGTAAATAAAGTTAAAAATAAATAAATAAATAAACAGATTTGATTTTTCAGTCCACCAGCTCATAGAATCATAGAATCACAGAATGCTTAGGGTTGGAAGGGACCTCTAGAGATCATCTAGTCCAACCCCCCTGCACACGCAGGGTCACCTAGAGCACGTGGCACAGGACTGCGTCCAAGCGGGTTTTGAAGATCTCCAGAGAAGGAGACTCCACAACCTCTCTGGGCAGCCTGTTCCAGTGCTCTGTCACCCTCACAGTTAAAAAATTTTTCATGCTTAATTCTAAGTGAAATTCATGTCTTGAAATGTGTTGGGTTGATGGCCCTGGTGCAGCAACGCTCCTTTTATCTTCAGACACATACTGCAGCAGCACAACAAAGCCGCCTCCTTCCCGATCCCTGACAGTACATCCTCATCCTGAAGACACTTCAAATGGCAGGCCCTTCACGTCCTTGATCTGTCTGCCTGCCTCTGTGACAAAGGTGCAAATCTGCGATGGTACTTTCTATGATACGCCTCTCTAGCAGAAGCTCAAATGGGAGTCTCAAACTGTCTCACAGAAAACAGTGCTGCCTAATACTATTATTCACTGGCGCTCTAAAAATAGTTGTGATTAGATTATAACGGTAGAAACACACACAAAAAATGGTTTAGAATGCTATCAGGATATTTTGGAATAAGCAGATTTTTTTTTTCCAAAATAAATTTATCATTATGCTAGGAAAAAATTGTTCCCAAAGGAAAATGGTTTTATTTTTCTCATTTACCCAGTAGCAAATATGAAAGATCTTTTTTGTTTTGTTGACAAAAAAAAAAACCTGGACTATAAGAGCCAAGAAATGTAATAACAAAAGCATTTCTCACAAATATCACCAGTCCTAGGGAAACACTGACTGTGATACCTGATTATGTCAGGCATCTGTGATTGCCCATAGTGTAGGAGTTGCAAGGTCACCATGGTTTAAATAGACCAAGAGGAATCATATTTTTTGTGCTCATATGTAATCCACAGAAACATAAAATGTGTGTATGTGTAGAGTTAAAACAATAAGGTAGCCATTTGATTATATGAAATACACCATTCAGAACTATCAAATTTCATCCTAGTTTTTATTTTTCTCTTTGTAGTAGAATTACCATTTTAGGAGCAGTTCTCTTTCCTTGAAAACTGGTTCAGAGAGTTCCCCTGTCAGACAGCACCCGGCATGCGAACAAAAACAGCTTGCTGGAAGCTGGTATTTTACCCTGATTACCTGCAGACATAGGCTCTGTGCCCTCAATATCTGTTCCCTGCCTTGAAGCACTGAAGCTGGATGCCTTCTGTCATCAATGAAGGCTGCTGGCAGTCGGCAACCCCCAGGTCCTAAGGAGGAAAGGGAGGGAAAAAAGTGCGATAATTTTACAAGTATTTTGGATGCAGTGAAGTCTCTAGAGGCAGGTCCCTGCTCTTTAGCCTCACAGGCCAGTTTTGCCTCCTGCCAGCTTATGGTAATGAATATCCTAGGCACTCCCCTAAAATGGTTTCAGGTTAGGCTTTTTCTTTTTCCCTGTAATGAATCGAAGGAAAGGGATATTTCAGCTCATCGAATAAGAAAAATCCCCGTTATCCTTCAACCTGTGCAAAAGTGCCCATCAGAAACCCTAGGGTAAGGACTGTCTTTGTGCCAGACTAGTCTCTGCATCCATCCTTTCCCAAGTATCCCACCTACTCATCCTTATTTGCATCTCTCATCTGGGATCCATACCCTCAGGCAGACTCCCACCACCTGTGCATTTTTCATTAGAAAGCTGGACCAGCTGCGCTGCCAGCCTTTTAGCAGGGCTGGCATGCCCCGCTATGAGCAGTACCCAGGGGAGAGGGACAAGGTGTCCTTCTACCAGCCCTAGAAAGAAAGAAGGAAAAAAAAAAAAAAAAAAAAAAAGTTGCCTTTTATCTTTCAATAGCCTTGTGGCTATTGTGGCATAAAGAGAAATCTGCTGCTCAGAAGAAAATAGAATTTTTGCATTTGTCAAGCCATGCTCTATCTGTCTATCTGAGGTGCTCATGTTTCCTAACCTTACAGAGGTTCAATGGATAATAAAAGCAACTAGAAAACTTTACTGGAGAAAAGGAATGTGAGGATATAGAAGAGAGCACAAGTCTTTAAAGAAATAATCACGTTTTACATATACAGATTCCCTCTTTACACTCACAGGTTCCCTCTCAAACTAAAGGTGAGCAGACAGAAGCACTTTCAAGGAGAGTTAAAGAGAGAGAAAAAAAAAAAGAATTATTATGCCAACCCACTAGTTTCCAGCAAGTTGAAAACTCTAAAGGTGAATAGATACTGGCTAACAGCACAAGGACAACCCTGACTTTCTGAGGAAACCATATACTGGCCAGACATTTTTGAAAATGTTCTCTGCCATTTCCCTGCCCAGTGAGCTGCACTGATTTACTTCAGCTGTTACATGAGGCTGGAAGCCTCTGGAGCCCGGTGTACTCTCTATCACAGTTTGAAAACTTCTCCTGGTTGCTTCAGTTATCCCTTTGTTTTCTACCTTTATGAAACCTTTGTTCTCTTCTCAGTTCCAGTTAGGAATAGCTCTGTAAAAGTCAATGGTGCTTGTCATAAAATCTGCCTTGTTGAAACACTGCCTTTTTTTTTTTAAAAAAATGTTTTTTCAGCAGCATCGGCATTTCCTACTCCTCCCTACTCACCTTTTTCCAGTCATCTATTCTTTTGCCTATTATTTTAAGTACACCAATAACAATATTGATGTAAGTTCAGTCTAGAGTGCTTAAAATAACAGAAAACTGCTGGCAAACCCTTTTGCTGCTTTTTGTACTCAGTGTGGAACTGTTAGCACAGTAGTTGAGAGCCGATAATGAGCAACCCTATTGGGAAGAACCCTGAAACACTAAGCTATTTTTGCAGGCTGATCCAAAGTATAAGGAAGTTAAGAGATGCCTTTATACTTAGGGCTCCAAGATTATGCGATGGTATTAGGTTTGAAGAGGAAGTATAATAAGCTAATTGTCCATAGCAGATAACAGCAATTTGCAGCTGGATGGGTATAATGTAGTATTTATTCTGGAATGTTTTATGTGCAGGAAAACAATTTTTTACACTTTACAACCCTATTTGCCAAGAAACCTAATGCAAAAGGAAATTAATAATATTAGAAAGATTCAGTTCTTTAACTGGCATATTCTGCACACACACCTGACAGTTTGTCCCTGATTGGAAGAGTAGTTGAAGAGTAGCATAGGCTGTTCTGTGCAGTGTTGTATCCTTCCTGCAGAATTACCAGAAAATACAAAGACAACTATTGTCAGAATTGTACGGCAATGAGAATTTTCTCATTACAAGAACAACGACAACAACAAAAAAGCATTGAACACAACAGAAAGAATGAAACCGTTCTCAATTATGTATCTGCTGTTCAACTGATCTCTGCACACTTGTGTGCCTTCGGTGCACAAGGATGATTTTTGCCCCCAGAGGTCTAAGGTAAAAGCTGGACAGAATAGCAGATGACTACCAGGGAACTTCCAGGTAAAGATCCTTATTAAAATAAGAGAAGTAGCTACAAATGTGTACTTTGAAAATGTCGAATGACTGAAAATGAAAGTCAGTCAATAACTTCATGGAGAGAGGAAGCTCGGATGCTTAACGTCATTGCTGAGGCTGAAGTGGCAAGCTGAGCCCTTGCACCTGCAGACAACCAAAAAGGCAGCTCCAGCTGAAAGCCCATGAGCAAATGATAGCAATCGCTTGGGAAGATTTGTGCCAAGAAGTATGGCTCCATTACTGCTCTCCCACTAATGCAGAGGATAATAGAATCAGAAAGATACATGTCTGGAAGGGACCTCACTAAGTCCTCTAATTGGTTTCCTGCCTGAAGGCAGAATCAGCTGTACTTCTGCTATTTCTGGTAAGTGTGTGTCTAACCTGTTCTTAAAGACCTCCACTGACAGTGGCTTCTCAGGCTCAGAGGAGACGCAGGTGGTGATGACATGCAAGCTGGAGTGGCAGGATGGAAAGTCAGATGGAGGTGGATAACCCAACCAGTTAAGCAGGAGGAGCTGAGCAAAAGAGCAAGGGAATGTGACGGGAAGAAGCAAAAACTGAAGAGTTTCAGCCATAACATCTATAAGAATAATTCAAAGAACAGAGGGCGTAGGATGTGAAAAAAACACAGCAAAGCTGTTTTCAGGACTTAGCCGAGGAAAACTACAGTTCATTGGGGAAAGTTACATAAGAAGAGAAAAACTTGTACAGGAAGAAAGGATAACTTATGTGGGATTCCCTGGACATTTTACTGATTGTTTATTTGTTTTTAAACTGTACTTTTCTCATTGTTTGACCGCTGACCGCAGGAACATTGGTGTGATTGATAACTTCAAGTAATTGTAGATGCAGGGAGTTCATTCTATGAATTGCTGTGGTGGAATAGCTATCGTTCATGCTAAGAGACTCATGAATAAGGATCTCATGATCAGCACTTAAATGTTTCTGTATAAAGGTAAGACCACAATACAGTCAGGTACGAAAAATAAGCTAGTGACACAAAGTTGTTTCTTGGAGCTCTGCCAAACAGTGCTACTACTGAGAGAGGCTGTTGAATCATGGGAAGAACTTCTTCCTGAGATCACGAATTTTATATATATACATTTTTATATATTTCTACACACATATATATGCATTTTATATACCTTACATTTTTACAAGCAATTTACATCTACTGAAAACAGTAGACCATATGAGGAAAGGAAGGATGAAAGTAGAGTGGAACATGGAGGCTGAGAACTTTATCTGGTATCAATTAGCCTGTGGCCTGTGCTAGCTGCCTTGACAACACCCATTTAGGGATGGAGATAAACTGCAGAAGCACATTCTCAGTATTTTGCTTAGATATTGAACACCTCTTGTGGTTCAAACAGATAGGGGTACGACATGGGAATGGAAGAATAGATGAATTTCTACATCTCAGCTTAAACAGGCTGTCCAGGTAGTATATTGATAAGCCCTCCTGGCTTTTAATTTTGTGTGTACTAAAAGGGACCACAACTTGGTAAAACCATTCTTGACAGCCTATATTGAAACAAAAATCTCTGCTGATGAGCAGTTATACTTCAAGCATACCCCATCTCATCTAACTGGAGAATAAGTGGCTCTGAAGAGCCATATGGGCTTTTTTAGAAGAGGAGACAAATGGAGATCATGAAGGGGCTACAACTCCCTAAAAAGAGCTGAAATTACAGCACACACAACATGGCCATTCATTACCACTGGTCATATCATTTTGACTCTGATTGCTCACAGGGACGAAAATCCACACAGGACAGAGTGTATTAAACAGGGTCTTACTAAGGTGCTTTTCAGATACACAGCTCAGCAGAAATAAAGAGAGAAGTTGCATTTTAGAGAAACCCCATATGTCTCTCTCAAAGGGATTGCACCATTAATCTAACTGTGCAGAAGTCTGATACATTTACGTTAAAGGTGTCCCAAGCTAGACAGTGATCAAAGAAGCCTGATAGTAAGGCTTCCTAGAGAACATAGAGCACAGCACTATGCTACATTATCAGCTCTGGGCAACATCCCAGCCTATTTGATGGTGAGATGATGTAATGTTTTGTGCCTGGAATGACACTGAGGAACTGGAAGTGAAAAAGAACACTCTGTAGTATCTCTGTGCTGGGTCTAGCTCCCCCACCAGCAAGAGACTTCCTATAATAGAGCTGTGCTCTGCACAGGACGGAATAATAATGGTGTTTTGTGGCAGGCGAGTAATGCTGCAGAATGCCACTCTTGGGCTCATGTATTAGGTGTTGAATAGATTATGCAATGGAAACAGAATTGTACGATCACTCGTGAAATCATCCTTGAAATAATAAGAAGCTCTAGGACTGACATCGGATCTCTAACAACTTGGATAAAAGTGTTGCTTTCCTGCCCCTTCTCTGAGCATCAGCAAAGTGTCTGAGCACTCTGTCCAGGAGGCAGCTCTTCTTCCACGGTTCAGGATGCAGTGACACTTTATTTCCTAGTAGGTTTTATCAGTTAGCCAGATGAAGGGTAAAGTGCCTTGGTTTTTGTTAATCCAACCTAGTATGAATTCACGCAAAAGGGGACATTCTGGCCACCACAAACAAGGGGGATACCTGTTTTTATCGTGAACCTGCTGTCCCTGCTGATGAAACCCTGCCTGGATTCCACTAGCGTTCCCTGCACTTGTGAGACAAGAAATGGTTGCCTGTGCTGCTCAAAGGCCAAGTTTGAGGCAAGAGATTCCTTCTCTGTCTCCAGTGTTATTTTGGTATATTTTATTTGGCCCAGCATTTGGGAAAACAAGAAGGAGGTTTTCCGTAGGGAGTGGAATGAAGAGGCAGGAAGGGCTACCATATTTCTCCAGATGGAAACTCCTACAGCGTTAGAGTCCAGCACTGCTGCAAGTGTCAACAGATCAAATATGATACAGAAGGCCCTCTGCCAAGTCCTTGCTACTGCAGCAGCAAACTGGGAGGAAAGCAGAAACTAATATCCAGCACTACTGAGCTAGGTTCAGTTTCTGCCACAGAGGGACGTGGCAGGAAGAAATGAGTAGCTGCCTTTCCCCTTTCTGCTAGGATGGAGAGTACGGAACGGGCTGGTCCAGTGCACCCAGAACCAGGGTTGTCACATGTGGAGTCCTCATCCCAGTCACAGTCTCCCAAGGGAGCCCCTGAGAATTAACTTGGCTCCGGAGCTGCCGACTGTGACCCTCCATGCCAGCGGGTGTGAATCAGCCCAGTGGCAGCTGAGGGCAACAGATTGAGCAGCTAATTAGTAGCTCTTAGTCATCCTCTTCCCAGGTACTGTGTTTGATTATTTCAGCACAGTGGGATGTGGCGGGGAAGGCAGGCCCAGAAACACTTTCCTCATTGCATGCTCCTCAGCTGTTCTAAAACACCTCTCCCATCAACGCTCACCGCAGCATTTCACCTAAAATGCTATTTCCTCCTGTAGACTTGCGAGGAAAAAGTGATGTCACAGATTTTATAACAAACATTAAGTATGTAATAACCATATCCGTTGTGCAATCCGGGACACAGGTAAGAAAGCAAGATGTAGGTGACTAAGAGCGAGGCAATGTGTGCCTCAGCAATCTGAATAATATGTGATTTGCTTGAGGGGCACCGAGAAGGGATCAGGTTGACTGGGGTAGTGTGGCAATTTCACACTAGCAAGTGTGAAGACTATAAAGGTGTCATTTGGAGTGGAAGCTGCTTACCTGCTGATGGGCACAGGTGTTACTCATGCTCAGTGAAGCTCTTGATGTTACTTTTTCATGATTTCATGGAAATTCTCTGCCCTCGGCAGTCTTCCTCTGTCCCCCTGACAGAGATCTCATCTTCATGTAGTGTCAAATCCACTATTAAAATGGTGCTGCTATTTCAAGCTATGGAAATCACATTGTCTAAACTGAAGACACTACAGAAGCTTTTGTGAGGGTATCAATATCCTTTTTTCACCTACTGTGTCAGGCTTCCATCCTCCTTCTGTGTTCACAGTGCTCCAAAAATCAGATAGCTTCCTTTCTCTTCATTTTCCATTGGCCAGATGGTTCAGGCTTCCTCCCCATTTCTTGCTTTAGCACCCAGAATGTTGTATCTCTTTGTCCTTCGTGCTTGTCTCAAAATCCTGGATGTATGAGAGCTACTTTGGAAGGAAGCAACTTTTAGTATGGCACATCCGCAGATCCTGAGCAAGTATAAAGTTCTCAAAAATCCACATGGAGTATATTTGTGAGTGGTAAAACGAGTTTTAACATGGAAAGTTCTACTTAACGCGGGGGGCTTCTTGTAGAATTGGAAGCAAAGTAGTTTAATTAAGAATTAAGTAATAACTCTAGCATTCTCAGCCTCACAAGTCCAAACCAAGACTATTTCCTGCACAAGTATAGCCTCTGCTTTGTGTATAACAGGCTTAGGTAAAAGGGTCCTGTCTAAAGATAATTTCTCTCTCTCTCTCTCTTTTTTTTTTTTAAGACAAAGTATTTCTTTGTTACCAAACACACTGGAGACCAAAAAAAAAAAAAAGAAAAAAAAAAGAAAAGGGAATCAAGACACTGAACTAAATATACATTCCAAAATCGCTGAGTCCAGCATTTCAAGCATATTGCTGTCAGCTTGAATTTTGGGAAACTCTGAGCAAGCCAGCTGAGTGAGCTGAGCTGGTAACCAGCAGGTCAGAAATCACACCGCAGTGGTGGTGACTTCTCTCTTCTGTACAAAGATCTCAGTCACACTGATAAAATGATATGAACAGCTTAATACCCTGGTGTGGTGTACAGGCGTTACCAGTTTTACAGGCACTAAGGACATTTGTCTTGATTTTGAAACATGAGGGAGGTTTGACCACGAAAATGTCCATATTCAGGATGTGAAAATTAAGGGATAAAAAACAATTTTCAAAAAAATATTTGTGGCCTTACTGTGTGCTGACAATGATGAACTCACTATTCGTTCTCACTATTCACTATTATGTTAGTAACTGGGTGATTGATTCTGTTTACACCAGTTAGTGTAAGTATCAGTTTTATGTTTCAATACATTCCCATTTTGTTTCTCATCTTACATATTTTAATGTAGTAGATTTATAGTGCTGCTTTGAGATTGTCACTGAAAAGGTGTCAAGTAATGCAGTATCAGCTCCATCCTATTGGGAGAATATTCCACACCCATACAAAGTCTAACTTTTCCATTTTTTCCCTTCCAAAATTTATCCAAGTGGTAATAATGTTACCTTCCTGTGTTATATTAACCTTATCTGATGTTTAATGTTGTAAATAGTTATAGATTGTTGTTACGCCAAATAATCCCATTTCAAGTCCTAAATAATATGACAATTATGGTAGGCATATCTATATTTTAACATAACTTTAAGCACTTTAAGCAAGTAAATAATGGCTCCATAAAAAAAGAAACTGTCACTGTCATTGTTCTCCTTTTTGATGGTTTTATAATTTAATATATATCTCACATATATCATGTGAGATCTGTTACATCCTTCCTAGAGTAAAGGACTGCAAAAAGTCCATGTTCAAGAAATAACAGTCATATGTCTCATATGCCTGATAACATAGTTGATGTTTGTATCTTAGGTGAAGAAACAAAGCATCAACTAGGATTTTTTAACAGTTTGGAGGAAAACTCCTGTGGATGCTGAGCACAGAATTTACCCAAACTCAGACATTTCTGTGATTTATGGCTCACGGTATCTTGGGCTGCTGCCAGAAGTGTTAGCTGCTCAGAGACTGTTCAATTCCACTGACATTATATCCTCCCTGTAACTCAAGATTTTTTAAAAAAGTAATTTATTCAGTGTGATACTGGGAGTCCTGATGAGTGGATCTATATTTCCTTCTGGGATTTTTTGCTTGAAAATCCTGGCAGACCTTGAAATGAGTGTTGTGTAATCTCTGACACTTGACAATAGAGCCAATTTTAGGTATGAGGTTTGATATCAGGATTTTTCGTACTTCAGGAGAGACAAGAACAATTTGCTCTTTCCTTGGTATGCATCACTGTGAATCTTATTTGTTGCACCTGTAAGCACATGATCACCCAGTGCCTAATCCTTCACACACAAACTGTTGTGTGCAATGTAAAACGTCAGTGGGACCATTCATGAGTGCTGTTTGTCAACAGAAGCATCTGTGGAATCAGGTCCTGACACCGCACTCTTGGTGCCAGACTCCAGCCACGCTGGAAAGGCTGCTGAGGGGGGATGAAGGCACTGGGGGTAAACAGCGTGTGGTTGGGACTGCAGCATCCCAAAGAAGGTGGGGCAAATCAGAGGAAACCAGCCTGACTCAGCAAAAAGTCTTAATAATTTGCCCTCGGTACCTGGGTTCCTGCAGACAATCTGTCTATTTAATCCTTGTGTAGTTGAAAGTTTCAAAACCATGGCTGTATCTAAATATTTCTGTTTCCTGAGACTTTGTCCCATCTACCTAAGGCAGCTGAGGATTTATCTGACCAGAAAGACACCTTTCTCACTGAACTTTATAGTCTGGTCTTTGTCGTGATGTGGCTTGTGTCCCCAAAAGGCATAGCCTTTGCTTTCCTGCTGTTGGTGGCGATTAATAGTTAGTGGAAGGAGGCATAGAAAAGAAATGGGAGGTTGTTTTTCAGAAGAAAACAATATAAAACAAACAAAGAAAAAAAAATAAAAGTTTTGTCACAGCTGAAAGATGTTTTGGCCTATTAATTTATTTCTTTTTTTTTTTTTTGCTTTATTTGAGGCTATTTGATGAGTTCATGTGTTCTTCAGTAGTTTGGAGAGGCTAGTGTTTTGTCATGGAGCTAGTCATTAGCAACTTGTGAGTCCTGTCAGGGCTGCCCTTATTTAGGTAGTATCCCATAAGAAAGATATGTGGCATCACATAGGTGCAAAGGCAACTGAGTACTTTTCAAGTTTATATAAATTTCCAAGCCCATCCAGATATCTTCTCCAGTGAGCTTTCTCTCCTGCAGCTTCTAAATACTCATTAGCCTCACAACAGCTCTGATGGCCATGAGGTAGATTTCCTGGAGCGTTCCACTGAGATCAAGTACAGCAAAAGATTTAGGGCTATCTGTGAGGTAGCTACAGTTCCTTGATTTTCTGCCCAGCTTTGGATATAGATTTGAGCAACATGAGAGCTGTTCTGACCTATGGCATCTGGCAGTGGTCCCCAAGAACTTGTTTACACTGCATATATTTTTTCATTAAAATGCAATTACACCACCGAGTAAGTGGTGTAAAAACTTTGCACGTGTGTAAGAGATGACTTGTGCTAGCAGAACCCATTCAGGTAAAGAACTTTGTTTAAGTCACGTTGAACACCAATGTGATTAAATCATGAATAAGGACTCTCTCTGCTGACACACCACTAGCGTAGGCCCTGCATCAGCCGTGGATTGCCAGAATGGGTTATGTTTCAGCTGTGTGCAGAGGGCAAGAGGAACTGATTGACCTAGTCAAGGGGCACATCCTGCGCACATGGTTTTGCAACTTGCTGATTACTCCTTGCACAGGCTACGGCATGCAAAGTGTTTTGCAAAGACAGGAGGAGGAGTCAGCGAGGAGGTCACTGCAGATTTGTATTGCTCTTCTCCATGAAACGAGCATGTTACTTTTTCTGTAGGAAAACAAGCCTTTTCTGCCCTATCAATGGCTCAATTTTGCCAGGTGTTGAGCACCACTATCGGGGACGGAGGGTTCTCACCCTCCCTTCCACCAGTAGCCATGGAAAGACCTCGGCATCCATTGGGAATGTTCAGTATCCGTCAGAAATGCTGAATACCTTCTGGCATTGGGGCTGGGATAAATAACACAAAAACAGATTAATGCTTTGCCTTTGGCCCAGGCTATGCTTTTAAAGGACATAAGGAGGTTCTTTATGCCAGATTATGAGCCTGCTCCTGTTTTGACGGAAGTGAGTAGTATTTTATTTTTGTACATTGATGCAGAGGGGAGCAGGACTGGGCCTGCTGTGAGGACGATTGATTTTCAGCAGCTTGTGAATGGTGAATGGCAAGTAAGACAGGTTGCAAGCTCCACAGCATCACTGACAGATCCAGTTAAAAACCCAGCATCATCATCTTTTCACACTTCCCTCCATCCACCCTCATCAAACAGCCTCTCTTCATTAGAGCAGTGCCCCTGCTTTAGATGTGTGCTTGCTTTAGATGTGTTATGACACTGCTGGGAAGCACAGAATTCCCTAAAGCCTAAGAGAGAAAAAGATAAATGAGACATCCTAAGCAATCACTACAGGCACAGAGAACAGGAGAAGAGACTGCTGCTTTCAGCAGAAATCCCTGCTTCCCTCACATTCACTATCAGACTGCCTCGCAAACATGCTATGTAAAGAAACGTCACAAGAAAAGACATGAAAAGGACATACAGAATGAACTGAGTAACATTCAACCTTTCTCCTCTCTTCTCACAGAAGGTGACACTGAATTTGGCCACAGTGCCTGGCATTATGGCTTGCTACAGTTTGAAATGGTACATGAACAATCACTGAGTCTTATCTTGGGTAAAACTCAGTGGTTTTAGATTTAGGTGTTTTTTTTTAATATCGTTTTATCATGTTGCTGTTGTTTGATTTTATCTGAAGGTATTAAGCTTAGAGAACATAAATAAATAGATAGGCGAATAACAGTTGACTGGATACAAACAACGGAGAGCCAGCAGCGCAGCCTATGACGAGCTGCAGACTAAGGATGGTTACTAATATGACTGAAAATGGTACTTTTGTCACTAAAAACACAGATAGCAGAACACTGATATATGCTTGCATTAGTTCTCTGAACGGTTTAGTTTCATATGACTGGGGTATATTTGTTGAGGTGGCTCAGTGAATGGTGAGAATGGTGAGAGAAGGCAAAGAAGTAATGCTTTCTATTCTAGTAGTTAGGATGAGGGAGGATGAAGGGTCAATATAAGTGTCATTTTGATGGAGAAGCACATGCTATATTCCAGCTTTGCAAGGCAGGGTTGCTGACATTATCTCAACAAATAAAGAAGAAAAATCATATAAAATAATCACATCTGAATCCAGTCATACAGTTTGGCTAGTGTAGCCTATCTGCCTGCAAAACTCGCAGACTCTGAAATCCAAAATAGATCAAACAGGTGCATTTAGTTTTGAGTCTAGTAAGGCTTGTAGTTCTTGCTCTTTATCAGTTCCTATGGTCTCTGCTTGTAGCCAGACTACCTGTTTTCAAAAGTTTTGGAAGGGTTTACCATGAAACACCTACAACAATTGTCACCTACTGCAAAGTCTGAAGACTTAAATCTGCTCATAAATCCTAGAAATATCTCCAAAATTCACATTTAATGATTTCAGCATGAACCGCCTGACTTCCAGAGCTACTTGAAAGTACAAAACCTCATTAAAGATAGAAGAATAAAAGAAATGTAATGTTTTAGAACAAAATTTCCCATTGAATATGATATTCAGAAAACAAACAAACAAGAATTTCTGGTAAGTTAAGTACTCTCATTTTTGAAACTTATGGTCAGGAAACGTTTTGTCTCACTAATTTTCCCCATTAAGAAACACAAATAAGTACTGTGGCAGAAGCCTAGATCTGAAAAATATCAAGGAATAAAGAAGAAATAGTAGTAGGAAAATTTGGTTTGTGATGATCTTCACATGGCAATGTACGTGCAACTTTGTCATGTGTAATAATAATTAGATGAACAGTTTTCTTTGAAAGGCATTTAGGTTATGGAATAAAATGACATGCATCAAAGTAATGGCATTGCCTTTTGTATTGCATAATGTATTGCATAAGAGAAAATAGCTGTTTCACATTAATACTTTGTCACATGGGCGGTCACGAATGCCAACAGTGAATGAAATTTCACTGCAGAAAGCAAACAAAAAAAGTTTCTGATTCAGTCAACTTCAAAATCACACTTCATTCAGAGTTATTTTTTAAACTGTTACTGTTCCAAGCAAGATGGCTCTAAACAAAAGAGGTTTGAGAGAAAGAAGATATTTTTACAGTGATGTCAAGTGTCAGTCCTTTGGATTTAATCAAAAGATCATTTAAGTTGCTTTGCCTGTAATTCCTCAAGTACAGACAAACTCCTATTTCTGTGGATTTCCTTAAGCAGCAACTGGAGAAAGAAATATTTTTAATTGGCTGAGGAGCTCTGGCACTGAAACTATTTTAATTACTTGTTTCTAAACACAGAATACATATAGAATTTACTTTAATACTTTATTAAATCTTGCAGCAACAGTGAAAATGTTCATTTAGCCTAAGCGCAGTTTCACAGATTAAAAGAAAAGACATCAAATTGAAGGGAAAGCAAACCCACACTCTTTATTGCATTCTTTTTTTAGAATGACAAAATTAAAACTGCACCCACAGAAAATGTAATTACCGGTATGATTCCACTTTATTTTTCAGAGCCAAAGAAGACAAAATCTATCATTCCCACCTCCAGGTCAGATGCTCGGGTTTTTTTTCTGCAGAGATGACTGCTATTTCTATCTCTGCCCAGAAGAGGTGCTGGTGAGAAGAGCTGGGTGTTAGGGACCTCATACTTAAAATGCTGCACTCAGATGACTAACCCTATTGAATTTCAAGGGCACCGAGGAATGTGCTGGATCAGACACTGGGGTGGTGCTTTTTTACATAATTACCACAATTTTTAGCAGGAGGCTGCCTCGGGTCCCCTGTGGCTATGCACTGCAGAGTTTCAGGTCTCTTTTACAAAGAATTTGCTTAATTAACTAGGGGAAAATATATTTAAGAACAATGGGTGAAATTCGCTTGAGTAAGAAGGGTCGGCGCACGAGGTCCCGTTTAAACCACACGCTGGCACCACGGGGAGGCGGTTCCCGAACCGCGTGCAGCCCAAGGACCTTTTGCAGCTCACGCAGCACATGGCTGGGCACGGGCTTGGGAGCTGCCCGGCCAAGATCACTGACGCTGCAAGCGGAATTCACCCAGGTGTGCAGGCTTACGCCACAAGGATTGATTTATCACTGCTTTATTTTAACTATATGCTCGTGAAGTTACAAACGGCGTCAAGCTGGAGTAAAGCTTGCTGTTTACCCCCAGGTTTGCTAGCTACGCCAGCCAAAAGGTTAGTAAAAACGCAGGGGGCAGTGGAGGAACGCAGGCCTGTGCTTTCACAGAGCTCCAGAAAGCAGCAGCAGCAGCGAAGGCAGAGCAGCACTGACCAGGCAATGGGGCCTTGGCCGCCAGCCCTTGCTGAATGTCTACTCTGTTTTCTAGAGAGATGCACAGAGAGATGCACAAAAACTTGTAGCCAAGTGTCAGATGAATATGAAGCTTGCTTGCTATCTAAGACCTCGATGATCTACTGCTGGTCTGCTGGCAGTGCAGTAGGGATGTGGCAGACTGAATTATGAGTTACTCAGTTTTGATCCTGTCACTCTTTGCTGCTAATTAAATTACTCTGTTTAGTTCAGCACTGTTTTAAAGAGTGTCTGCTTGCTCAAGCCAATGAATTTCAAGTGCGGACATAGAATATAGCGACACTAACCAACTTTTACAGTGCAGGCTGTAAGCTCTGGGAGGCTTACAAAGCACAGAGGTCTTTCCACAAGAGCTGTATGGTAAAGTCTGCATCACCCCTTTCATGAAGACAGCATCGTCATTTTGTTTGTTGTTACAAAGTAGACAGATGTACAGAAAATAATGATGTTTTCGTTGCTGTGTGAAACTGAACTTATTATATAAGGAATATGAGTATGTGAGGTTGGTATTGTGCAGCTGAGGGTTGTGGATCCCTCTACGAGCCATTTTTGTTCCACTGTGCAGAATGGGCTCAGGCCCCTATCAGTAATGCTGTAATGCAATGTACAACTTCCTCTAAACTGCTGTTAAAAAGTAACTCAAAAAAAAAAAGTATTCGAAATGCCAGTGCATCTGTTAAGAACAGATTATTTACATAGGGAAATTTCCAACAGCTTTTTTTCTTGCATAAATTTTGAATTGCAGTTGCTTAAAAGGCACGATACCAAATCATTCATTCCTCCTCCATATCTTCCCACTGACTTCAAAACACTGCACTTGTAAGAAGGAAAGTGCTTGGTTTTGATGTGTATGAACACAAAAGAGGAACACGATATAAATAAACCAGATGACTAGCATGTACCAGCAGTTTGCTAACCTGAAAGTTCCTGATTTGTGTCAAGTGTTCATGCGGGCTCTTGCTGCCCTCCTGACTGTTGAACATCCTTTACCCAGTGACAGAAAGCTCAGTCATGACTCAGACTTGGACAGGATGACTTGGGGGGGCAAAGTGTGCAAATGGGGTTTCTCTGAAACACCCGAGAACTAGGTGCATGCTTACGCAGCAGTCACTTGCCTTTTACATTGCTGGGCCAAATAACACACGTTCTGATGGCCGGAACTGAGATAAAAACCCCCTGTTTGTATAATCCTGGCCCATGAAGGTGGGCTCACTTTGCAAGGCTTTCAAGCCCCCCTCACTGGGTGACCTGTGAAAGGAGGAGGGTTTTTAACGGTGCAGGGGCTGTCACCTTCCTGGGTCCCCAAAGCCCCTAGCCTGCACCCTCGCACACCACAGGAGGCCACCGTGGCGCCTCAGTGCAAATCTCTCTCCCTTCGCACCAGAAGTAAGGCACGAGGAGGATATATCCGATTTATTCAACTCTCCGTGTTTTACCTCTGCTTGGCCCGGATGGGGGGCGGAGGGGGGCATCCCCCGCCCTGCCCATTTCGGAAGCGCAGGAGCGGGGGAGCAGCCCCCA